>JAUJEN010000237.1:0-341950 GCA_030448925.1 Citrus cavaleriei
AGTTACGGCATTGCTAAGGTTAATCTGATTCTGCTTCTTTTTCTACCTGCAGACTCTAATGACTGGGGATGACATTTCATTCACTTGTAAGCTTAGAAGTTTCTTTAAGGGCTGTAATTTAAAATAAATTCAAATGCAATTTTGGGTCCTGAAAGGGTAATTTCGTAAAGTCGGATGGATAGTAAAGGGCAATGAGTAATTTCGTAAATTGAAAAGTCGGATGGATAATTTCAAATTTCTTGAGGGATATATGCTCTATTTATATTGGACAGAAAAAGTGAGTTCATCGAATTAATTCGTTTCAAGATTCGAGAGCATGAGTCCCGGCTGAACGGGTTACGAGCCCATTGGCAGATGAGAAGGATTTCTCTATTAATGCAGCCAACACGCGAACGTTACATTAAGCATAAAACATCGATGTAATTATGGTTTTATTTTACTTGTTTCCTTTCTGACATCTTTAGTAGACTTGATTATTCAATTTTACCAACCAGTCCAAATAAAGTTCAAATGACATATAGATAAGCAGAGAAATGTTTGTTGTCTGGTCGTGATAGGTGGACGTGGCAGCCGCCTAGACTCAGTTGTTGTTAATATTGTTTTATAGAAGAAAAACGCCAAGTAAAAAAGCACGAGAGAAAGATTATGGAATAGCATAATAGTACTATATAGAGAGAGCTGCAAAGTGATAGAGAGAGAGAGGACAACATTCTCAGTATTTTCTCAGAGACTTTCACACCTAGCACTACTTTATAGAATGTAAAGGAATAGGACGGTATCCATTTATATATGTTATAACACGTTTCCTCCCTTATGATCGTAATAGCGAATCAAATAATATGTTAATTGATAAAAATTGTTTTATTTGAGTTTTTATAGCCTTGTTAATGCCTAATCTATGAATACAGCAGATTCTAAACTTATAATATTTGAAAAATACTGGAAATTAGGAGAAGAAAATGTATTTCTTATAAAATAAATAAAAGAAAATCATAGAAGATTCCTAAGGGCTGGAAATTACAAATTGAAATGCAAGTGATATTCAGTCCAGAAACATTGAAATTTGTCAATAGTCTCAGGGTGGGTAATAAGGACAATGACAATGAATGTTGTTCGCTATCCTGTTGCAGGCTTCCAAGCACGCCCAAATTCAACTTTTCACAGCCCAGAGACACACTAAATCAAAGTCAGCCCAATGCCATTTCCCTACATCAATAATTTTCGAATCATTTTTTCCCTGAAACTTTTTATAAATTTAATTCACCAATAAAATATAAGTGGTGAAACATTCTAAAGATATGGAAACAAAAAGGCAAGTTTTGTACCCACTTTTATTTATTTATTTATTTCTCTTTGCCCTTATTAAATTGAGTAGGATAGTTATTATTAGTGTTTGTGTGAGTAAAATTTATTGGTATTGTTTTAAATAAGTTACTAGTTATTAGTTATTTTTAAAAATATTTATTATTACTAAGTATTTAAGAGAAAGTCATCTTTTTAATAAGTCGCCTTTTATTTTTTTTTACAATCGCTACAAACCCTAGAAAGAAAAGAAAGAAATATAAGTCTTGGAGAAGGAAAGAAAGTTTTATCACTTCTTTTCTTAGTGTTTGCTTTAAGGTATTAAGTATTTCTTCGATTTATATGATTTATTTGAAATTGTTTGCATTTAAATACTTGTAGTATGATTTGGGTAATATATGTGTTTGTAATGTTGTGATGATATGAACAGTCTCTATTCCTTTGCTTGAAATCGTTTCTTTATTTAAAATCACGAATATCATACATATCATGGAACTAGACATTTTAGGCTTTCCATTGATAGGTTTTGTGTTGAAATCGTCGAGTATGCAAATGGGTTTTCAGTTGGGTTACTGGTGCTGGAAAATTCTGATTTTCAGCAGCGGTTCTCTAACTCTGGAAATTTTCTATGAGGTTACACATCCTTTAAAATTATGCTGATTTTTTTCCAACAGATCTATGTCTCCTATGCTTGCATGCGAATTTCGTAGTTTTATTCTTTATGGTTGAATTATTAAAAATCGTAACATATGGCTTGCTGCAAATCTGGAAACTGTTTTCCAGAATTTCAGAAGCCGAAACGTGTAACAGTTATGTTTATGAATATTACATGCCATGTTAGAATTTATAAATGAAATTTCAATCTTTCCTCTGTCTTAAAAACTGGAATCGCGATTTTTGGGCATGTGAAATAAAGATACGAATGTTTGAAATTCTGTTTTCAAATCTGGAATTTTCTGGACGGGTTAGATGTTCTCGGAAATAAAACGTTTTAAAATAGTTTCAGGGAGTCCAAAAATTATGAATTTTAATTATATGATTTTTTGAATATGTCTTCTGTAATTAGAAAAAAGAAGCATATTATTTCGAGTACCAAAGAATATTTTATGAATTTTCTAAGTGGAAAAGGTCTGTTTTTGGTCAGTGCTGGACAGTTTTTTACTTTGGTGAAAGGTCAATGTTCTGACTCGATTTTGACTTCTGCTGATTTTTGTGAAATATTGTATGCAATATGCATGTTCACAGTGCCTCTGTAAATTTTATGGTTTTCCTGACATGTGTATAGGTTATTAAAAATCAGCATGTGCAGGATACTCATTAAAGTATAGAATATGTTTAGAATATGTATAAGTATTAAGCTAGTATTAGTGTCTATGATTTAAGGATGATTGGGATTATGTTTATGGGTAGAGATGATATTGATAAGAATATTTTATAGATGTTTATAGGACGCCGTGAGCTCTTGGTTGTTCTTGAGGTATTGAATTGATTACAGATCGAGGTAAGTAAATCATGCATGATGTGCTTTATAATAAATGCAATTTATGTTACAAAAATTATGTTTAAATGGAAATTTTTACAAAACTGATTTCTAAAATATTTAAATGAATTTTTTAAAATAAAAACACTTTTAAATGAATTTATATAAATGTATTTTTAAATGAATTTTTCTTAAGAAATTAGTTTTCTTAAACAAAATGTTTTCTTAAAGAATTTTCTAAAAGAATTAAATGATCAAAGAAAGGTTCTTAAATATTTTAGAAAACTTTAAAAGCTATTTATGAAAGGATGTAAGGTGGATTCAAAACGTTTTGGCTCATAGTCCGTAGTAATGTATACAATGCAGTAATGTATACAATGCAAATGTTATGATGTTATGTAATGTTATGGCCAGCTTGCTAGTATGATGATGGTCTTGTGCACAAGGATGTTATGAACAATGTGGGGTATAGTACCCTGAATGAGAAACAATGCGGGGTATAACACCCTAAATGATGAATGATGAATGATGATGACTATTTAGACATGAGCTACCAATGTTTACGCAATGTTTTTATAAATGTTTTAATGTTTTATATGAATCCACCTTTATGCTAAAATGAAGATGTTGTTATAAAATGTTTAAAGGTATATGATAAAGGTTTTCAAATATTGCATGGATTTGCTTACCGAGGTTGACGGTTCACCCTCGCTCCAATATTTCAAGATTGATTAGAGATATGGCTTGGGTTCTTAGATCGGAGAATTTTTCTTAGTGAATCTTTGAGTTGCTTTAAAGATTAAATTTGGCTAGACTTCCTATTTTGCATTAGAGACTTTTTCTTTGGAGACCTTATTTCATATGTTTTATGTAAGGATTCAGTTGGAGTATGAATAATGATTGTTTATCTTGAGATTTATTAATAAGAATAAATGATGTGAGGTTTCATTCCAATTTTACCTTTGTGTTTTCATGGGTAATTTTTGGTTACAAGTTTGGCAATCAGAAGGATTGATTCACTTCCAATGCTACCTTCCATGAGTCTTAAATTCCTGTAGAAAACACGTCACATTAATATGCAGTTCAGAATATATAAAATCAGCGCAATCTACAACAAGACAAACTAATAGCTTGGAGCAGTAGATGCACCTCCTCATGACCTTCTTAGATTGCTTCCTGTTCAATCATCTTTTACAAAATGCTCGATCCTGTCCATATATAAAACTCTAGAGCCAGGCCCATAGGTTCACCAACAATGATGTTTTAGCTCTAAAGCAATAATTTGTAGACTGTATATGTTTCAATTATAGAATTTGTACTCCTATCCATTCTCTTCACTTAATCATATATTTACTTTTCTGCATCAGAAGTGCAGATTGCAGGACAAGAATGTTCATAAAAGCACCATTGCTCACTCCTGGATAGATTCCTTCAGAAGTTATGGCTGGAATGTATCGTCACAAACATCAATGTATGCTGTCTGTTAGGAGGCACAAAAAGAACACGTGAGATGACATCTCGGTTACACAGTAAAGCTGTATACATGCTGCAATCATCACATCTGCAGAAGCAAAGTTACAGCATTTCATCTACAGACTAAAACATTATTAAAATATTGTCAATAACGAAATATCAGCTCCTGAAAAAGAATTACTAATGTGGAGCAACAGATGATCCATCTAACATTACCAAACAGAAGAAAGAATCAAAGAAACCTAGTAAACATAAAAATAACAGAAAAAGCAAAGCTTGAAAATTTCCTCCTTATTTCTTGCATTTTTTCGAAAACCAAACAGAAGAAAGAAAAGGGTATGTATAAATTGAGCTTGTAGAGAGCGACAGCAGTGGATCCACTGACCTGACCTGTACCTCCAAGCACCAAAAACGCTTTTTGGTTCTTCATTTGAAACTGAGCTCTGTCAAGAACTGTCTCTGTAGTAGCACTTGTAGCCCTGGCATTATGCCCGTGGCCGTGCTATTCAAATGAAGCAAAGCTCGCGCCACTTTGGTTTCTCTTAGAAGAGTGAAGGCTCTCAATTCAAATGTTTTTCTTATCTAAATTATCGCATTGGTAACCTGTTGAGTGATGACGTATGGCGAGAATATTGAGGCTGGTGATGTGGATGAGTTTTCACATGTTGACGGCACATACATTCTAGGCCATTTGAACAAACACTACTAGAAACGGGCTACCATGACAGAGTAATATCTCATCCGACCGCTTATTATGAGTTTCTATCTCATTTAGCTCTCTCACAAACCTATGACAAGTAATTTATCTATCATAGCTGAATGTGACAGCTAATAGCTATCACAAATGTGTCACAAAAAAAGCAACGCTGCTTTTAATATTTTAGTGTAAATTTGTTTTATTGTGAAAAATCTTTAGGGTATTATTAATTCAATTTTAAATTATGGCAGTAATTATGTGTCACAACTTTATGATTCTAATATGGTGTCACGATGTGAATTTTTTTAAATAATAATATTATTAAAAGAATTTTTAATTTTTTAAAATCATAAATTTTAATATTTTAATAATAATATTATTATTATTAAAAATATTAAAATTAGAAAATAATTTTAATATTTATAATAATAATATTAATATTATTATTTTATAATTTTATAAATTCCATTGAAATTTAAAAATCACAATATGTATAAAATCAATACATCCAAATTATCTCAACAATATTATCAAAACATCACTAAATCATCACTTGAAATAACCATAACATTGTCAAAACATCATCTATTCAATTATCACAAATCTACATCCCAACACTACCATCTGGATCATTACCAGCGTACAAAAACATCACAACACTATATGTCATTTGAAACACTACCAGGCTGATCAAGATTCACTACTATACTTAAGACTTTATCAAACAATATAGCATACAAATTTCACTACCACTTAGACTTTATCAAGATTCACTATCATCTGGAACAATACCAGCATACAAAATTCACTGCCACTTAGACTTTATCAAACAATATCATCATCAACTCCACTGCTCATACTATCAGCTCAGACACAAAGGAAGCATACTCGAGACGCACTTCATCAAGCTCACTTTGAGTGTATTCACATTTCCCTTTAAACTGTGAAATGATGATCACATGTCAGACTAAAGTAAACTATATATAGTTAAAAGTATTAAGTGAAGTAATCCGACAATGCATCTGAAAGAATGTTTACTTACATCATGGAGAAGTAAATTCGGGTCTGCAATTATGTCTTTCATAAACCTCAAATATAGTATCCACACTCAAGACTCCCCGGTTGATTTGGGGACTATATCATCACCGTATAATCATTAATACATATGCATATGAATTCTTTCAAGTGATTAAATATTAACAAGTCATACGCCAAAAAAAAAAAAAGAAGAAAATATGATCATGATTGCTTACCAAAACTTTTGATCTGTGGTTTCACCTTTTTACCAAATACCGTAACATGCATTGATATCCCACTACATTATAATACATGCAGAAGTAAATAAACATGATACATAAAATTATATTAGAAATACAATATCACCATACTTGGTAACTATGTCCTTCGTCACCGTCGGCCACCCAAATCGTGTTCGAGAATCCAGATAAAACGCTTGCTTTGTCGCCATATCAATTTCAATCAACACCCAATGGAAACTATTACACAAAGAAATTGAAATTACGAATCAATTTTAGTAAATGATCATCAATATAAAGTAAATAGAATCTGTGGTTATATGGCATGAAAATCATTTGCCCTTTGTTTGTTTTGTTCAACTGCTCTAAGAATAAATTGTGCCTTTTTTTACCTTGTAAAGGCATCCTTATCAATGGGTCATGATACGAGTCCTGTGTATGAACTCAAATGGTCTGCCCACTTATATCATTCGCTATGTGCATGCAACATCCTCGATGCAATTAAGATGATGAAATAGTGAGAATGTTGCCAATAAAAAATATCACTAAAAAAAAAGAAACCAGAGAAAGGAAGCAATAAACTAAAAATTGAAAATAAACTAGTAATTATGATTTTGTAAACTTACGCGATGTATAGATGCATATGATTTGCTCCTAGCTCTTTCATCGAAATCAATGATTGACATTCATCGAGACCAATATGTGCTTTAGTTGGATGCTTGTATACCTCTTCATCCAACTGATAAGGTACGTAATAACCCATTTGAGCCAACTTCTTTCCACAAAGATTTGCAAATATTACAAGCCCAGGCACCCGGTTCATATGCACAATATGATAATTCCTTGTTCTTCTTCTTGACAGTGGCTTATCTTGAGGCTTTTTTGGTGATGTCTTCTTCTTTGGACTGCATGGTTTGTCTCTTGGACAATCAAGAGTCATTCTTGGTTTCTTGTGAGGCTTCATTGGTGATTCCTTCTTCTTTCTTGGTGATTGCCTTTTCTTAATCACTTGCTGCTTTGGTGATTCTTTTTCTTCCTCGGTGATTGCCTTTTCGTTGAGTTTCGGTTTGTCTCCGTGACAATCGTCACTTGCTTCTTTGGTGACTCATTCCTCTTCCTTGGTGATTGCCTTTTCTTTGTCAACGTTTCATGCTTCTTCTTTGCAGGTGATCCATTCCTTGTCATGCCGATTGACAAAAAAAAAAAAAAAAAGGTTTGTTTTTACGGTTTTGACTACTAAATAATCAGATTACCTTGTCCTCATTACGAGCAGTCATTTCTTCAGCTTCATCTTCAATTGTTTGCTCATCTAATGGAAAGTTTGAGCTTCCAACATCTGAATGTCGAGGTTGCTTTTTAATCTTCTTCTTCAGATCACTCAACTCTGCTTCTTGCTTATCTAACCTCTCTAGTATGTTTAGTCGCTCTTGTCGCATCTGAAATGAATTGTTTGGGGTGTCAAAGTACATCTTAGGCGATATAAATTTCCCAACACCCTGCATATGTCCAGAAGTGGCAGGCCTTCCAATTGAACGTGCAAGAATATCATTTCTTGCATCAGCTTTAAATTCTCCTTTTTTAGCTTTCTCTTCCAGTGCATCCTAATTGCATAATAATCATATTGATGAATATCAATTTTTTTCCAACAGAACCTACTTAAAAAAAAACCTTGCTATTACTTACAATCTTCTTCACAACTGAATCAACATCAGGATCATATTCACCATTTTTCATCTTCCTAGCACGCTTCCATGCTACACTCCTGTCAACTTCAGTTTCGACAAGTCCAATTTCCGAGCACTGTAGTTTAAAAAAATAATAATATCACAGCTGGTATGCATCTTTAACTAACCATGAATTGCAAGCAGTAAATTAAAACAAAAGGTTTGACAATTTATCATCATCAAACCAACCATCTTTATACCAATAGCTATACAAGAATGGTCAAGTTAGTATCATAGTACTTACAATTTCATCAAGCAATCCAGCATATCCTTTTCTACTTAAACGATGGTTCCACTTGTTGTTAGCTCTCTTATTTTGCTGTTGACGCCTAATTCTCTACATAAAACAATCCATAATTAGATTTAAAGATGGTTTTATGAAATGTCTAAATGTTTATCATTTAAAAGTATTCACCTCAAACTCAGTGGACAATCTAGAATTCACAAATTTATCCCAAACATTTTAGAATACGACCGATCAAGGTGGCCGCCCAGACTTTTACGATTGTGCTTGTGTGGCAAGATATACTTTGTGGTGAGCAAGTACTTGAAGTTTCTGAATGCACTACCAAGTGCTTAGAAAACTTGCTTCTTACTATTTCGGATGAACAATAAAAACGTTCCTGAGAAAAATACATAGCATAATGATCAAATAGTTTAACATATACATTATTCAATTATGATATATAAATATAAATAATCATTTTACCTTAATAAACTCCCACAAACGGCTTTTTAAATCTGGAGTAACCTTTCTCCATTCTTGGTTAATATCCGAATAGAAGTACAATAATAAAGCTTGCTAATTCAAGAGTTTGTGTACACCGAGCCCATCACCTCACTACAAGCTTCCCGCCACTCATCCTCATCCTGCCAGAGTTTTTAGTTTATCTCACAAACCGCTTCTTCTAACATCATTTTCATCCTCTCAATTAGGAAACTCATCAGAACCTCCTCATCCCTTGAATTATCTTCATCGTGAACCTTCATTACGAATAATCAATACTTTCCTCGTTAGAGTTCATCAAAAGTCCTTTTCCTTTATCCATAAGGTTCCTGCAATAAATGCACATTTAGTATTAGAACATTATATAACATATAAATAATGTCAACAAAGGTAATCTAAAGTCAATACAAGGAAAATATAATAATAAAAGATAACGTAACACAAAACTATTATAAGACATACAAGTAGTAAATGCCATTTTTTCAAGCATCAATCCAGATGTCATGTTTGCCATCTCTTGCATATCTGTCCGCATCATTTAAATTTTCAATATTTGGTAACCCATTGGTCGAGGGTTGTGTTCCATCATGATATCTATATCCTCAAAGACTTGTCTTCTTTCTGGAACACATCTACGATGCATATGACTTTAACCACCATCTTTTATCAAGTTGATCGCTGACATAAAAGACTTGTTGTTTAAACCAATATAAATGGGTCTGATTTATGACCCAGGCGATTTAAGTCCACTAAAGTGAAGCCAAATTCATCAATTTTAATACCCCCATTATTTTGAACCCAATCACACTTGAACAAAGGGATTCTAAACATATGGTAGTCAAGGTCCCATATTTCGTTAATAACTCCATAAGACATGTCACCAAGAATAGGTTTTTGTCTTCGGCACTTGCTACTTGTAAAGTTGTAATAAGACTAACTCCACTATTTTGATGAACTCGTTGTTCGCTCCTGAGTATGGAAACGATACCCATTGATGTCATATCCTGGGTGCTTAACTACAAAAGGACGGGGTCCTTGAGATAACCACCTCAAGATGTTCGAGACATCTTCATCATCATCTATCATCTCATATACCTACATAATAATAATCGTAATGAATGAATTATTGTATAAACATGACAATAACTTTACTAAAAAGAATATATAATGGAACATATATTATTAACCTTCTTATTAAGCCAAGTTGAAAAGGTGCGGTTGTGCTCATTGCTCAACCATCTCTCATTCTTGGCTTTTAGAATGATGACCCTTTAGCCATTGAATGTGCTCACTACATATTTGACATTTACATATTAAGCTACTGTTCAAATTCTTTAAAAATAATTCAGTAAAGGAACAAATTAAAGGTTAAACATTAACAAACCTAATAAATGGCTGAACTTCTTCTGTGTTTTGCAATACATATAGGTGCGCTTGATGAATTAAGGAATGATCAACATGCTCAAATTTTCCACCAGGCAAAGGCTTATCAATTGAAGAGGTTTCAACATGTCCAGGAGGAAGCCCAATGGTACGCATGTTTGAAACATAGTCTGCACAAAATTCCAGAGCCTCTTCGCAATGTAACTCCTCACCATGCATCCCTCAGGGTTATTACGGTTTCGAACATAAGCCTTTAGGCCTTTCATGTTCCTCTCAAATGGGTACATCCATCTTAAGTATACCGGCCCACATAGTCTAACTTTATTAACTAAATGGATGGTTAAATGGATCATTATGTCCAAAAAGGATGGCGAAAAGCATTTTTCCAAAGAAGCATAGGTTAGTAATGTCTTCTTCCATTTGGTCAAGTTTGGTCACATCAACAACCGCTAAGCATAAGGAATTAAAGAAGAAGCACAATCTAATAATGGCATATTTAATATGATCCGTAAGATAGACCTTAAAGCAATAGGTAAAAGTCATGAGAACATGATACGAGACTTTAAACCTTGCGCTTTAAGTCTTTCATTGACACTAGGTTCAATGTTTGAAGAATAACCCATGGAACCTTTATGCTTTTTAATACTTCACAAAACCTTTTCTTTTCTTCTTTGTCAAGGTGTAATGTCGAGGCAAAAGTACGATTATTTTCTTTAACATTAGGTGACAATTTCTTCATAATCTTTAAAACTTTTAGATCCCACCTCGACTTAATGCCATCTTTGGTCTTTCCCGGGATATTTAGTAATGTTCCGTAGATGCTTTCACAAACATTTTTTTCAATGTGCATAACATCTAACTGGTGACGAATAAGCAAGTACTTCCAATACTATAACTTAAAGAATATTGATTTTTTCTTCCACCAAACACGATCGTCATCATTATCTTTTTTCTCGCCTCTTTTTTTGCGCTTTTTATCTTTCACTTTACCCCATTTGTTTTCAATACTCTCCACCTTTCGTAAAATGGCCTCACTATTCAATGGTTTCGGAGGAGGCTCTCTTTCATGTTTATTATTAAAAGGTTGCTTTTGAGTTCGAAATGGATGATCATGAGGAAGCCAACGGCGATGACCAATATAAGCATTTTTTTTACTGTGTTTAAGTCTACATTTTGGCATATCTTCACCGCAATAAGGACAAGCATAATAACCCTTAACCCGCCAAATTCTATAAGGAAAGTCATTTATAGTCCACAATAGTACAGCCCGTAAGTTGAAGAACTCTTTTTTTGTGGGCATCATAAGCTTCCACACAAACATCCCATAGAGTTTGCAAGTCCTCTATTAGTGGTACCAAGTACACATCAATATCATTACTCAGGGACCGAAATTAATAAGGATAACATCATAAATTTTCGTTTCATACACAACCAGGGTGGAAGATTGTATGTTACAAGAAGAATGGGCCAGCAACTATACGTACTACTAAGAGAGCTATGAGGATTAATGCCATCAGCTGATAGGGCAAGACGCAGATTTCTAGGCTCTAAAGCAAAGGTAGGCCATTTTTCATCAACTAACTTCCATGCCGGTGAGTCAGCTGGATGTCGAAGCTTACCATCTATTTCCCTCTCATTTATATGCCAAGTCAAGTCTTTGGCAGTTTGTGAGGACTGAAACAAACGCCTAAATCTAGGTATAAGAGGGAAATACCATAACACTTTTGCAGGGACCCCCTTCCTATAAGCATCAACACTACCATCTCTTTTCTTCCACCTAGATTCACCGCATGTAGGACAATTAGAAAGGCTTTCATACTCCTTTCTATAGAGTATACAATCATTTGGACAAGCATGAATTTTGATATACTCTAAGCCTAAAGCACTCATTGTCTTTTTGGCTTCATACATTGATACAGGCAAGTCATTTCCTTCCGGTAACATGTCAGAAAGAGCACTCAACAAATCTGAAAAGCTACTATCAGACCACCCATATCTGCCCTTTATATTGTACAATTTAACTAAAGCTGATAACTTGGTAAATTTGTTTGATCCAGGGTACAAAGGCTTCTCAGAATCTTCTAATAGTTTTTTGAATGCTTTAGGATCACTATCACAATCCTTAAAAGCATCTTCAACCATTTCAACAGTATTACCACCATCATAATCCATATATCCACTGTCATTTTGGCAACCTAATTATTAGGAGATTTGTTGTGGATATCTTCCCCATGCCAAACCCATGTTTTGTATGACATATCAAAACCCCATATAATTAGATGATCTTTCACTTCTTTAGGCCTATGAAATGCTAAATTCTGACATTTATCACATGGACACCTAACAACACTAATTTCTTGATTACTTTCAACCGCCTTAATAAATTTTTCCACACCATTTCACTCATCGGACAATCTATCATATTTAAGCCAAGATTTATCCATTTTTTGTCTAGTACCTGACATATAATTGAGATAAATTTCAACATAATGTACTAATGGGCAGCAATGATAAACGGTTTCCGTTATCAATAAATTAAGCAACAAAACATTATTAATATTCAATTTATAAATTCAATGAAATAAATAAGTTTTAAAAAAAAACTTGTCATCATGTGCAACAAATATAACTTTACCAACATGCTATCATCATTGACCAAAACCACCGACTAACCATACCCAACTAATAATATCCTAAATAACTTGGCCCACATACATTTAACATTTATTTAAAAAAAATTCTAGCAATCCAGCATTTCATGGACCACAAGACTATATATATATAACCAACTGAACATTACTTGGTCCACATGACCAAACTTGCCCCCACATGGTACCATTTCCTTCAAACATAAAAAAGACAATTGAAAAGGGGGCCTTACTTTTTAACTCAATAAATTACACAAAATCTAGCTCACAATCATTAAAGAAAATGTCAACACCATTGGACCACAGTTTCGGATTCATCCCAACAAAAGACACTAGTAAATGAAAAGTACTATATCATCAACCAAAATCACTTCACACACATGCAAGCTCTGACTAAAAATTTACAGAATATAACAATATTCATACAAACCATTGGCAGCAAACATTTTTCAAACATTGAACGGAAAGGCAAGTAAAAAATTGAACAAACCTGATGTTAGAAATCGAGTTTGAAAGGGAACAGGGCAGTGAAATCCTGCGATTCAGAACAAATTTTTTTTAAATAAAAGATGAGGACATGCTAAATTAAATGATTGAGCAATTTCTAGATTTAACAGAAGGACAAAGTATAAGCTTCTTGAATTAAAAAATAAACAAAAAATATAACAACAGAAACAAACGAGAATTAAAAAGTAATAATAAAGATAAACCTAGGGCATAAATTATGAACAAATAAGGGAAATAACAACAAAACTAACAATTAATTTTATAATGACCAATTAATTTATTCTGAATAAAAATTAAAAAAGTAGTTAATTGATGACAAACCTAGGGATTCAGCGATTACAGGATGGCTTCTCCAACGCCGATTGAACAATACAAAGAAGTAGTGACACCGATGGCTTCAATAATGGACGCGAAGGCGCAACAATGAGCATATGTGGTGATTTTGTTCCTAAAAACAATGGGTTCGAAATAATGGGGGTTAAAGATAATGGGGGTTCAAAATAAGGACGGGAAGGCTCCTTCAATAGCATAAACTATGATTTCGGTTTCCATGCAACGGATTTCAAAACCAATTTGCAGATTAAAATATGTTAATAAACGGATTTTGAGGGGTTTCACTGCTTTGGTTTCTCAGCCCTTGCTGATGGAGTGATGGGTCAAAGGTGCCAACACTTAGAATTTTTTTTGTGTTTGTGGTTTACAATATACTGAAACGATAGCGTTTAAATGTTAAATAAATATTTTTATTTTAAAAATGTTTTAAATCTGTTAAACGGTGTCGTTTTATGTCCAAATTAATTCCACTCGAAACCCACAGTTTGATTAAATATTAATACGCTATCATGTTTATCTGATATATAAAAAATCTATCAGAAATCTGTCATGAATTTATGATGTACGAAAATTCTATCATATGTCTATCATATTCTTATGATAAATGACTAATTTTCTAATATCTATCACAAAAATTCTGTCATGGTAGCCCATTTTTCTAGTAGTGAAGGATGATACAGGGTCAGAGATTTGGGACCTAAGTTACTTCAATTATTCAATCCATTTTCTTTTTACACCCAATCAATTATCTTATTGTGAGTTTCAGAACAGTAATATTACACATTCAAATTCAACTTACAAAATAGAAGATGTACACCCAAATTAAGCCATATCGTCTCCTACATCATTATTGCTGCAATTAATTGATTCAGGATTATTTGATATTTCCCATTGTTGCATATAGAGAAGGACGTGATTTTAAAGATTGTGTGCTTAAAATTCTCAGCCCAATTCAGTTTGTTTGTGTGCACACCATGCTACATACCCTACTAAAACATACTCGCACATACCACTTGACTCATTGGCCATCTCTGTGTCCAATAATATCTTCAATGGACAAATTCCACAGTGCATTCGAAACTTTACACTCGGGTATTTAGATGTTAGAATGAAAAATCTTCATGGTAGAATCCCACAAACATATGCAAAAGGCTACAATTTGTATGCTTAGCTGAATAACAATCACCTGGAGGGACCATTGCCACCATATTTAGTTAATTGTATCGGTTTGATATTTATTAATTTTGGAAATAACAACTTGAGCAGCCCAATTCTACAATGTCTTGGAAACTCGATACTTATTAAGATCTTGAATATGATAATGAACAAATTCAATGGCAGCATCCCTCAAATGTTTACAAAGAGATGTGATTTGATAAGTCTTAACCTTAATGGTATTCAATTGGAAGGATCATTGCCTTCATCTTTGGTTAACTGTCAACAATTTGAAGTTTTTGATTTTGGGAATAATTATGTTAATGATACTTTTATTTTTTATGAGAAATTCTTTATAAATTGCAAGTGCTTAGATTACGATCTAATGATTTCGGGGTACCAAAACAAGAGTTCCCTTTTCTCTTGTTTTGCTATCACCAATTGGATCCGAAATTGGTTAGATCGTAATATAAACACTGTCAATGATAAAAAAAAAAAAAAAAACAAAAGGCTAAATCATGCTGAAATAATGACTTTTATTGCTCACACACTGCACTTTAAACTTACAACTTCTGCTCTTTATATAGCATAGTCAACAAACATTAGCAGAAAAATAGGACTCTGCACCACTAAGCTAAAGAATAGGTAATCAAATCAGATTTAACAACTAACATCTAAAGACTAGGACAATACAAGACTTATTCTCTGCAACAAAGATTAAATAAATAAAAATCTCCAACAATCCCTCCCTTAAACTGATGTTGTAAACATCTAGTTTAACTGTAACAACCCTGTAACATAAACTCTCCCTCAAATTGAATTCTCCAAAGCACAAATACCAAGTAAACTTCTAAGCTTTTGGAATGCTGCCAATTTGAGGGGCTTTATGAATATGTCAGCAACTTGGTCTTCACTCTTGCAGTAAATGAGATCAACTGTTCCATCTTTTGTAAGGCGTCACAAGAAGTGGTATTTTACATCAATATATTTGCTTCTTCCATGTACAACAAGATTCTTAGAGAGCAATATTGTTGAACTGCTATCACAGTAAATGGCAGTAAACCCTTCTTGCTTGAAAAGAAGTTCCTTAAGTATATTCCGTAACCAAATTGCTTGACAAGCACATGCTGCTACAGCTACGAACTCAGCTTCCTTAGTTGATAAAGATATAATTGATTGCTTCTTTGAGGACCATGAAATCATTGCTGAACCCATCATAAAAACATACCCTGATGTACTTTTTCTATCATTTGGATCTCCTGCATAATCACTGTTTGTATAGCCAAATAACTCTGTCTTTTTCCCTTTCTTGTAGAGCAAACCACAATTAGTTGTACCTTATAAGTATCGAAGAATTCTTTTGACTGCCAACAAATGTGTCTCCATTGGGCATTCCATGTATCTGCTGATAAGGCTTACAGAATACATTATATCTGGTCTTGTTGCTGTTAAGTACATCAATCTACCCTCAATCTTCTTGTAAAGAGTGTTGTCAACCTTCTTTCCTCACGATATTTATTTAAATTTGTACGGCATTCTGAGCGATAATGACCGTACTTGTGACAACGATAACATTCAACCTTACTTTTGTCTACTGACTTTGATTTGTGTCCTGCAGAACTTTGAGCATCCGACCCTTCCTTTCCTTGAGTCTCAGCACCTCTATTTTCTCCATTTCTCTGGTGTGTATTTTTGTTTTTCCATCCACCCTTTCCACGCCCTTTTGAGTTGGTTGCTGCTTGCAATGCTTGTTCTTCACTTTCTTGTCGTGTTATCTTTTGCTCATGAACCTGTAAGGAATTTTGTAATTCATCTATTGAAAGAGTATCAATATCTTTAGATTCCTCAATAGAACAAATCACAAAATTAAACTTAGAAGTCATTGACTGAAGAATCTTTTCAACAATGGTGACATCCTGTAGATTCTCTCCATGATTCCGCATCTTGTTCGCAACTGCCATTATCCTCGAAACATACTCTGAAACAGACTCCCCTGACTTCATTTGAAGAGCCTCGAATTCTCGACGAAGAGCTTGAAGTTGCACACGCTTTGCCCTTGATACTTCTTCTTCATGGACTCCCAAATTTGTTTAGAAGTATCCTTGCAAAGAATGGTTTCCATGACTAAACGATCAATAGCTTGAAAGAGATAATTCTTGGCCTTCAAGTCTTTCAACTTTAGTGCCTCTTGTTCAGTCTTTTGTGCTTCCATCAAAGGAACCCCAGCTTGCTGCCACGGTCATGCCACCTTCGATCACCTGCCAATATTCTTTGGACCTTAAGAAATTTTCCATCAACATGCTCCAATGATCATAATGACCATCAAAGCGCGGGATTGCAGGCTGAACATAGTTATCAGAAGCCATGTAGAAATTGCTACTGCAATGACTGAAAAATTGTTGCTGCTGCACACTTGTTTTCACTTTTCCCTCTCGGTGGCTCTGATACCACTGATTAAAAAAAAAAAACAAAAGGCTAAATTATGCTGAAATAATGACTTTTATTGCTCACACACTGAACTTTAAGCTTACAACTTCTGCTCTTTATATAGAGCACAGTCAACAAACATTAGCAGAAAAATAGGACTCTGCACCACTAAGCTAAAGATTAGGTAATCAAATCAGATTTAACAACTAACATCTAAAGACTAGGACAATACAATACTTATTCTCGTAACAAAGATTAAATAAAATCTCCAACGTCAATTCATGAAGAATTTCTAACCAATGAGGAAATGTATTATTGACATGATTATTCCCAATATCAAAAACTTTCAAATTTGACTGTTAATTAAAGATGGATAAAATGGTCCTTCTAATTGATTTCCATTAAGCTTAAGACTTCTCAAATCACAACTCTTTGCAAACATTTGAGGATGCTGCCTCAAATCCGTTCATTCTCATATCCAAAACCCTAATAAGGGTTGAGTTTCTAAGAAGTTGTGGAATTGGGCTGCTCAAGTTGTTATTCCCGACATCCATAAACATTAAACCGGTACAATTAACCAAATGGTCCCTCCAGGCGATTGTCTTTTAGCCTAAGCAGACAAATTACAGTTTTTGCATACGTTGGGGGATTCTACCATGAAGATTATTCATTCTTAGATTCAAATGCCCAAGTGTAAAGTTCCCAGACACTTCAGAATTTGTCCACTCAAGCTATCGTTGGACGAGTGAGGAAATTGAACAAGGAATCTCAAAGTACATAGTGAAGAAGGAATCTTTCCAATCAAATTATTATTGTAAACAGAAAGACTACCATGAGAGGTGGTGGAAGTGGTGGATCAAGTAAGCGAGCCCTGAAGCAAGTTCGAATTAAGGTTATTATATTGGAGATTTTTCCACGGAAGATGTTCTATACTTGTCAAGAAGTTTCGTGAAAGACCTAGGAAATTCGAAGTACATACTCCCATATCCCACATCCAACTAGGGATCCTACCACAGAATTTTACCAACAACTATATTGTGCCAAAGATCTAAATGATTTTTGTTTCTACAAAAATGAAAAATGTTGATATATGAAAAAGTGCAGATTTTCCTTTTAAAATACCGATACATATATTACAATAAAAGATCTACGAAAATTTCTTTAAAATAAATTTATCGTGACACAACTCAATTTCTACCCTCGGATGTATACCATAGAGTATTGCTCTCAAGATTTGAGAGCATGAGTGCTGTCAACGCTATACAAGCCCACTGGCAGATGTGTGGGATTTCATTTAATACATTTTCTCCAAGAAGAGCAATGCACACACTTAATAGAGTTATTAATTAAGCGCTGAGTTCTTAAATTGATATCACTGAGCCAAAGGCAAAGAATGTTTTCTGCAAACAAACTTTGATATAGTACGTTCTACGCCCAAATTTGAAGTACGTTCTACGCCCACAGAATTTCCTGCAACAATATTACTTCAAATCATTTTACCATCAAAATGTATGTCCGTGACGACATGTTCTAATGAAATGGCAATAAAAGTAAAAACAATCGCATCAATAATTCAGTTAAAATTTTCTTTCTTATACATTATGCTCATGTTGTTTCTCACTATAGATGTTGATAATAAGCATAATTTGAAATTAATTAGGATTGTGATTTTTGCAAGTCAACTGTTAGATTACGATAATATCGGCATGCTATCTACTTAAAGAACAGTAGAAACCAGCTTATAATTCCAAAAGACAAAACTAATAATAACTCACCGGGGCCTTTAGAGATGCATCTACAAACTTCTTCTACTTGCTCTGCCTCGTCTGATCACCCTTCTCAACTTCTTAGATTGCTTCCTTTCGATCATTCTTATAAACCATTGTGGCCTTCCAGTCACAAATGCCATGTATCCGATGGACAAGCCGATCACCACTCCAGATGCATAACCCAACTTAGCGAGCTTCCAATCAAACCAGCTTGAAACATCGTCTCCTTCGATAAATCCTGTTGGTGTTGTTGGCTCTGGTGCCTCATCAATGCTGCAGCTTTTCGATAATGGGAATCCACAGCCCCGAGTTACCAGAATAGGAATCATTTCCAAATGTATTAAACTGGGGTCCTCTTGGTATGGGTCCCTCGAGCTGGTTGTTCGAAAAATTCAACACCGAAAGATAATTGAGACTCGCCAGTTGTGTTGGGATACGTCCAGTAAGCTTGTTTGAAGAGAGGTCTAGAGATTCAAGCTCTATCAGATTTCTTAGCG
Organism: Citrus cavaleriei; assembly: GCA_030448925.1. Taxonomy (NCBI): domain Eukaryota; kingdom Viridiplantae; phylum Streptophyta; class Magnoliopsida; order Sapindales; family Rutaceae; genus Citrus; species Citrus cavaleriei. The sequence goes on from JAUJEN010000237.1 coordinate 19,379, forward strand.
ACGATGGAATGCCACCTGTCAGGTTGTTGTGAGAAATGTTGAGACTTTTGAGTGAATTAAGCTTTCCCAACACTACTGATATTTCCCCTTGAAATTTGTTGCTCGATAAATCAATAGTTGCAAAAGTGGTTAAAATCCTCTCCATTTGTATGTCATTGCCTTTCATAGTCAAAGATATTGATTCATAGTAAGAATAATTCAGCGACCACATATAATTGACTTTAATACTATTGTCATCCCCGTGCATCATGGCTTTAAAACCATTCAGATACCATATTGGCAAAACACCGGTGAGTCGATTGTAAGAGAGATCAATTATTCGCAACTTCGAGAAAGGAATTCTTGTTTTGGTATCACCAATGGGACCACGAAATCTATTAGAACGCAATATAAGTACTTGCAATTCGGGAAGAACGTCTAACCAGTGGGGAAAGGAATCATTAATCTGATTATTCCCAACATTTATAACTTCCAAATGCCGACAATTAACCAAAGATGGAGGCAATGGTCCTTCTAACCGATTGCCATTAAGGTTAAAACTTGCCAAAACACAACCTTTTGCAAATGTTTGAGGGAGGCTGCCACTGAACTTGTTCATTCTCATATCCAAGACTTCAAGTGTTGAGTTTCCAAGACATTCTGGAATTGGGCCGCTCAAGTTGTTATTGCCAACATCAAGAAATTGCAAATTGACACAGTTAATCAAAGATGGTGGTAATGGTCCCTCCAAGTGATTGCCACTCAGCCGAAGATAAGTCAAGTTGCAGCCCTTTGCATATGTCTGTGGGATGCTACCTTGGAAGTTGTTCGTTCGTAGATCCAAAGTTTCAAGTGTAGAGTATCCAAGACATTGTGGAATTTGTCCACTCAAGCCATTGTTGGATAAGTTAAAATATAGAATGGAACTCAAATTACAAAATGATGAAGGAATCTCTCCAATCAAATTATTGGTGGAAATTGAAAAGTAATTCAAGTGAGGTGGTAGATCTAGAAGTGATCCTTGAAGTAAGTTCGAATGAAGGTAAAGAATTCTAAGATTTTTCCACGGAAGATGTTCTATGCTTGTCAGGAAGTTGTGTGAAAGATCTAATCCTTCCAAAGTATGTACTCCAATATCGTACATCCAACTGGGAATCCTACCACGGATTTGGTTTTTAGAAAGGTCCAACCACTCTAACTGATGTTGAGTTCTCAAGATGTCTGGAAACTTACTTATATTGCAAGCCGATAAACCAAACCCCAGAAGATTAGGGAAAGACGAGTTGACTGTTAATTTGGTGCTCAATGATAAACTATTATTAGAAAGATAAAAATATTTAAGATTTTTGAGCTTTGCAAAATCGTACAGCTTAACAGTGCCGCTTAAATTGTTAGAAGAAAGATGGATCACAGTCACATTCACAAGTTCAAATAATGAACTTGGAATCGAGCCTATCAGTTCATTTGATGCCAAGCTTAAAAAATTAAGGTGGGTTAGGTTGGTAAACATATCTGGAATTTTACCAACAAATTTATTGGACTGAAGATCTAAATGATGAAGCTGCTGAAGATTTGAAAAAGATGATGGAATGTGACCACCAAAACTGTTATGTGAGAGATCTAAATAAGCAAGTTGTGTAATATTGTTACCTAATGATGAAGGAATTTTACCAACAAAATTATTGAAAGAAAGACCTAAATGACGAAGCTGGTGGAGATTTGAAAAAGATGATGGAATCTGACCAGTAAAACTGTTATGTGAGAGATGCAAATAAGCAAGTTGTGTAATATTGTTACCTAGTGATGCAGGGATTGACCCCGTGAAATAGCTGGAAGAGAGGTTAAGGAGTGTCAAACTCGGAAATTGATCAGTAAAACCAGAGGAAATCTCAGAGTAATTGAAATCATTGAAGGCCAGGTTGAGCTTTCGCACGCGAGGAAGCAAGGAAAGGCTACTGTTGGAAGGGATGTTGCCGTGAAGCCAACTGCAACTGAGGTCGAGGCCAATCACGTGACCCGTCGCCGAATCACATGTTACTCCATCCCAGGAGCAGCAATCAGCGTCCTCTTTCCAAGACATCATCTTGGGACGAGATTGTTGATATCCTTCACAACGGGATGAGGAATCTTTTTGAAAGGAAAAGAGCTGCTTAAATTGGAGTAAAGCAGAACTTTGGTCATGAGAGCAAAGTATTGCTGAACACTGAGAATAGAAGAGCAATAACTGGAGGCAAATCAAAAGTTGATAAGGCTGAGTGATATAACCCATTTTCTTTTTCTTTTCTGGATGATGAAATCACAAGAAGAGAGAGAGATATAATGACCATTTATAGAAGTTGAATATGGTGTGTAATTAATTAATAATATAATATTTATTGACTTACAGCACCAAGTCTTGCTTTGGAATTTAGGTGGTAAGTGGAATCCTTTCAAGAGGGGGATCTTGACGACATCCTCGACGCGGAATGATATTAGTTATGTGTTATATTATGCTGATGTGGCACAAAGCACAATTGATTTTCCCTCCTCTACTTTAATTCTGTTTCAATTTGTTAAAAAAGTTGTGAAGAAAGATGTGTAATCTACTTGTGAAGAAAGATGAGCATACGATTATTTAACTCAGCCTTTTCAACTTTTTATTTGCCTCCAGTTATTGCTCTTATATCTTCAGTGGACTTGACTGAAATGCTCATTAATGACTAGAAAAAATTATCTTAACTTATAAGGTGGACTTGACTGAAATGCTAATTAATGACTTTGAGAAAGAAAGACTTGTTCAGTTTTTCTATACATACCTCTTAATTTGGACATATCTTAGATCACTAACTTTCAACTTTTCTGATCCTTCCCATGAGTTTCACTCTCATAGCCGTGGAAAAGAAGTTTGGAGTTTTACAAAATTGGCAAAAAATATTAATTAACATTACTGCTCCGCAATTCATACAATTGACCAAGAAAAAAGATCACTTTAGAGCCTTATAGGGGGAAGGGATTGAAGGAAAGACGCCTTTCTATTTTAAGTTCAGTAGTAAGAAAGAGCAGGCAACTTGGCATAAGTTTTCAGCTTTAGTTCATACAGTTGACCAATTACATACATATATGATGACCTAAAATATCTGAGAGTTCGGGTTTCTTTTAGTATAAATGCATCTGCTTTTGGACAGGTTCGTGGAAAAACTAGAATATGTTTTTGATTTGGTAAATTATGTATTGTTTTGACCAGTTACATACATATATGATAACTAATGGAAGGTCTAACAACTTAGCTTAACAAACTGTAACACAGTCAAAACTGTAACATACTTATAATATTTTATTTGTATCATATGCTATTTATTCATTATGCCCTCCAGTTATTACTCTTTGATAGTCATTACTCGTGAGGCTCCCAGTTTAACAAGACTTGGTGCATGCTCTAAGCCTAAATGAATTATAATTAATTAAGATACTCCTCCTCAAAAAGTAGTATTGATGAAGCTTACAGTTAGATTACACATATTAATTTGTAGTCAACTAATGGAAGGTCTAACAACTTAGCTTAACAAACTGTAACAGAGTCAAAACAGGGGAGGGAAGATGAATTGTGTTTGTGTAAATGACTGTTAGTCTAGCTAGCTGTTACACCGGCAAATATGACAGATAACGAACATCTCGCCGAACTTAAGTAAATATCTAAATGGTTATTAATTGGATACAGCTTCAGCTTTTGGACTGGTTTGTGGAAATTGAAAAAATTTGAAAAGTGTTCCTCTTGAAGAATGAAAGTCTACTTTATACGTAAAGAAAGGGGATGTCAGTAAAGATAATCCATCAATGTTCAGTTACATTCGAGCATGTTGACTACTTTCAGGATGAAAGACTTCTATTGTCCCAAGGAGTTTAATCGAGTGATTTTTTAAGTATTCCACTGACCAACATGAGATTCCAAATCAAGACTTGGTTCCTTAAGTCAATAAGTATCGAGGGGTCCACACGCATTTCCGCGAGACCTCGCTGAGTTTTGCGAGGTCCATACACAGAGCTGTAGGCTAATATGCTGCTTTTGGTAGTGGCAGTGGTGGCAGCAGAGCTTGCTCATATTGGTAGAAGTGAAAGCAAATTAAGGAGAGACAGAGAGACTAATTAAGGTTTATTATGGTGAAGTCCTGGATCAGTCGCTTTTGCTGAAATGATTGCAAGTAATCTCCCACTATGACTGCCATTTTTATCTTATTTAAGTTTGGGTGAAGCCCATCCACATAAAATAATTGGCAAGAAGTGTTTATTTTTAAATTGGAATAATGTATTAACGGAATAAAATTTTTCATAATCTGACAATTGATTTACAACAACCCGAGTCCTGATTAAATTCACAAAACAATTATAATCAACATCTATAGGAAAATGGAAAACAAGAATCGTATGTAAAAAGAAATCATTTCGTATGCCCATTACCATATTATATTTGTACATTAGAAATTAATATAAAATAATAATTTAATATAAATAATATTAAAGCAGTAATAAATTTAAACAATATTAATACAAAATTAATAAAGTATAATCTATCTAACATTAAATATTATACAATATTATTATAATAAAATACTAATTCAATACCACATAAAGTAATATACTTGCATTATTTGGAACTGGCCTAAAGTAAAATTAATAAAGTATAATCTAACCCTGTTAAAAATATTAATACTATATCAACACACATGGAAAAACTGGAAAAGATTTTTATTTGGAACTGGCAACATAACTTTCCACTTTTCACGGGTGTTGAACTGAGACTTCGTTCATGCTGTAAATTTAAATGAATCATATAATATTTATTGAGTTACAGCACCAAGTCTTGCTTTGGAATTTAGGTGGTAAGTGGAATCCTTTCAAGAGGTGGATATTGACGACATGCCCGACGCGGAATGATATTAGTTATGTATTATATTATGCTGATGTGGCAGGCAGCTAAACTCGTAGTTAGTTAGTTGGTCAGCCGTATGTTTCAGTTTGTTAAAAAAGTTGTTCGGCCTTCCATTTACTACCTTTTGAAATTAATTATGATTCATTTAAATTGTTAAGAAAGATGTTAAACCTTCCATTTTCCAGCAGTTTGTAAAATTTCAATCTAGTACTTTTTACTTGTTCAACACCCGTGAAACAACTCATGGGAAGGGTAAAAAAAGTGGTGATGTGGCAGCCGCCTAGACTCCAGTTGTTGTTATTGTTTTATACAAGTTAGAGGAATAAACGGTATCCATATATATGTTATAACACGTACGATAAATAGATAAGAGAAATGTTAGTTGTCTGTCGTCTTTTCCATGCTATGAAACCAATGGAATCCATAAAAAAGGTTGAAAGTTGCATGAATTTGTGGCCAATTTAATAAAATTCAAAACTACTTTAACTTCTTTTCCACGGCTATGAAACCCATGGCAAGGATAAAAAAGGTTTGAAGTTGCTGAAGAAAGATTGTTCAAATTAAGAGGGATATATAGGACAAGTCTTTCTTTCTCAAAGCCATTAATAATGAGCACTTTATACAAGTCCCCCTTACAAGAATAAAAAACTTATCGTAGCCATCTCTTTAACTCACACCAAAACAGGGGAATCTAATTAAACACAATACTTTTTTAAAAAAAATAGTAATAATAAATATAATACTTTTAGACTTACAGTACCAAGTCTTGTTACTAAATGTAACTCGTCATCTTGTTTTAGAGTCTAGTTGGTGCATTGATTTGTCGCCAGTTTTGTAAAATTGCAGACTATATACTTTAGCTTCTTTTCCACGGCTATATGTGCACTCATTGGAAGGATCAAAAAATGAAAGTCATTAATTAGGACTTTTTCATTTTTTGATGATGGATTTTATTAAACATTGATCATATTTGTAATCTCATCTAATTATAATGTTTTTCAATTAATTATTGATGTTCAACTTAAGACTAGGAGTACTCTGCTGAATCATATATGTACACACACATTTAATTATAATGTTTTTCAATTTTTGCTAATTGATGAGTGGAAATCCTTGCATGGGAAGATGTGTGGGATGAGTGCTGTCAACGCTATACAAGCCCACTGGCAGATGTGTGGGATTTCATTTAATACATTTTCTCCAAGAAGGGCAATGCACACACTTAATATGAGTTATTAATTAAGCTCTGAGTTTTTAAATTGATATCACTGAGCCAAAGGCAAACAACGTTGTCTGCTCACAAACTTTGAAATAGCACGTTCTACGCCCAAATTTGAAGTACATGATTACAAACCAAAGTTACCCCCGCACAATTTCTTGTAACAATATTACTTCAAATCATTTTACCATCAAAATGTACATCCGTGACGACATGTTCTAATGAAATGGCAATAAAAGTAAAAACAATCGCATCAATAATTCAGTTAAAATTTTCTTTCTTATACATTATCCTCATTTTGTTTCTCACTATAGATGTTGATAATAAACATAATTTGAAATTAATTAGGATTGTGATTTTTACAAGTCAACTGTTAGATTACGATAATATCAGCATATATGCTATCTACTTAAAGAACAGTAGAAACCAGCTTATAATTCCAAAAGACAAACTAATAATTACTCACCTGGGCCTTTAGAGATGCATCTACAAACTTCTTCTACTTGCTCTGCCTCGTCTGATCACCCTTCTCAGCTTCCTGGATTGCTTCCTTTCGATCATTCTTATAAACCATTGTGGCCTTCCAGTCACAAATGCCATGTATCCGATGGACAAGCCGATCACCACTCCAGATGCATAGCCCAACTTAGCGAGCTTCCAATCAAACCAGCTTGAAGCATCGTCTCCTTCGATAAATCCTGTTGGTGTTGGTGGTTCTGGTGCCTCATCAATGATGCAGCTTTTTGATAATGGGAATCCACAGTCCCGAGTTACCAGAATAGGAATCATTTCCAAATGTATTAAACTGGGGTCCTCCTGGTATGGGTCCCTCGAGCTGGTTGTTCGAAAGATTCAACACCGAAAGATAATTGAGACTCGCCAGTTGTGTTGGGATACTTCCAGCAAGCTTGTTTGAAGAGAGGTCTAGAGATTCAAGCTCTGTTAGATTTCTTAGCGACGATGGAATACCACCTGTCAGGTTGTTGTGAGAAATGTTGAGACTTTTGAGTGAATTAAGTTTTCCCAACACTTGTGATATTTCCCCTTGAAATCTGTTGCTCGACAAATCAATAGTTGCAAAAGTGGTTAAAATCCTCTCCATTTGTATGTCATTGCCTTTCATAGTCAAAGATATTGATTCATAGTAAGAAAAATTCGACGAACTCATATAATTGACTTCAATACTATTGTCATCCCCGTGCATCATGGCTTTAAAACCATTCAGATACCATATTGGCAAAACACCGGTGAATCGATTGTAAGAGATCAATTATTCGCAACTTGGGGAAAGGAACTCTTGTTTTGGTATCACCAATGGGACCACGAAATCTATTAGAACACAATGTTAAGTACTTGCAATTCGGGAAGAACATCTAACCAGTTGGGAAAGGTATCATTAATCTGATTGTTCCCAAAATCTATAACTTCCAAATGTCGACAATTAACCAAAGATGGAGGCAATGGTCCTTCCAACCAATTGCCATTAAGTTTAAGACTTACCAAAACACAACCTTTTGCAAATGTTTGAGGGAGGCTGCCGTTGAACTTGTTCATTCTCATATCCAAGACTTCAAGTGTTGAGTTTCCAAGACATTCTGGAATTGGGCCGCTCAAGTTGTTATTCCCAACATTAAGAAATCGCAAACGTGTTGAGTTTCCAAGACATTCTGAATTGGGCCACTCAAGTTGTTATTCCCAACATCAAGAAATGACAAACGTGTTGAGTTTCCAAGATAGTCTGGAATTGGGCCGCTCAAGCTGTTATTCCCAACATCAAGAAATTGCAAATTGACACAGTTAATCAAAGATGGTGGTAATGGTCCCTCCAAGTGATTGCCACTTAGCCGAAGATAAGCCAAGTTGCAGCCCTTTGCATATGTCTGTGGGATGGTACCTTGGAAGTTGTTCATTCCGAGATCCAAAGTATAGAGTGTAGAGTTTCCAAGGCACTGTGGAATTTGTCCACTTAAGCTATTATTGGATACGTCAAAAGATTGAATGGAATTCAAATTACAAAATGATGAAGGAATCTCTCCGGTCAAACTATTGTTGGAAATTGAAAATTGTACCATGTGAGGTGGTAGATCTGGAAGTGATCCTTGAAGTAGGTTCGAATCAAGGTGAAGATGTTCCAGATTTTTCCACGGAAGGTGGTCTATGCTTGGCAGGAAGTTTTGTGAAAGATCTAGTGTATTCAAAGTATGTACTCCGATATCCCTCATCCAACTGGGACTCCTACCACGGATTTGGTTTCTAGAAAGGTCCAACCACTCTAAATGATGTTGAGTTTTCAGGATGTCTGGAAACTCACTTATATTGCAAGCCGGTAAACTCAACTCCGAAAGATTAGGGAAAGACGAGTTGACTGTTAATTTGGTGCTCACTGATAAACTAATATTAGAAAGAGAAAGAAGTTTAAGATTTTTGAGCTTTGCAAAATCGTAAAGCTCAACGCTGCCACTGAAATTGCTAAAGGAAAGATAGATCTCAGTCAAATTCAAAAGTTCAAAGATTGAAATTGGAATCGAGCCTATCAGTTCATTATATGCCAAGCCTAAAAAAGAAAGTTGGGTTAGGTTGGTAAACATATCCGGAATTTTACCAACAAAGTTATTGTCCCGAAGATCTAAATGAAGAAGCTGCTGAAGATTTGAAAAAGATGATGGAATGTGACCACTAAAACTGTTACCCGAAAGATCCAAGTAAGCAAGTTGTGTAACATTGTTACTAAGTGACGCGGGAATTTCACCAACAAAGTTATTGACCCGAAGATCTAAATGATGAAGCTGCTGAAGTTTGAAAAAGATGATGGAATCTGACCACTAAAACTGTTAGATGAGAGATCCAAATAAGCAAGCTGTGTAATATTTTTAGCTAGTGATGCAGGAATTTTACCAACAAAGTGATTGCCCTGAAGATTTAACCGAAGAAGTTGTTGAAGATTTGAAAAAGATGATGGAATGTGACCACTAAACCTGTTACCCGAAAGATCCAAATAAGCAAGTTGTGTAATATTTTTAGCTAGTGATGCAGGAATTTCACTGACAAAGTTATTGAACCGAAGATCTAAATGACAAAGCTGGTAGAGATTTGAAAAAGATGATGGAATGTGACCACTAAAACTGTTATCCGAAAGATCCAAATAAGCAAGTTGTGTAGTATTGTTACCTAGTGAGGGAGGAATTGACCCCATGAAATTGCTCCGAGAGAGGTTAAGGAGTGTCAAACTCGGAAATTGAGCAGTAAAACCAGAAGAAATCTCAGAGTAATTGAAATCATTGAAGGCTAGGTTGAGCTTTCGCAGGCGAGGAAGCAAGGAAAGGCTACTGTTGGAAGGGATGTTGCCGTGAAGCCAACTGCAACTGAGGTCGAGGCCAATCACGTGACCCGTCGCCGAATTAGGGATGGCAATGGGGCGAGGTGGGGGTGGGGATGCCTACCCCATTCCCCACCCCATTAAAATTTTTTGCCTCCATTCCTCAATAAATTTAGTGGGTTGGGGATGGGGAATCCCCACGTGGAGAATGATTCCCCCATCCTCACCCCATTCCCCATTTACTTATTTTATAGTAGATATAAAAATATGATTTCAGTAAATTAAAATTAGAGACTCAAAATAAAATCACTACCATATTATAAAGTATTGAAATTTTTTTAAAAAATCTCTAAAAATTTGAAACAATATCTTAAAATGATATTAAAAGTGAAAAATATTTAAACAGAGCAGCTCCTTAAAAGAGAAAAAAAATATAATAATGTTTTAAAGTTGAAAAATATTGTAGGGTTTTCTTTTATTCATATTCTATTTATATTACATAAAAATTAAAAAAAATTATTAATTGACATTATAGTTGATAAAATATAAATTATTAAATAAGAATTAAAAACATATTTATATATAATGAGGATTGGTGTGGAGTGGGGTGGGGAGTGCAATACCAAACCCCACCCCGTTAACAATTTAGGGATTACTTTTCCCCCACTCCCCACCCCATTCCCCAAAAATTATTAAAAAAATTTTCTATTTGGGATAGGGCTCCATGGGGCCCCAAACCCGTGGAGGATTTTGCCATCCCTACGCCGAATCACATGTTACTCCATCCCAGGAGCAGCAATCAGCGTCCTCTTTCCAAGACATCATCTTTGGACGAGATATTTGTTGAACTATTTCACAATATAATGAAGAATCTTTTTCAAAGGAAAAGAGCTGCTTAAATTGGAGTAAAGCAGAACTTTGGTGGTGAGAGCAAAGTATTGCTGAACACTGAGAATACAAGAGGAATAACTGGAGGCAAATCAAAAGTTGATAAGGCTGAGTGATATAACCCATTTTCTTTTTCTTTTTCTTTTTTCTTTTCTGGATGATGAAATCACAAGAAGAGAGAGAGATATAATGACTATTTATAGAAGTTGAATATGGTGTGTAATTAATTAATAATATAATATTTATTGACTTACAGCACCAAGTCTTCTTGCTTTGGAATTTAGGTGGTAAGTGGAATCCTTTCAAGAGGGGGATCTTGACGACATGCTCGACGCGGAATGATATTAGTTATGTGTTATATTATGCTGATGTGGCAGGCAGCTAAACTCGTAGTTAGTTAGTCAGTCATATACATTATGCACAAAGCACAATTGATTTTCCATCCTCTGCTTTAATTCTGTTTCAGTTTGTTAAAAAAGTTGTTCGGCCTTCCATTTATTTCTTGATAATACGTGTAATCTACTTGTTAAGAAAGATGAAGAGGAATAATATGTGTAATCTATTTGTGTAATATTATAATATAACTTATTTTATATTTTATTTATTATAATTATAATTAAACTATATTTAATGCCTCGCGGAAATGCGTGTGAACCCCTCGATACTTATTGACTTAGGGAACCAAGTCTTGCTTTGGAATCTCATGTTGGTCAGTGGAATAATTAAAAAATCACTCGATTAAACTCCTTGCGACATCCCTTTTCTTTACGTATAAAGTAGACTTTGATTCTTCAAGAGGAACACTTTTCAAATTTTTTCAATTTCCACAAACCAGTTCAAAAGTTGAAGCTGTATCCAATTAATAACCATTTAGATATTTACTTCAGTTCGGCGAGATGTTCGTTATCATTTTTGCCTCCCCTGTTTTGACTCTGTTACAGTTTGTTAAGCTAAGTTGTTAGACCTTCCATCAGTTGACTACAAATTAATATGTGTAATCTAACTGTAAGCTTCATCAACACTATCTTTTGAGGAGGAGTAATCTTAATTAATTTTTAAATTGATGAGATGAAGTGAATATCTTTCACTTTTACCGATATGATGTGGGCAGCCGATGTGGTAAGAGTTTCGCTAGTCAAACAATACATAATTCAGCCACAAAGCTAAGTACTTTTTTTTTTTTTTGAGTGGCTGATTTTTTTTAATTGAATATGAGAGAATTTTTTAAAAAGAAATTAACAATACACCATAATGTGGCTTCTAAAATTACCAAACATAGGTTAGAAATAAATTAATGTGAATAGTATTATAATACTATGCAATGCTATATTCCAAACACACTTTTAATACAGTAACCATTGGAATTTTTTAAAATTAGTAATTCTCATTTTTAAAGATTACAACCGTTAATTAACCAAATAAATTGCTTACACAATCATCTATGAACGTGTTCATTCAAACTAATATTTAACTATAAATAGTATTTAGTTGAGTATTTTCTAAAGAAATTTAATCAAAAAATTAAAAACTAAATTTTGGTTTGAAAATTGGAAAATTAGATTAGCTTATAAAGGAACAAACTAAAATTGAATCCACTTATTTGTAAAGCTTATGATTTAGCCCCCTTAAATTTACAACATTTATTTCGTGAACCTCTAAAGTTTGTAATTTCAATAGTATTTAGGGTCATATCAAAGCCAAACCAAAATCTTTTATCCCTTGTAAATGTACATACTTTTTTGTAAAGGGATTGAGCAATAACTGAAAATATGAAACGGCCACTGTTTTCTTACTACTGAAAAGGGATAATCGTTTTGTGATAAATTGTATTAGGAAAGGTAAATGCTTGATTAGCCCAGAGGTCAACATTGTGATGTGTATTAGGTTTTTGCTACGTTATTGTGTGAAAATGATTTCAGTTGTATGTTCACCAAAATTTGTTTAGTTAATTGAATGATAAATATGTTCACCCAACTCCAAATATATATGCATAGACACACCGTTCATTTTCCCTCCTCTGTTTTGATCATGTTTTAGTTTATTAAGCAAGTTGACTTAGAATTGACCTTCCATTAACTTTGTAGTCTACTGTAAACATGTGTAATCTATATGCTGAACTTGTAAGCTTAGATCAATTAATATGCAAAAGAATGATCAGATGGACATCATCTACATGTTATTGTGCGTGATAGGCCATGTGTTATTTGATAATTGGCCAAGCTATAAAACACCAGTTGATAATAAGGTGACATGTGGCCCATCGCATCTACTTGGGTCTCTCAATATCCAATACTCAATGTGAGAAAATGTAAAAGAATGTGTTTGTTAAGTAAGAAAATAACAAGAAAACGAGAGGAAAGTTTGAAGAAGAATCTGGATCTTTTATTATTGTTACACACACGAAATGAATGTTGACTACAGTTTATATAGTAGCTGGAATAACTAATTGAAGCTACTAGAATTCTGTCAGCTCAACATGAGGAAGTATCTCAGTGCATCTAGTTGCTTCCAAAGATGTCCACGTTATACCTCTTTCACATATCTTTGACATTCCCCTCGAATGGTCTAGGAAGAACATTCAGCTTGGATCTAAGATACTGAAATTGGCCATATGTCAGAGCTTTAGTAAGAACATCAGCTGTTTGATCCTCACTGGGAACAAAGCTGATTGAAATTTGTTTTGCTGTAATTTTCTCCCTAATAAAATGAATATCAAGCTCAATGTGTTTGGTCTTTGCATGGTAAACTGGATTAGTAGCCAAGGATATAGCACTCTGATTGTCACACCACATAACTGGAGTTGTTTCCGTTTTAAACTTTAATTTAGTAAGTAAGGCTTGAATCCACAAAACCTCAGTTGTACCCAGTGCCAGAGCTCTGTACTCTGATTCTGTGCTAGATCTAGATACTACATGCTGCTTCTTTGAAGACCATGACACCAAATTTGAGCCAAGATACACTGCATAACCTCGCCATGCATCTCTCACACGCCCAATCGTAGTCAAAGTTATTTGTAAATTGCCACTGTGGTATAGCTGGAGACCAAAGTGGATTGTACCTTTAAGATACCTCAGCAGCCTCTTGCATGCTTGCCAATGTTCGTAGGAGCCAAATTGGCTTAGTTTGTTCAAAAGGCTATGTCAATGTCACATATCAGCGTGCCCCAACAACACTTCTATACTGATAGGAATTGTCAATTTCAGTGCCTGAGTGTTTTGTGAGCTGATGAGAAGTAGCCATTGGTGTAATATCCATACCTTGTTTTGCCAAAGAAATCGAATATATTTGCTTTTGAAAGATGAATACCTTCTTTGGTTTTGTTACTTCAACACCAAGAAAGTAACTAAGCTCTCCTAAATCTTTAAGAGCAAAGTGGCATATCGTAAATTACTTGACACTAAGTGAATTAGAACCCGATGATTATGTCATCTACATACACCGTAACCAAAGAAATGTGACCTTTATCCCACTTGTAAAATAAAGATGAATCGATTTACAATTAACAAAGTTCCACCGTAATCATGGCGATTTGAATCTATCAAACCAAGCCCTTGGAGCTTGTTTTAATCCATAGAGCTTTTTTAAGTTTGCAAATGTGACGAGGCTTAGATGGGTCAACAAATCCTTCCGGTTGTTCCATATATACATCTTCAAGGATGCCATTTAAGAAGGCATTATTGACATCAACTCCGTTTATTAACCATCTATTCATCAACGCGAGCACAATTCTTATTGTAGATGACTTAATAACAGGCTGAAAGTTTCACTATAGTCAACACCATATGTCCGATGAAACCCTTAGCAACAAGTCTTGCTTTGTATCTAGACATCTTGATCCATCTCGAAGTTATACTTGATTCTAAATACCCACTTATTACCAACTACTTTGATGTATTGTAGGTTTAACAAGAATCCAAGTTTGATTTGCTTCAAGAGCATTAAATTCTTCTTTCATGGCTTCAAACCATTTAGATCTGTTAAAGCTGTAGAGGTTGGTTCAGAGGGTTTCAATAGAAGAGCAGTAAGATATGTTTTTGGTTTGAAAATACCAGCTTTAGACCTAGTGATCATAGACCAGAGGTCATGCCGTAATTGATGAGGTTGAGAAGAGGATGTATTAGTTCTCATGTGGACTTGATTACTTGAAGAAGATATAGGTGAAACATTAATGGATGAAGGAGATGAAATCTGAGAACCTCGAGGTGGAGGTTCTTGGAATTTCGAAAAAAGGGAAAGACTTGCATTGAGGAAGATGAGGATGTTGTATCAGAATTTGACAGACTTGAATTTGTGACTGAAGAAAAATCAACACCTAACTGATATGGAAATGATTTTTCATCAAAAATTACATGGTTTGAAACATACACTCTCCCAGATGAATGAAGACACTGATAGCCTTTGTGATGTGGGCTGTAACCTATGAATATGCATCTGCTAGACCTGAACTCAAGTTTATGTCTATTATAGGGTCTAAGGTAGGGATAACATGCACATCCAAAAACTCTTAAAATTGAGTAATCTGGATGCTGCTGAAAAAGTTTGAAGAAAGGTGATACATTGTTTAGAACAGGTGTAGGTAATCTGTTTATAAGAAACACAGCTGTGTGGAATGCATTCCACCAGAAATGCAAGGGTAATTTGGATTGAGCTAGCAAAGTCAAACCAACATCTACAATATGTCTATGTTTCCTTTCTATCCTTCCATTTTGATGATGGATATGAGGACAAGGGTGACTAAACTGAATCCCAGAAGCAGCTAATAAGGAAGAAAAGGATCTGAATTCGCCCCCCCAGTCAGTTTGAACAATTTTGATTTTCCTGTCAAGGTGTTGTTCAATAAAGGTTTTGAACATTGTAAAAACTTGTAATGCATCAGACTTGGCTTTTAAGGGAAATAACCAAGTAAATCTGCTGAAGTCATCTAGTATGGATAAGTAATAATTGTAACCTTGAGTAGATGTTATATGAGAGGGTCCCCAGAGGTCTGCATATATGAGTTGCAATGGTGCTGTGGTTTTGGTTTTTACAGAACCAAAATGTTGAAGATGGTTTTTGCCAAGTTGACAGGCAGTACAAAAAAGCAAATTTGAAGTTTTATTAAGATCAGCAAATGTATTACAATGCTTCATTACAGTTTTGAGAATATGTATGGCTGGATGCCCTAGCCTTTGATGAAGCAAATTTACATCTACTGAATGATTAGACACTGACATAGCAGTAGGCTTCCAGACTACATTACTTGAAGAAGCTAAAGTTTTTGATTGACTTGAACTGAAACTAGACTCATCAGGAGTAGAAAGAGTAGCAAACATAGACAAATGCTTATGAGTAGGAATTTGAGAGTAGTAAGCTGAGAGAGTTGACTTAGAGACTTCAAAGTTTGAGGAAATAACATCTTGAATCTGATACAAGCCTTCCTTAGCAATACCTCTAAGCAAAAGAATTCCTGAGTTCCTGGCCTTAATGAGGCAGAGATTATCAACAAATTCAATAAGAACATTGTTATCAGTCAAGAGCTGAGACACACTTAGCAAATTTTTAGTTATGTGAGGCACATGTAAAACATGGTTAAGTAACAAGGGTTTATGTGAGTATGTAGCAAGCAATACAGATCCTATATGTTTGATTTTCAAGCCATTTCCATTTCCTACAAGTAATTCTTCTGATCCAAAATAAGGCTGCAAGTCAAGAAGTTTACCTGAATCATTTGTGATGTGGCTAGATGCTCCACTATCTATGTACCACGAGGGATCTTCAATTACTTCAGGTGAAGAGATGAATGGAGCAACAGAGTTTTGGTTCTGATTAAATTTCTGATCATTATTCACTCCATTATAGCAGTTGAAAGCAGGATTGCTAGGACTTGAGTAAAATGAACCAAAAGGTATTCCAGGAACACGATCTGATTGTGTTGGTTCTGGATAAGCAATATGACCTTGATAACCTTGATAGCCAAATCCTTTCGAGAAGGCACAATTATCAGAGAAAGCACCATTACCACCTCTTCCAAAATTATTGAAAGGCCTTTGACCAGCATTATTTTGATTAAATCCTCTACCATATTGATTAAACACAGGTCTAAAATTTCCTCTTCCAGGACCTCTTTGAGGAACAAAAGCAGAATTATACCTGTTTTTGCACTTGCACCATGACACGAATAAAGCATCGATAAACTATATTTGGCTTAAACGGCATATTATTTCCTCCATTACTTCCATTTCCAAAATTATTTTGTGTATTACCACCAAAACCTCCTATGCCTCTCTGATAACCAAAATTACCTTTATAAAATCCCTGATTCTTTTGTGCAACATTAGCAGTGAGATTATGCATAACATCATCACTTAATTTTCCTTTCTTCTGACCAAGCCTCATTTCATGACTCAACAATACAGCATATAATTCATCCAGACTCATATTTTCTCCTTTTGCAAGCAATGTAGAAACTAGTGATTCATAATCTTGTGAATCCAGACCAGTCAAAATATAGGTTATCAGATCATTATGTTCAACAGGCTTTCCAACAATAGCAAGACTATCAGCTAAACGTTTCATTTTAGAAAAATATGCATAGAACCTTTTTTTGCAGTCTGAAGTTGCATTTTGAGTGGCATTATTCTTGCCTGAGTCTGAGAAACAAACATTCGAGTAAGTGAATCCTACGCTTCTTTAGAAGAAACATGAATGTCAAAATTCTCCTGAATCGATGAAAACATCCAGCTGAGGAGCAATTGATCTGTTCTGATCCAGGTGGCAAATGCAGGATTCTCAGTTCTGGAATTGGATCCAGCATTTGTAGAGCTTGATGCTTCATTGATTTGATTGCAATACTGATCCGGACATTGATTTGCTCCAGTTATAAAGCCTTCCAGTCCATTCCCTTTGATTGAAGCTAAAACTTGATTTCTCCAAACCATAAAGTTGTTTTGATCAAGTTTGATAGGTGTAATGAAGTTATAGGATTGTGTGTTTTGATTTGTGTTAGCCATTGGCTCTGATACCATGTGAGAAAATGTAAAAGAATGTGTTTGTTAAGTAAGAAAATAACAAGAAAACGAGAGGAAAGTTTGAAGAAGAATCTGGATCTTTTATTATTGTTACACACACGAAATGAATGTTGACTATAGTTTATATAGCAGCTGGAATAACTAATTGAAGCTACTAGAATTCTGTTAGCTCAACATGAGGAAGTATCTGTGTGCATCTAGTTGCTTCCAGTATGTCCACGCTATACCTCTGTTTCAGCACATATGCTGACACTCAATAAAAATACTCTCAAAGAGAGATACTAAATAGATTGCATACAATTTTAAAAAGCGTGCAAGGTCATTTCACGCATTATGCTTAGGGAAAAAAGTCACCCACGCGGCCACGTGCCTAAGGTTTCCTTAAATGATAACATAGACTCCCTTAATTTTATAAATAATTATTATATCCTTTGATTATAATAACCTAAGTAAATATAAATATATTGATGATTTTGTGGTTCCTTTTGGTAGTTTTATGATTTTTTTTCATATATATTCATATTTGCTTTAAGAGATTTTAATTTTATTTTTTACTTGTGTATTTATTTTTTTTATTGATGGTAGGACTCCATCATCTTGGTGGTTTTTATTAAAGAAATTGCCACGTAGCCTATGTGGTAAATCAGGGTTTGGTTCGTGGTTATAATGCAGGACTATAAAATTAAATAGGTAATAACAGAAAATCAGTAAATGAAGAAAACTATAAGATAGAACCTAGAGGGACAAAATATTAAATTAATAAAATTTTGAGTCAATCCCATATATACACAAACATAGTTCTGCAATGTAGTACACGGTGTCAATCACTATAATCGAATACACGTCGTAAGAATAACTCAAAACACAAGTGAAATTAAAAGCCACGTATATTGAACCTTCCAACTTTAGTATAAAGGCAAGAAAGAGAAAAATAAGAAATGTTATGTTGTTATTCTCTCTTTGTAAATTTTAGTTACTAACTAATCTGTGAAAATGGTTTTTATCGACAATATAAATACCTCTAATTTATCATTTGTATTTTATAAAATACTCATTAATAAAATAAACCTAGTCAAATTTGATGATGGAGAGTGCACCACAATGTGGCTTCTAAAATTACACTGTCTCACCCTCCCCCTCAACAGACGCCAAGATCCCACCACCAGTTTTCGGATCCTTGGAATCACGGCGCTTCAACTTTCTATCAGCACCGTCAAATATTTGACCGAGTAGTCCTTCGATTGACTCGGGACTAACGTACGATTTGGCTTGGACCAAAGTCGAATTCGAGTTCAAGAACTCAGTATAAGCCGGAATTAGAAACTTTACAGTGGCTTCTCTAATCTGCTCCCTCAAATCAACGTCAGGAATGTTATAAAACCCTCTATGCCTCTGTGAAATCTCATCAAAACCCTTGAGAAAAGCCTCCATTTTACCTCTTATAACAGCTACTCCAGCGTCGTTAGCCTCTTCTTCCATGTCCAGCAATCCAACAAGAGGTCCCCAAGCTTGCATTTGATACATGTAAGCTGATTCCTCAGCCACAACTTTGTACTTCTCTTTCAGGTCTTGTTCTCCGATTAGCTTCCCCAGTTCCGTGTTTCTGGTTCTCATATAAATGCACCAGTAAGTGTTCATAGAAAACACATGGGGCATGGCCCTGTCTTTGTAATATGACCTTTTCGATTCAATGTTTCTCTGAAGAGCTTCCATGACATTGGAAATTGCTTCTTTGAGTAAATTCTCATGGGTTTCAGGTTTGGACAGGATACCAGCTTTCCATATTTGTTCTGTTCGAAGAACTTTGACCATGGATACACTGTAAGTCTCAGTTGCGAGGTACTTGATATAATTAATAGCGTATCTTACAAGTTTCGGAAGCGAGCCATCTTTCGGAGGGGGAAACCCGTCTGCATTGCCCGCTATTTGAAGACCAAATTCCCAAACATAGGTTAGCGATAAATTAATGTGAATAGTATTATAATACTATGCAATGCTATGTTACAAACATACTTTTAATACAGTAACCATTGGAATTTTTTAAAATTAATAATTCTCATTTTTAAAGATTACAACCGTTAATTAACCAAATAAATTGCTTACACAATCATCTATGAACGTGTTCATTCAAACTAATATTTAACTATAAATAGTATTTAGTTGAGTATTTTCTAAAGAAATTTCATCAAAAATTTAAAAACTAAATTTTGGTTTGAAAATTGGAAAATTGGATTAGCTGATAAAGGTACAAACTAAAATTGAATCCACTTATTTGTAAAGCTTATATTTAGCCCCCTTAAATTTACAATATTTATTTCCTGAACCTCTAAAGTTTGTAATTTCAATAGTATTTATGGTCATATCAAAGTCAAACCAAAATCTTCGATCCCTTGTAAATGTACATACTTTTTTGTAAAGGGATTGAGCAATAACTGAAAATATGAAAAGGCCACTGTTTTCTTACTACTGAACTTAAAATATGAAAAGGGATAATCGTTTTGTGATAAATTGTATAAGGAAAGGTAAATGCTTGATTAGCCCAGAGGTCAACATTGTGATATGTTGTAGCTTTTTGCTACGTTGTTGTGTGAAAATGATTTCAGTTGTATGTTCACCAAAATGTGTTTAGTTAATTGAATGATATAGAAATTACTATATATAGAAGTGAAATGGTTTGTTGTAATTTATGAAGAGGAAGTAAAGAGGGGGAATCTAATTAATCATGTAATACTTTTCGACCCTTGGGGACAATTGGAGTCTTCCTTTCTGAAAGCGGCCGCTGGTTAATTGAAGCTATATCCAATTAATGTATGTAAAAAGTAGACTTAATTTGTCGTATATACAAACTCAATCCATTTTCCCTCCTCTGTTTTGATTCTGTTTCGATCTGTTAAGCAGGTTGATAGACCATCCATTTACTTCTTAATTAGTTTACTACAAATTAATATGTGTAATTAATTATAATTCATTTGGACTTTTGGAGCATGCACCAAGCCTTTTGTTATACTGAGCCTCATTATATTGTTCCGGAATCTAGTTGGTGCATGTATGTTGCTAATTAATTTGCAGAAAACTGAAAATAAAAGAGCAATAACCGGATGCAGATCAAAAGTTGAAAAGGATGAGTTAAATAGTCCATATTATCTTTTTTCTTAATGAAATCACAAGAACAGATATGACTAAATGTAGAAGAAAAATGATGTGCAAGTATGAAGTGAATTTAAGGGAGGCTGTTAGAGTGCAATTTATGCACTAGTTTTGCATTGTTTACTTCCCTTAATATCGATGTTTTTCACTTAATAATAGTGATTTACTTGTGTTTTACTTTTGTAGGTGCAATTCTATTGATTGGTGATAAAATTGAGCTAAAAGATGATGTTTAAGGAAGATTGTTCTCTTGGAGAAATTATGAGCGTGTTTAGTTGACACATGGTCTATGAGGTATGCTCGCGGATAAAATTAAAGTTAATTTTTTTACCTCTATCTAAAATATGTAGGATTTAAATCCAAATGATTAGTTAAATACATTAATTTAAAAATCACTCAAAATAATCCTCTTAAAAATAAGAGAGTCTTGTTTACTTTAGCATTTTAGCTAATTTTTTGTTCAATTTTTATTGACCACTGATATTTAATTACTAAAACGATAACATCAAAATAAAATTGGTATTATTGTTCATGCTACTATACCATTGTAGTACACAAAATGATGACATTGTCCATACTAAAATACTTTTATTTCTTTTATAGTAGTGCCTCCTAGGTGGTTAAATATTATTTTTCTTTTTTTATTACATGTGAAAGTATTTTTATTATTAGCTATAGAACATGCACAATAAGAAGTGAATAGACATTAACAATATTCTAAATTTGAATAATTGTCGTAGACTCTCGCAGACTTAGCTAAACTTCTACTGCACACACAGACAGACACACCCACACCCACAACATAAAAATGACACTCAGAATTAAAAACTGTAAATTTTGCGAGGGCTAGATTTTAAATTTGCACAGAAATCAGCCAAATTTCAGATCAATCCCTTATATTTCTCTGAAATTTTTCCCACCCCCCGATTATCGAGTACAAGGCGCCATTATATCCTCTGTAGCATTTCTAGAATCTCGGAAGTGGTCCCGCGCATTTAGTCCATCGATCTTTATCACCTGATGGGAGTAAAACTCCTCGGTCAAAAGGATTTGGTAATCTCACGGGCCCCACAAAGGAAATTAAAAAACTAAAAAGCCAAAAATAGGCTGCGAATACCATGAAGCGGAAGTCCCTTCCTTCGAACCCCTCAATACTTATTCCAAGCCTTGCTTTGGAATCTCATGTTGGTAAGTGGAATACTTAAAAAATCACTCGATTGTCTTTCATCCTGAAAGTAGTCAACACGCTCGAATGTAATTGAATATTGATGGATTATCTTTACTGAGATTCCCTTTCTTTACGTATAAAGTAGACTTTGATTCTTCAAAATGAACACTTTTCAAACTTTTTCAATTTCCACAAACCAGTCCAAAAGCTGAAGCTGTATCCAATTAATAACCATTTAGATATTTACTTAAGTTCGGCGAGATGCTCGTTATCATATTTGCCTCCCCTGTTTTGACTCTGTTACACTTTGTTAAGCTAAGTTGTTAGACCTTCCATCAGTTGACTACAAATTAATATGTGTAATCTACAGAAAGACAAAACTAATAGCTTGGAGCAGTGGATGCACCATCCTCATGACCTTCTTAGATTGCTTCCGTTCAATCATCTTTACAAAACACTGAGGTCTTCCAGTGGCAAAAATCATGTATCCGAGCACCAGCACGCTTGATCTTGTCCATATATAAGAACTTTGGAGCCAGGCCTATGGGTTCACCAACAATGATGTTTTAGATCTAAAGCAAAATTTGTAGACTGCACATGTTTCAATTTTGCATCATCAATCAACAAAAACAGACACTATTGTCTTTCGATTGTTCACGAACACCGAGAAGAAAAAGAATTACAATTTTTGCATCATCAGTTATTTTATTTATGGTTTATTTAGGCTCCCTTTCTTATTTTCATATAGTCACAACGGTAAAATATTCGGTAAACACTCAACAAATGTAATTTAAAAATTTATGTGGTTTTACTCACAATAATCTAACTTATATTAATTTTATTATTTTAGTCAAAATTATTATTTGAAAGTAACATTTATCAAACACTATTGCAGCTGAGCAGAGAGCAGCTGAAGTATTTTGAGCTGAGCCGCTAAAGTGTGGCGAAACACGTGTGGCTGAGCAGAGCAGCTGATGTATGCTGAAGCCAATGTGTAAAGTGCAACTGACGTGTTAACAAAATGTTATGCATGAATATTCTGTTGTAACGACTTTACCACGTGGCAAATGCTAATAGGCTATACTAGATCTAATTTGTTAGTTAAGAAGTTAGTAGAAGTTAACTGATATAAATAAAGCTAAATAAGCTCATTTCTGTGTTCATTCATAATC
Organism: Citrus cavaleriei; assembly: GCA_030448925.1. Taxonomy (NCBI): domain Eukaryota; kingdom Viridiplantae; phylum Streptophyta; class Magnoliopsida; order Sapindales; family Rutaceae; genus Citrus; species Citrus cavaleriei. Next base: position 42,181 of record JAUJEN010000237.1, read on the forward strand.
ACTCAAAAATCAATCGAGAAGTTTCCATTTACTTTTCTCTCTAATTTTCTTTACTTCCAAACATCTCATTACAAATTTCACAACTATAAACTTTTATTTTATAATTAAAGCACTCGTTTAGAAGTGGAAGTGCCTTAAAAGTCATGACTGCACAATACCACTACCGAATGGAGCCTTAATCTACAACAGCGGGATAAATGGATAATCACTTATAATTAAACGTGCTTAATTGGACAAATTCCACAATGTCTTGGGAACTCTATAGTTGGGTATTTAGATTTTAGAATGAACAACTTTAATGTCATATTAATTTATAGATTTAGATCTCTTTAGATTATATGGTATTTCGACATAATATACATTAGGTATTTGGTCTCATATTTATCACACTAATGGTTAGTTAAGATTAAATGACATAATAATTAACTGGTAAAATAAATGCAAAATACAAATATGAGAGAGTGTTATATCCATAATTTAAAATCCGAGAATGGATCCCGAAATCGTAGCATATTTTTAAGTTGATTGTTATTAATTTCCTTACCCTCATTTAATTTTCTTTGTTTACTAATTAACTACTAGATTTTAAACTTCATGTGGTTCAATTTATATTATAACTCTTATACTTGGTAGTAAACAACACTTTTGAGTTGTGTCAAAAACCATCCTTGAACTTTTAATCAAAGCTTCCATAAATTACATTTAAGTAATTGATAATTAGTGATAAAATCTATCATATAAATCATCTAGAGTCAAACTTTAGATCTAATAATTAGCAATAAAATAAAGTTTTTGAGTTTAATAAATATCAACTTATGAATGAAGAAATGGTGTGATAATAAAAAAACGTGATCGTGTCTATAGTCCTAGGTAATTACAATTTTTTTCAATTAATTATTGATGTTCAACTTAAGATTAAGAATACTCTGACACACACACGTAGGTATGTGTGTATGTCATTTTCGGGTGTTGTGCCCTTATTTTCTTAATGCGGACATGGTCTTAAGCAGTGCAACTTTAAAGAGTTATTTTTGAAAGAACGGTAAGGCCCCACAGTTTATTACCATTAAAAATTAACAATCTTAAATTGCATAGCCTAAAAGCATATCTACATAAAAAAAAAAAAAATGAAGGCACCGACACTAAATAAGCGTGTGTACACAGACAGATATAAACGGCTATTATTTTGTACAGTGTTCAAATCGTCATCAAATAAACGACTTGTTTGTAGAATGTTAGTAATAAATATGAAGAAGAAGAAGAAGAAGCAAATACCCACATTAGCTCGGATCATGATATTTGCAATTTCATGTACCATTTTAATGTTGTAATGTCGAACATATGTGATCATAAAAAACAAATGAGACATGCAGAGCATTTGTAGAAAATTAGATGTTAATTTATAATCGAGACCAATATTTGGAAAATTTTAATATGACCACTCGATACTTAAAAGTTAGAATCATATTTTCTATTAATTTTCACTCAAAACCTTCTACAAAATTCAATTAGTCCACATCACATAGGTTAAAATAACCAATCCTAACGTTATGATTAAGAAATTCTACAATAAATCAGAAAGGATAATGTGCTCTCCGAGGCTGAAAAGCAAATACAGAAAGGATAATGGTTCAAACTGAAATTAAACATATACATTACACAGAAAAAATTCATTTTCCCTCCTCTGTTTTGATTCTGTTTCAGTTTGGTAAGCAAGTTGTCAGACCTTCCATTTACTTCTTAATTACATTACTACAAATTAGAATGTGTAATCTATATAATTATGGTTTATATATGCTGAACTTGTACTATTGATCAATTGAAGCTGTCATAAGTTGTCTGGAAGAGAAGAGAACTTATCGATCAACAAAAATTTAATTTCCCAACAAAGTTGGACATTAATTTTTTTCCACTGTTTTTAATTTTATTCTTAATTTGTGTAACCTTAAGTTTAAAAGAAATATTTAATAAAGCAACTAAATAACATAAAAATTAACAGAAAAGAAAGTTCATAACTTGAAAGCTCTTCCTTCTTTGTTTCTCGCGACGTCATTCCAGACATTATTACTCATTATCAACTGTTTCATTTTCGAGTGAAGCTATGTCACGAGAATAAAAGCAAACAATTTCATCGTTTGAGCAAACATTTTCATTTGAGTGAATACTTTTTTTTCTTTTTTCAATTATAATTTTATGACAACTCAATTTCCTCCACATCCATAAGATCCAAATTCAAATTTTATATCTCTTGTTTCCACTCAAAAAATAAGATCCATTTCCATTTTCATTGGAATCATGGGCCGTACCGTACGTGGGGACTGCTGTTAAGTATGGCAGTGCTATGAAAACCCCTCTAAATTTAATGGCCCTTTGGTTTCATTTTGCATAATTATTTTTGTTTCTACAAAATGAAAATGTTGATTTATGAAAAGTGCAGATATTTCTTAATTAAATTTGGATGCGGGTGATTTCTTCCTGTTGAAAAACAGATACATATATTACAATAAAAGATCTACGAAAATTTTCAATAGATTAAATTTATCATGACAAAACTCAATTTCTACCCTCAGATGTATACCATAGAGTATTGCTCTCAAGATTTGAGAGCATGAGTGCTGTCAACGCTGTACAAGTCCATTGGCAGATGTGTGGGATTTCATTTAATACATTTTCTCCAAGAAGAGCAATGTACCCACTTAATGGAGTTATTAATTAAGCTCTGAGTTTTTAAATTGATATCACTGAGCCAAAAGCAAAGAATGTTTTCTCCTCACAAACTTTTAAATAGTACGTTCTACGCCCAAATTTGAAGTACGTGGCCCAAACCAAAGTTACCCCCACACAATTTCCTGCAACAATGTACGTCCGTGACGACATGTTCTAATGAAATGGCAATAAAAGTAAAAACAATCGCATCAATAATTCAGTTAAAATTTTCTTTCTTATACATTATCCTCATTTTGTTTCTCACTATAGATGTCGATAATAAGCATAATTTGAAATTAATTAGGATTGTGATTTTCGCAAGTCAACTGTTAGATTACGATAATATCGGCATGCTATCTACTTAAAGAACATTAGAAACCAGCTTATAATTCCAAAAGACAAAACTAATAATTACTCACCTGGGCCTTTAGAGATGCATCTACAAACTTCTTCTACTTGCTCTGCCTCGTCTGATCACCCTTCTCAGCTTCGTGGATTGCTTCCTTTCGATCATTCTTACAAACCATTGTGGCCTTCCAGTCACAAATGCCATGTATCCGATGGACAAGCCGATCACCACTCCAGACGCGTAACCCAACTTAGCGAGCTTCCAATCAAACCAGCTTGAGGCGTCGTCTCCTTCGAAAAATCCTGTTGGTGCTGTTGGTTCTGGTGCCTCATCAATGCTGCAGCTTTTTGATAATGGGAATCCACACAGCCCCGAGTTACCAGAATAGGAATCATTTCCAAATGTATTAAACTGGGGTCCTCCTGGTATGGGTCCCTCGAGCTGGTTGTTCGAAAGATTCAACACCGCAAGATAATTGAGACTCGCCAGTTGTGTTGGGATGCGTCCAGCAAGCTTGTTTGAAGAGAGGTCTAGAGATTCAAGCTCTGTCAGATTTCTTAGCGACGATGGAATACCACCTGTCAAGTTATTGTGAGAAATGTTGAGACTTTTGAGTGAATTCAACTTTCCCACTACTTCTGGAATTTTCCCTTGAAATCTATTGCTGGACAAATCAATAGTTGCAAAAGTCTTTAGAATCCTCTCCATTTGTAAGTCAATGCCTTTCATAGTCAGAAATATTGACTCATAGTAATTAGAGGAATACCGCAACCTCATATAACCGACTTCAACACTATTGTTATCCCCATGCATCATGGCTTTAAAACTATCCAAATACCGTAGTGGCAAAACACCGGTGAGTTGATTGTGAGAGCAATCAATTATTCGCAACTTGGGAAAGGGAACTCTTGTTTTGGTATCACCAATAGGACCCCAAAATCTATTAGAACGCAATATAAGAACTTGCAATTCAAGAAGAACGTCTAACCAGTAGGGAAAGGTGTCATTAATCTGATTGTTCCCAACATCTATAACTTCCAAATCTCGACAATTAACCAAAGATGGAGGCAATGGTCCTTCCAACCGATTGCCATTAAGTTTAAGACTTTCCAAAACACAACGTTTTCCAAATGTTTGAGGGAGGCTGCCGTTGAACTTGTTCATTCTCATATCCAAGACTTCAAGTGTTGAGTTTCCAAGATATTCTGGAATTGGGCCGCTCAAGCTGTTATTCCCAACATCAAGAAATCGCAAATCGACACAGTTAATCAAAGATGGTGGTAATAGTCCCTCCAAGTGATTGCCATTCAGCCGAAGATAAGTTAAGTTGCAGCCCTTTGCATATGTCTGTGGGATGGTACCTTGGAAGTTGTTCATTCCGAGATCTAAATTTTGAAGTGTAGAGTTTCCAAGACACTGTGGAATTTGTCCACTTAAGCTATTGTTGGATACGTCAAAAGATTGAATGGAATTCAAATTACAAAATGATGAAGGAATCTCTCCGGTCAAACTATTGTTGGAAATTGAAAAGTGTACCATGTGAGGTGGTAGATCTGGAAGTGACCCTTGAAGTAGGTTCGAATCAAGGGTAAGATATTCGACATTTTTCCACGGAAGATGGTCTATGCTTGTCAGGAAGTTTTGTGAAAGAATTAGAAAACACAAAGTATGTACTCCAATATCCCACATCCAACTGGGAATCCTACCATGGATTTGGTTTTTAGAAAGGCCCAACCACTCTAACTGATGTTGAGTTCTCAAGATGTCTGGAAACTCACTTATATTACCATGAAACTTGGGTAATAAATGAATAAGACCAGACTTTAATTCAAAATTTACCTCCAAGTCTACATATTGAATGCAGAGTGGTTGTTGATTCAAGTCTGGTTCAGCTAACTCTCTAAGAGTTCTTTCTACAGGTGCAGGTCTATCCATCACTTGTTCTTCTGAATCGCTAGATGATTCAACTAAATCAGGCACTGTATCTGTTTCAGAAAGCAAAGGCGACGAGGATCGTTGCTTAGCTCGCTTTGTCTGCTGTCTCAGCTGGCGAGCTGTCTTCTCAATTTCAGGATCAAACGAAAGTGTACCTGTACGAGAAGAACGAACCATACACCAAGTAAAACGTAAAAAGGATTAAATAAATGACACCAATCCCCGGCAACGGCGCCAAAATTTGATGGTTGTCGAAGCCAACAAAAATAAATTCCTACTCTAAATAAATTGTGTATAGTGATTGAGCAGGGTCGTGTCCACAGAGATCGGTAATTATTTAAATCCTTTTGAAACGTAAAACGTAAAATGGGGGAATTGTTGACAATAATAAAAATCAAATTGAAATAAACAAGAATGCAAATTAAAGTTGTAATTCAAATTGGAGAAAGCTCTGGTTGAAGGAATTAACTCAGCTTGATTCGACTACTGATCATTGATTCAAATATAGATTATTATTATTACTTATGAATAGATCGGTTATAGCTACTGAGACCCTCTAATAGCCAATCTCTCCTTAACTAGTCGATAACCAAGGTACGACCGTTGGTTATTTCCCTAATCAATAGACAACCCTAGATACGATCATAGGATTTAATCAATTGACAGCCTGAGAAACCAGAGAGACCCAAATCCTAATCAACACATATGATGATTCATTTAAATTAGATTGTTTATTCTCACAACACAACTCTCTGCTATGTTATTTGTCACAAACATTAAATTCTTCATACGATGAATCCTTTAATTGACAATAGATTAAGTTGATAATTAAATAGTGGCCAATTACCTAATTAACAAACATAATCATGAAACTAATTCAGAGAATAAACAAATACCCAAAAAGCAATAAAACAATTAAAGCACAAGAAAGATCTCACAGTAGTGATGAATCAAAGCTTCATTATCCTTCAACCAGAAAAATAGGTTTAGTTCCTCATAGAGAGAAGAGAAAAATTAGATCTAGGGTTTCTTTTTCTCCAATCCAAAATCCCCCTCTTTCACAATAGATTCCTCCTTAAAATCTCTCTCTCTCTTCTCTTTTAGAGTTCTATTTAAAATAAAATACTAATATCTTAAATATTAAATTCGTAATTACAAAAATAACCAAAAATACAAAACACGTTAAACTAAAACTGCAGGTCCGCAGTTGACAGCACGCGCCCACGCCTTATCAAAAAAGTTCTTCTGACGCTCATAATTTCTCCAAGAGAACAATCATCCTTAAACATCATCTTATAGCTCAATTTTATCATCAATCAATAGAATTGCACCTACAAAAGTAAAACACAAGTAAATCACTATTATTAAGTGCAAAACATTGATATTAAGGGAAGTAAATAATGCAAAACTAGTGCATAAATTGCACTCTAACAGTTAGTCGACTAAGTCCGTAGAGTCCAATTACATGTACATGGACACACTGTTCATTTTCCCTCCTCTGTTTTGATTTTGATTTTGTTTTAGTTTACTAAGCAAGTTGACTTAGAATAGACCTTCCATTTACTTTGTAGTTTACAGTAAATATGTGCAATCTATATGCTGAATTTGTAAGCTTAGATCAATTAATATGCAGAATTGAAAGTGCTACCCATGTGGCCACGCTCCTAAGGTTGCTTAATTGGTCACATACCCCCTTAATCTTATAAATAACTATTATATCCTTTGATTACAATAACTGAAGTAAATATAAATATAGCAATAAGATAAGAATAATAAATAAATAGCATATGATATAAAAATAGTAAATAAATAGCATATGATACAAATAAATTATTACAAGAAGTATAATTAATAAAATTACATATATAACGAAAATTATTTTTAGTATTAAGTTATTATTAGTCTATCCCAACGGACTTTATTAATACTAAAATCTATTAATCCAAAACTTTGAGTTTAAGATTTATACTAATATAGACGTAATTAAAAACGATATTGCAAATAAAATAATATAAATTTTATAAATTAGTGTGAATGTTAGGTATAATTATTTAAATATTATTAATATGTCAAATATATTTTATTACTATTAAAAGAATATGACAAATTAATAATATTAAAATAACTTTTCTAATATTTAAAATATTTTATAAATTTTATCTTATTTATATATTATATTATTTTAAGTTTAATTTATATTGATTACATGTAGAAGTTTAATTAAAGTCAATTATTCAGTTGTTGTAATCAAGGGTATAATAGTGAATGACCTTTCCCCTATTGCTTATAATCAAACATTTTCAAGCAAAAGCACTTTCATTTGAATAAACGTTGTTTTTAAAGTAGATTAATGACAACTCTTTTTTTTTTCTTTTTCTTTTAACATAGGATGATTTGAATTCTAGATCTCCATTTTAGACCGAAGAGATTTTACTAATTGAATTCGTTAGTACAACAAAACAATGTGTTAAACTGGCAAATTCGTTTTAATACAAAACAATGCGTCCGACTTCGAATACAAGAAGACATTGGAATTTGGCAAAAAGTCTCGCATACATCACGCGAAGGAAAAGATTAAGAGTCAAGCTTATTTGTTAAATGGGCATATTCGTTGGCCTTATAAATATTTCTAAAGTGAGATGAAAAGGAGAAATAAAGTTTCTGAATAATATGTTTAATTGATAAAAATTATTTAACCGCCTGAGTTTTATAACTGTTAATTCCTAACCTATGAACATAGTATATTCTGTCCATTACTAGAAAAATACTGGAAATTAAAGTAAGAAAAAGACAAAACACCGGAGTAAGATATGAATTTCTTATAAATAAATAAAAATAAAAATCATAGAAGATTCCTAAAGTGCTGGCAATTAAGTAACTTGAAATCCAGAAACATTTGAAATTTGGCAATAATCTCATGGGTAACAAGGACAAGGACAATGACAATGAATGTTGTTCATCTTGTGCTATTCAAATGAAGCAAAGCTCGCGCCATTTTGGTTTCTCTGTGAAGAGTGAAGGCTCTCAATTCAGCTGTTTTTTCTTATCCAAATTATCGTCAGTGGTAACCTATTGAGTGATGATGTGGCGAGAATATTGAGGCTGGTGACTTGGATCAGTTTTCACAAGTTGACATGGCAAGTATTGGGCCATTTGAACAGGGATCATGCAAAGTTAGAGATTTTGAACCTAAGTTATTTCAATTATTCAATCCAGTTTCTTTTACACATTCAAATTCAACTTACAGAACCGAAGTTGCACACCCAAATTAAGCCCACATCGTCTTCTACATCATTATTGCTGCAATTAATTGAGTCAAGATTATTTGATACTTCCCATTGTTGCATATAGAGAAGGACGTGATTTTAAGGACTACGTGCTTAAAATTTCTAGTCCAATCCAATTTGTTTGTGTGCACACCATGCCACATACCCTACTAAAACATCCTCGCACATACCACCCAACCTGTGGGCCATCTCTATGTCCAATAATAGCTTCAGTGGACAAATTCCCCAATGTCTTGGAAACACAGGGGTGTTTAGATGTTAGAATGAACAATCTTCATGGTAGAATCCCACAAACGTATGCAAAAGGCTGTAATTTGTATGCTTAGGCTGAATGACAATCACCTGGAGGGACCATTGTCAACATATTTAGTTAATTGTATCGGTTTGATGTTTATTAATTTAGGAAATAACAACTTTAGCAGCCCAATTCTATAATGTCTTGGAAACTCAACATTTGTTAAGATCTTGAATATGATAATGAATAAATTCAGTTGGAAGTATCATTGCCTCCGTCTTTAGTTAACTGTCAACGATTGGAAGTTTTTGATATTGGGAATAATAATAATTATGTTAATGATACTTTTCCTTATTGATTAGAAATTCTTTTGGAATTGCAAGTACTTATATTACGATCTAACGATTTTCGGGTACTAAAACAAGAGTCCCTTTCCTCTTGTTTTGCTATCACCAATTAGATCCGAAATCGGTTAGATCGTAATATAAACACTTGCAATTCATGAGGAAATGTATTATTAACATGATTATTCCCAATATAAAAAACTTTCAAATTTGACTGTTAATCAAAGATGGAGACAATGGTCCTTCTAATTGATTGCCATTAAGTATAAGACTTCTAATAGTCGATGATCACCTGACTTGTGCGTGACTATGACAGAATAATTTCTCAAAAACTCGACTATTACTTTATTTGTACATGACTGTGGTAGAGTAATTTTTACACGAACTACGACAATTAAAAAGATAATTTTAAGACCCATGGAATTAATTTTTTAAGGAACCAAAATAAATATTGGGATAGTCTAAATCAATATAATCGCCTTCACTTTATTACACAAGCAAACAATGAGACCTTAACTTTGGGAAAGCGGGAGGCAAGTTTTGGAGTCAGAAATGAAAATTGAGGAACTTGTAATTCACAAATGGGGGCGTTTCAATGCAGGTGGATTTGTCTTATATAAGTGACTAAATGGAAAGAAGGGATGTATATAAAAAAAAAAAAACTCTTGAGCAATGGCTTCGCCACCAAAATAATCGCGTTTTGTTTCGAGTTTTTGTTGACTATATTACTGGACCATTTTTCTTTATAATTATGGGCCTACTTTTGTTTCAACTAAAATTCAAGTACTTGGTGCAAATAAGCGGAGCTCGCGCCATTTTGGTCTCTCTTTAGTATTCTCACCTTGTGAAGAGACTCAATTCAACTGTTTTGCATATACAAATTATCATCCGTTATAACCGGTTGAGAGATGACGTGGCGGAGTTTTGACATGTTGACGTGCCACATTCGGGGGCCAATTTGAGCAAGGATCGGTCGGTCAGAGGACAGATTTTGGAAAATCTCTTTTCCTTCAACAATATAATTTTATTGTTACCCTCACTTCCCTTGTCCGGATACTGGCTCAAATCCAAAATACGTACTTGGCCCAAGATATACCAAATGAAAATTACCCTCACATTTTTTTTTCCTGCAACAATATAGTATTATTTCTAATTTTTTTTTCTTCCCAAAAATTTGATTTACCATCAAAACATACATGTTCTGTAATAGCAAGTTCTCATGAGCTATAGAAATAAATCAAAGCAAAAATAAGTTTGGCACCAAGGGACCAAAATTCCTATAGTTGAGGTAAATTTTCCTCCATCATGAAATGATTTTCCTTATGTATGATTCTCGTTTTCCTTTTTCTTATAGATGTTGATTATAAGGGACCCAAAAGCAGCATATTAGCCAATGACCGATGTGGTAAGAGTTTCACTAGTCAAACAATACACAATTTAGCCCAATTAAGCCGCGAAGCTAAATACTTTTTTTTTTTTTTGGGTGGTCTGAATTTTTTTTTAATTGAATATGAGAGAATTTTTTAAAAAGAAATTAAAAATACAACTAATGAGAGGAGACATAATGAGCCTTGTTCCTCAAAATATTTGTTTAGTACATCATTTGAAATTATTTAAATAGCACATTTGCCATTTAAATGACGAACTCAAATAAGAATTTGATAATAGTTGAAGACGTGATATAATTAATTTACCACTTAAAAATTGTTTTATAGGTTTCAATAAAAGTAGAAGAAAAATGATGTGCAAGAACGGATATGACTAAATGTAGAAGAAAAATGATGTGCAAGTATGAAGTGAATTTAAGGGAGGCACCAAGTCTTTGTAATACTTTTACACTTTGAGCACCAAGTCTTATTGCTTAGCCTCATAATCTATTGGACAGAGGTTTTTTTGAACAATTTATAAAATTTCAAACCGGTACTTTCGCATTTTCCACAGCCATGAAACTCGTGGGAAGGATCAAAAAGTGAAAGTGACAATTCCAATTCCAAATCAGAAATCTGGCTGTTATCTTTATTCATACCCTTTACTTTGGTCTAAAGTAGACTGTAATTCTTCAAAAGGTTCATTTGCAGAAAACTGCTATTGGTATGTTTTTTTTTTTTTGAAATCATTATACATGACATTACATCGGACATTCATTAAAATTTACAATTATACCATATAACCCCATATATATTGAAGCAGTTGTCTAGATATTTTAAACCCTCTCTAATATTCGAGGGGTGCCTACTCCACTCACATTTTATAAGGGAAAGACTGTCTCCACTCAATTATGTTGATAATTGAGAGAGTACTAAAATTAGCCCCCATAAAACTCTTATGGAGACTCGAACTCTTGCACTCAACATTGTAAGTGTAAGGCTTCTCCCACTGGACCAAAGGCCCACTGGTGCTATTGGTATGTTTTTTGTTTTCCGACAGTTTGTAAAATATTGAAGCCGTACTTTTACTTTTTCAACAGCCACGAAACTCATGGGAAAGGTCAAAAAGCGAAAAGTTAGAATTCCAATACTAAGGGCCCGTTTGGGATTGCTTTTAGAAGGCCTAAAAGTGATTTTGAAAATTTAAAAGTTAGTTTTAGTGTTTGGTAAAAAAAAATCAAAATCACTTTTGTCAAAATCAGCCCCTCCTACAGCTGATTTTGAAAAGCAGTGAAGGAGTAACTTTTAGATTCTGATTTTGAGAATCAATTTTATCATTTAATACAATTCCATAAATATCCTTAAAATTATTACCTAAACCCAAAATTATCCTTATTCAAATTGGAAACAAAATAAATATTTTAATAAATTTGTATTATAATTCATCAATATAAATTTATTACTATCAATTTGTTGGTCGAATTATTATTAAATTTGTTTCACTATATTATTAATTTAATTATCAATTGTTTTAAGATAAAAAATAAAAAAGCAAAATCAATATATTATAAATTTTATTTTTAATAAAAATTATTATAATACACAATTAAAAATATTATATGTACATGTTTTTATATGTATAAATAAATTTTATCTTATATTATGTATATTTTAGTCATTTATTTTCTCTTAACAGTTTAACAGTAAAATTTACCAAACGTTCATAATTGCTTTCAAAACTCACAGTACTTCTTAAAACAAAATTTACCAAACACTTAACTGATTCTCTTCACAGCTGATTATTTCTACAGCACAGCTAACAGTAATTATTTTAAAAGCTACAGCATTCCCAAACTGGCCCTAAATCGAAAACATATTCTAGTTTTCCACGAACCTGTCCAAAAGCAGATGCGTTTATACTATAAGAAACCCGAACTCTCAGATATTTTAAGTTATCATATATGTATGTAACTGGTCAACCGTATGAATTTAAGCTGAAAACTTATGCCAAGTTGCCTGCTCTAAATAGAAAGACATCTTTCCTTCAATCCCTTCCCCCTATAAGGCTCTAAAGTGATCTTTTCTCCTGGTCAACTGTATGAATTGCGGAGCAGTAATCTTAATTAATTTTTTTTTTTCGAATTTTGTAAAACTCCAAACTTCTTTTCCACGGCTATGATAGTGAAACTCATGGGAACATTGGGAAGGATCAGAGAAGTTGAAAGTTACTGATGTAAGATATGTCCAAATTAAGAGGTATGTATAGAACACCTGAACAAGTCTTTCTTTCTCAAAGTCATTTATTAGCATTTCAGTCAAGTCCACCTTATAAGTTAAGATAACTTTTTTCTAGTCATTAATGAGCATTTCAGTCAAGCCCACTGAAAATGTAAGAGCAATAACAGGAGGCAAATCAAAAGTTGAAAAGGCTGAGTTAAATAATCCATATTATCTTTCTTTCTTATTGAAGTCACAAGAACAGATATGCCATGCCGGTGAATAAGGGAGTTACCAAGTCTTTATATTACTTTTAGGCTTTGAGCACCAAGTCTTGTTGCTTAGCCTAATAATCTATTGGACAGAGGTTTTTTGAACAATTTATAAAATTTCAAACTAGTACTGCTACATTTTCCGCAGCCATGAAACTCATAGGATCAGCAAGTGAGGCATTGAATTAGGCTGATCTTTTCTCCTTAACACTTCCTGTCACTTTCACCAAAACTTAAATAAGAGAAAAATGCCAATCACAGTGGGCGATTACTTGAAATCATTTCAGCAAAGCAACTGATCCAGGACTTCACCATATTAAACTTAGTGGACATTCTATTTGGTTACCTTAGTCTCTCTATCTCTCCTTAATTTGCTTTCACTTCTACCAATATGAACAAGCTCTGCTGCCATCACTGCCATGGAAATCAGAATAAGGGATCCAGAAGCAGCATATTAGCAGACATGATAAGAGTTTCACTAGTCAGACAGTACATAATTTAGCCCCTTTCAATGGTGAAGCTAACAACATTTTTTTTTTTTTTGGGTGGGCTGAATTTCTCCTTTTCTTTTTTAGTTCAATGCGAGAGAATTTTATGAATAAGAAATTAAAGATATAACTAATAAAAAGGAGCCAAAATGAGTCTTGTTCCTCAAAATATTTGTTTAGTACATTATTTGAGATTATTTAGATAACATACTTATTCTTTAAATAATGAACTCGAATAAGAATTTGATGATAGTTGAAGAAGTAATATAATTAATTAGTATAAATATTCTTATATGGGTTTCAATAAGGATAATTTTGTAATTAAATAAAAAAAACTGTCCCATTTTATGGATAGCTGTGAACTCAATTATATATTTAGTATAAAAGAATAATGCCTACCAATGAGTCTTCTATTGTCAATGTTAACTTCAGAAAATTCAGAAAACTTCAACAATGTAGACGCAATTGCAGCACCTTTTTCCCATTGCAAAATTTTCTCAGGACGCTAGCTCTAGATCAGAAATAACATTCCAGCCATGAACTAACTTCTCAAGGCACAAACTTTATTATTTGATCTAAAAACTTGCAAGTCGAACAACAGTTTAGGAGGAGCTTAATGCTTCTGTGCTTGTGCTCTAAATTCAATTTATTAAATAATCTCTCATTCTTTACCTTTTCTCCCCCCAAAAATTTGGAAAAAAATTCAAATGAAAAATACAAATTGAACGTTATCAAGGAATAACTAAAAATTAAACAAGAATATGCAATGTATTACCTCAATTATCGTAATAAGAATAAATAAATATTTAACGACTAATTTAATAATAACTAGTCATATTAGTCATTTTTTTTTCTATTTTTTGTATGTTATTGCTTCAGACTCAAGCAGATAACCAACAGTGGAGATAACTTGGCAAAAAAATTAACTGGTATATATATAGGACCTGTGGCTAGCCCCCATACATTTTATTTCTTTTTGTTGATCCACAACTAACCTTTGAATTGGTACAAGCATTCAAGACTTTATTGGACTATGATGAATCATGAAACAATGAAATTTGGATGTACAAGGATTCGGGATTTATTAATAGAATCTGAAGTAGCATTTGAATTTCTTATGAAAAATAAACATTGCAAAAGTCGCATATATGGATCATAGCTGTCTGCAGGCGGTGAATGATTCTTGTATCGTTGCAAGCTTCCAATATTTCCAAATCCAACATACTGGCCCAAGACAAACAATGATATGTTTAATTATAAACAAACAAGAATTCTTCCTCAGTGTAGAGACCATTGTGGCACCTTTTTCCCTGCCAGTATGCAGAATTTTCTCAGCAACACTCTAAATTAGGAAGCATTCCAGCCTTAACTATTTGAATTCACAACTCTATAGTTGCATCCAAGAACTAACATGTTTGACGACATTCTACAATAATAACATACCGTGGTCAAAGCATATCAATCAAAAAAAAAAAAAAAAAAAGATATGATTGCCTTTCGAATGCTTATGAAAACCAAAAAGAGAGAGAATTACAATTTTTTTGTATAATTGGTAATTTTATAATTGCTTGTTTAGGCACTCTAAATTGAACAAGGATCATGTAAGGTCAGAGACTTTGGACAGAAGTTATTTCAATTATTCAATCCATTTTCTTTTTACACCCAATCAATTATCTTATTGAGTTTCAGAACAGTTATATTACACATTCAAATTCAACTTATAAAACCAAAGATGTACACCCAAATTAAGCCCATATCATCTCCTACATCATTATTGCTACAATTAATTGAGCCACGATTATTTGATATTTCCCATTGTTGCATTTAGAGAAGGACATGATTTTAAGGACCACATACTTAAAATTCTCAGCCCTATCTAGTTTGTTAATTTGTGTGCACACCATGCTACGTGCCCTTCTAAAACATACTCGCATTGGCGAGTGGCCATCTCTATGTCCAATAATAGCTTCAGTCGTGCTTTGGAAACTTTACAATGGGGTACTTAGATGTTAGAATGAACAATCTTCGTGGTAGAATCCCACAATCATATGCAAAAAGGTTGCAATTTGTATGCTTACGCTGAATGACAATCACCTAGAAAGACCATTGTCACCATATTTAGTTAATTGTATCCGTTTGATGTTTATTAATTTCAGGAATAACAACTTGAGCAGCCCAATTCCACAATGTGTGTTTTTTAAAGGAATGAGACATAATTTTTAACTTTGTATTTATATTTAGTTATTTATATGATTTATGGTTGAGATGTTGAGTAGAGTAATTTTTATATTTATATTACTTTAAACAAGTTTTATAGTTTTTTTAAATTTTAACATATTAGGGGATTTAAATAATAACATATGAAAGTCAAACCACATCAATCAACATAACTATTATGGCCGTGGCCGTGCGATTCAAATGAAGCAAAGCTCGCGCCATTTCGGTTTCTCTTTGTCTTTTGTGCTCAGCCTCTGTGACGAACGACGAGACCCAATTCAACTGTTTTTCTTTATCCAAATGATCATCGAGTGATGACGTGGCGAGAGCGCTGAGGCTGGTGACGTGGATGAGTTTGCACATGTTGACGTGGCACGTACTGGGCCGTTTGAACAAGGATCATAAAAGGTTAGAGATTTTGGACCTATGTTTTTTCAATTATTCAAACTATTTTCTTTTTACACCCAATCAATTACCTTGAGAACGTGTTATAAGTGGAATCATGGGCCGCGCCATACATGGGGACTGTTGTTAAGGTATGGCATCGCTATGAAAACCCCTCTAAATTTAATGGCCGTTTGGTTTAATTTTACGCATAATTATTTTTGTTTCTACAAAACGAAAAAAAGTTGATATATGAAAAAGTGCAGATTTTTCTTAATTAAATTTGGATAAATTTGGATGACGGTGGTTTCTTCCTTTTGATATATAGATACATATATTACAATAAAAGATCTACGAAAATTACTTTAAACCCTCAGATGTCTGAGTATCAGTGCCGTCAACGTTGTACAAGCCCATTGGCAGGTGTGTGGGATTTCATTTAATACATTTTCTCCAAGAAGAGCAATGCACCCACTTAATAATTACTCACCTGGGCCTTTAGAGATGCATCTACAAACTTCTTCTACTTGCTCTGCCTCGTCTGATCACCCTTCTCAGCTTCGTGGATTGCTTCCTTTCGATCATTCTTACAAACCATATTGGCCTTCCAGTCACAAATGCCATGTATCCGATGGACAAGCCGATCACCACTCCAGATGCATAACCCAACTTAGCGAGCTTCCAATCAAACCAGCATGAAGCATCGTCTCCTTCGATAAATCCTGTTGGTGTTGTTGGTTCTGGTGCGTCATCAATGCTGCAGCTTTTTGATAATGGGAATCCACACAGACCCGAGTTACCAGAATAGGAATCATTTCCAAATGTATTAAACTGGGGTCCTCTTGGTATGGGTCCCTGGAGCTGGTTGTTCGAAAGATTCAACACCGAAAGATAATTCAGACTCGCCAGTTGCGTTGGGATACGTCCAGCAAGCTTGTTTGAAGAGAGGTCTAGAGATTCAAGCTCTGTCAGATTTCTCAGCGATGAAGGAATACCACCTTTCAGGTTGTTGTGAGAAATGTTGAGACTTTTGAGTGAATTCAACTTTCCCAACACTTCTGATATTTCCCCTTGAAATCTGTTGCTCGACAAATCAATAGTTACAAGAGTTGTTAAAATCCTCACCATTTGTAAGTCATTGCCTTTCACAGTCAAAGATATTGATTCATAGTAATTAGAAGAACCCGGCAGCCTCATATAACCGACTTCAACACTATTGTTATTCCCATGCATCATGGCTTTAAAACTATGCAAATACCATAGTGGCAAAACACCGGTAAGTTGATTGTGAGAGCAATCAATTATTCGCAACTTGGGAAAGGGAACTCTTGTTGTGGTATCACCAATAGGACCCGAAAATCTATTAGAACGCAATATAAGAACTTGCAACTCAAGAAGAACATCTAACCAGTAGGGAAAGGTGTCATCAATCTGATTATTCCCAACATCTAAAACTTCCAAAGACTGACAATTAACCAAAGATGGAGGCAATGGTCCTTTCAACCGATTGCCATTAAGGTTAAGACTTACCAAAACACAACTTTTTGCAAATGTTTGTGGGAGGCTGCCAATATCCAAGACTTGAAGTGTTGAGTTTCCAAGATATTCTGGAATTGGGCCGCTCAAGCTGTTATTCCCAACATCAAGAAATCGCAAATTGACACAGTTAATCAAAGATGGTGGTAATGGTCCCTCCAAGTGATTTCCACTCAGCCGAAGATAAGTCAAGTTGCAGCCCATTGCATATGTCTGTGGGATGCTACCTTGGAAGTTGTTCATTCTGAGATCTAAATTTTCAAGTGTAGAGTTTCCAAGACATTGTGGAATTTGTCCACTCAAGCTATTGTTGGATACGTCAAAAGATTGAATGGAACTCAAATTACAAAATGATGAAGGAATCTCTCCAGTCAAATTATTGTTGGAAATTGAAAACTCTCTCATGTGAGGTGGTAGATCAAGAAGTGATCCTTGAAGTAAGTTCGAATCAAGGTGAAGAGATTCCAGATTTTTCCATGGAAGATGGTCTATGCTTGTCAGGAAGTTTCGAGAAAGATCTAAGAAATTCAAAGTATGTACTCCTATATCCCACATCCAACTGGGAATCCTACCATGGATTTGGTTTTTAGAAAGGCCCAACCACTCTAACTGATGTTGAGTTCTTAAGATGTCTGGAAACTCACTTATATTGCAAGCCCATAAACCCAACCCCAGAAGATTAGGGAAAGACGAGTTGACTGTTAATTTGGTGCTCACTGATAAACTAATATTAAAAAGAAAAAGAACTTTAAGATTTTTGAGATTTGCAAAATCGTAAAGCTCAACGCTGCCACTGAAATTGTTAAAAGAAAGATATATCTCAGTCAAATTCAAAAGTTCAAATATTGAACTTGGAATCGAGCCAATCAGTTGATTATAAAACAAGTTTAAATAAGAAAGTCGGGTTAGGTTGGTAAATATATCCGGAATTTTACCAACAAAGCTATTAAACTGAAGATCTAAATGATGAAGCTGCTGAAGATTTGAAAAAGATGATGGAATGTGACCACTAAAACTGTTAGATGAGAGATCCAAATAAGCAAGTTGTGTAATATTGTTACCAAGTGAAGCAGGAATTTTACCAACAAAGCTATTGCCCCCAAGATTTAAATGACGAAGCTGCTGAAGATTTGAAAAAGATGATGGAATGTGACCTCTAAAACTGTTTAATGATATATCCAAATAAGCAAGTTGTGTAATATTTTTAGCTAGTGATGCAGGAATTTCACCGACAAAGTTATTGCCCCAAAGAGCTAAATGACGAAGATGGTGGAGATTTGAAAAAGATGATGGAATCTGACCAGTAAAACTGTTACATGAGAGATCCAAGTAAGCAAGTTGTGTAATATTGTTACCTAGTGAGGGAGGAATTGACCCTGCGAAATTGCTCCAAGAGAGGTTAAGGAGTATCAAACTTGGAAATTGATCAGTAAAACCAGAAGAAATCTTAGAGTAATTGAAATCATTGAAGGCTAGGTTGAGCTTTCGCAGGCGAGGAAGCAAGGAAAGGCTACTGTTGGAAGGGATGTTGCCATGAAGCCAACTGCAACTGAGGTCGAGGCCAATCACGTGACCCGTCGCCGAATCACATGTTACTCCATCCCAGGAGCAGCAATCAGCGTCCTCTTTCCAAGACATCATCTTTGGACGAGATATATCACAATCGTACGAAGAATCTTTTTCAAAGGAAAAGAGCTGCTTAAATTGGAGTAAAGCAGAACTTTGGTCGTGAGAGCAAAGTATTGCTGAACACTGAGAATGGAAGAGCAATAACAGGAGGCAAATAAAAAGTTGATAAGGCTGAGTGATATAACCCATTTTCTTTTTCTTTTTCTTTTTCTTTTTCTTTTCTGGATGATGAAATCACAAGAAGAGTGAGAGATATAATGACTATTATTTATAGAAGTTGAATATGGTGTGTAATTAATTAATAATATAATATTTATTGACTTACAGCACCAAGTCTTCTTGCTTTGGAATTTAGGTGGTAAGTGGAATCCTTTCAAGACGACATGCTCGACGCGGAATGATATTAGTTATGTGTTATATTATGCTGATGTGGCAGGCAGCTAAACTCGTAGTTAGTTAGTCAGTCATATACATTATGCACAAAGCACAATTGATTTTCCCTCCTCTGCTTTAATTCTGTTTCAGTTTGTTAAAAAAGTTGTTCGGCCTTCCATTTACTTGTTGATAATATGTGTAATCTACTTGTTAAGAAAGATGAGGAGGAATAATCTTAATTAATTATGATTCATTTAAATTTACAGCATCCACGAAGTCTATTTCAGATTGTTAAGAAAGATGTTAGACCTTCCATTTACTGCATTCTTCAAAAGGCGCATTTTCCATGTGCGTTGATATAGTATTAATATCTGTAACAGTGTTAGATTATACTTTATTAATTTTACTTTATGCCAGTTCCAAATAATGCAAGTATATTACTTTAGGTGGTATTGAATTAGTATTTTATTATTATAATAATATTATATAATATTTAATGTTAGATAGATTATACTTTATTAATTTTGTATTAATATTGTTTAAATTTATTACTGCTTTAATATTAATTATATTAAATTATTATTCTATATTAATTTCTAATGTACAAATATAATACGGTAATGGGCATACGAAATGATTTCTTTTTACATATGATTCTCGTTTTCCATTTTCCTATAGATGTTGCCGACATTATAAATTGAGCAGTTTGTACTTTTTAACTTTTTTCAACACCCGTGAAACTCATGGGAAGGAAGGTAGTTTATAATGTGAATTTAAGTATAATGTGAATTTAAGTATAATGTAAATTTATGAATTTAAGGAAGGTACCAAGTCTTATTGTTCTTTTTTAAGGAAGGTACCAAGTCTTTGTAATACTTTTAGAATTTGAGCACTGAGCCGGTTTTTGAACAATTTGTAAAATTTCAAACAAGTACTTGCACATTTTCCACAGCCATGATGAAACTCATGGGAAGGATCAAAAAGTGAAGAGTTGCAAGTAGTTTGTGAAATTTCAAGCTACTACTTTTTTACTTTTTCCAACACCCGTGAAACTCATGGGAAGGGTCAAAAAAGTGGAATGCACATTTTTTTACCATTTCGATATTACCATCGCACGTTTTTGTTGATGACATATTGCCAACATTATGAATTTAGCAGTACTGGCAGTTTGTCTTATTAGGATTGAATTTCTTATAGTTGTGTTCGGTTGAATTTCTTTTTTCTTTTTCTTTTTCTCTAATTCAATGCATGATTTTTGTCCCACAAAATACTTGTTTAATACATCATTTGAAATTATATAAGTAACATATTTACTCCTTTAATACTTGAAAATTGAGGAACTTGTAATTCATAAATGCAGGTGGATTTGTCGTATATAAGTGAATAAATGGAAAGGAAGGGATGTATATTTGGAAGATAAGCACTTTTGCTGCATATAAAAACAAAATACACGCGTTTTGTTTCGAGTTTTTGTTTATGATGTGTATAGGACAGTGGGCCATTTTTCTTTATAATTATGGGCCTACTTCTGTTTCAACTAAAATAAAAGAAACAAAAATTCCTATAGTTGAGGTAAATTTTCCTCCATCATGAAATGATTTTCCTTACATATGATTCTCGTTTTCCTTTTTCTTATAGATGTTGATTATAATTATTTTTTTGAATTTAATCAGGATTCTGGTTGTTGTAAATCAATTGTTAGACTATGCAAACTTTTATTCCATTAATTCATTATCCTAATTTAAAAATATTTAGTAATAAAAAATGATTGTAACATCCCTAGGCATTGAATTAGCCTGATCCTTTCTATAACTTTATGTGGATGAGCTTCACTTTCACCAAAACTTAAATAAGAGAAAAATGCCAATCACATGATAAAAAAGTTAGAATAAGGACCCATATTAGCCGATGTGGTAAGAGTTTCACCAGTCAAACAATACACAATTTAGCCCCATTCAGCCGCAAAGCTAAATACCTTTTTTTTTGGGTGGCCGAATTTTTTTTTTAATTGAATATGAGCACTACTAGAAAAATGGTCTTTACTGACTTTAGAATAGGAGTAATGATAGCTTTATTTTTTATATGCATGATAAGATTGGTTGAATAAAATATCACTACATGATTTGTTTTATTAATTTATATTTTCATTCAACCAATGAATTAATGCCGTCGGTTTATAAAATAAATTCTGAGTTTGTCGAATTCGACACTTATTAATTGTGTCAGTAATCTGGGAGTCAGAAAAATAGTGACACTTGTAAGTGGTGTCAGTGATTACTATTACTATAGTATCACTAAAATAATAACACCATGGTATCAAAATATTACAATACTATATTAGTATTTGTGATTACTGTTACTATAGTATCACTACTTTATTTATTATTTAAAAAAATAATTATATAAAATGACATGTTGCCCATTGATTTGTTGATAGAATTAAAAGGCTGTGAGAAATAAGAACAAAAATCAATTTATATATCAAAACCTTTCATAACATTTAAATATTATCAATATATATTACACAATCCAAATACTTCAATACACAAAGACGTCTGATTACAAGACATCTTATTCTTATAATTGAATAATCTTAACTGCTATTATCCAATCAAATTCCTTCTACTCGTAGCTGAATTTAAGGGCTAAATTTACCAAATCTAAAAGCTAAATTTAGAAGGATTATTATTTTTCACTCCATGAACATAAGTACTGCGATCATGCATTATCACATACAGCTTCTTCATTCACGGACAGCTTCTTCATTCGATGAATTTGATGGGTTAGGGATATAAGTTGAAGAAGAAACACTTTAAACATATTAATCATATCTGCAAACAAATAAAAGAAAAAGGAAAAGAAATTGGTTGCCAAATTCCAACAGTTGCAAAATAAATTAACAAGCAATACAGAGACAAAAAATTTTTTTTCCTTCTTTTTAAGTATTGATGTTGATAAATGGCCGGTTGAATTTGATCAAACGAGCAAGTACTTCTCTGATCTTTGAAAAAAAAAAAAGCTTTTGATCCAGCAAACACCATAGTCCATAATCACCCCCCAAAAAAAATGTAGAGTTTGATATTATTAGCCTCAGTCTCTTTAATTATTTTACTGTTTGAGTACATTCAAAAGTAGAGGCCTAATTTGAATTTCTTTTACTGAACAGATAACCCCATAATTACCACATGGTGTTCCTAATCAGTTTATGAACACAACTATTAATGTAATTTACTATAAATTCATTTGCATATTCAATTGTCCATATATGTAAGTATGTTAATGATATTTGTTAACAAGACAAGATTATTAAATAACCAAAGCGAATGACAATATATTATTATTTATTTCTATTTTTCCTTCATATATATTAATAAAATATGTCATTAAGAAAAGAAAATAAACTATCAATGAAATTCCAGCACTTGCTTAACAATGAAATTCGTAACATAAACAATCATGCAGGTAATAAGAACTGACCTTATAAAAAAGTTTGCAGCTTGTTGAGTCACCCGAATGGCGTCCTCTGTGTGTGGAATTGCTTTTGGTCCCCATTCAAAAGCATTTTTCTGCAGCATATTTGGTCACACACATCTAGAGTTTAGCACACAAATGTCGCTCAAAAGGTTTGATTAACCAGATCAGTCTGCCATATTAAGCTTATTGTTGAGTGTTAGAAAATGCATATTTATAAAGGAGAAAACCGTCATTTTACATTTCAAGTCTTACTAACAACTCTTACTTTTATGTATTTAACCTTCTTGTGATGTAATTACGTGTGTGTTATTTTAATTAAGTATTTTATGTATTTTAGGGGCATTATAGTCATTTCACAATAAAGGAGAGATCAGACGGAAAAACGGACATCACTTTTGAACTCAGGACAGTTGAAAACCTTAGGAGGAGCATAAAAGGGAAAATGGCACTATTCACATGTACGGTACTATTCACGTATGCAGTCGCTTCTTTATTCGCGACATACGGATCGATGACGTGGCATTGACCGATGATGTGGCATGATGTCACGATCTGTTGGACTAAAATTCTTATGTCTTGTTGATGGTGGCGTGGCGATATTAGTGAAAAAATCTCGCGTGCATCACACAGGATTATTTTCAACCAAACCGTTCTGTTCATCCGGGTCAAACCGTGTTATCGTGGTTGATCGATCACGTCAATTTTTTTAATCCGATGATTTACTCATGTATAAAAGGGGGCCTTCCCCCCCTAATTTGATAGCTCTGAATCCATTTTTGGGATCCATTTTCTGTAATTCCTTCTCCATCTTGTATTTTCTATGTATTTTAATAAATTCTCATTTTGCCCCTAGTTCAATTATGAGTGGCTAGTTTTCTTTCAAGCTTGGGTTGAAGGTGAAGTCTCAACATGTGTTATGGGTTTTATTTGGTAAATTTATTTTCTCTTCCCCTCTAATTTCTGTGGATGTTTTGACTTCTCGTCGACAAATAATACTAATCTTGTCTAATTTGGTTTCACCCCTTATTATTATTATGTACGATAAACACCATATTGATTAGAGCATGGTTCATGAGGTGTGGATTCCCCCCTCATGATTTAATTGGCATTAATAAGGAATATTTAGCCCATGGTGCATGTTGATACGGATCCGGATACCCAAGTGCTTCACTTCAATAGATATATCTTCAATTTATTCTCGCCATTACAATTCCAATTTTAGAATTTATTCTCGCCATTTTAATTCGAATTTTAGGATAATCCAAATCATTTTCACCACAAAATTCAACCTCCAATTTACAAAATTAATTCTATACACAATTAAAATCCACCTCCTCATGGGATCGACACTCGTCACCATTGATCTATATTACAATAGATTCGTGCGCTTGCGAGTACATTAAAATTTGCACAACAAGTTTTTGGCGCCGTTGCCGGGGAGGTAAGTAATTTTAATTCATAGAATTAATTTTTGTGAATAATTTCTTTTATTTGTTTTCTTGTATTTTTTTTCTTATTAAAAAAAAAAAAGTGAATCTGCATTTAGAGGTTAGTATTTCTTTTCTTTTTCTCTTCTTTAAAATTCTGTAATTTATTTTTCTTTGTAATTTTTTTTATCTTATTAATTAATTTTTAGTTAATTTATTTCATGTATTTGTTTTTGTGTATTTTTATAGAAAGGTTGTAATAGCGCGATAAGGTTAGTATCGTAATTTCTCCCTCTTCTTTATTTTTATTTGTTTTGTTCACATCTTTATTTTTATTTTATTTGTTTTGCATGCATGGTCGTAGGTCATTATTTCCAAATCTTGAACCTATAGACCTTGAATTAGAAAAAACACTTCGTACACACAAGCAAGTTAAAAATAAAATGGATTTACAAGCACCAC
Source organism: Citrus cavaleriei (assembly GCA_030448925.1). Lineage (NCBI taxonomy): Eukaryota > Viridiplantae > Streptophyta > Magnoliopsida > Sapindales > Rutaceae > Citrus > Citrus cavaleriei. The sequence goes on from JAUJEN010000237.1 coordinate 66,885, forward strand.
AGGAGAGGCCATTTAAGGACTATTTTAGTCCCTTAGCTAATTTGAGCACATCATGTATAAGATACCCAAATGTAGGAGTTTGAATTAAAACCTAGTGTACTAAATTGTCTCCCACATTCTATGGCTTAGAAAATGAGGACCCATATAATCATCCAATGATTTTGCTATTTGTCAAACTTTTAAATACGAATTTTTCGGATGATGATGTAAAACTTAGACTATTCCCATTTTCTTTAAAGGATGAAGCTGTTCATTGCTGCTAATAGCATTGCATCATGAACAAATGGTTACAAAATTTTGAATAAATATTTCCCGATAAAAACCAATGCTATTCAGGAAATCTCGAGTTTACTCGGAGAGGACGAAACAATTTTTCAAACTTGGGAGCGATTCAATGGGCTACTCTTGAAGTGTCCACATCATGGGTACGAGAAATGGCACCAATGCCAATACTTTTTGGAGGGATTATTGCCGAATGTGCAAGAATGGCTAATGGCAACAAGTGGAGGAGAGCTAATGTCAAAAAGTGCAACAGAGATTTGGGAATTCTTCCAGCGACAAGCGGATAATTCCCAACAACGGACTCGATCGCTCAGGAATACTAAAAGAATTAATGGAGTAAATGAGGTTCACATTGGCGAGTCAAGTTTGGGAATTAAAGAAGTCAAAGCGATAATTGAGGGTCTCTCTCGACAAATAGCATCGTTATCTACTGCTAAATCAACAGAGCCACATGACCATAACTCATACTCAGATCAAGCCAATGCCATAGGTGTAATGAGAAAACCATCTAATTACAACCCATACTCCAACACATATAACCCTGGATGGAGGGACCACCCCAATTTTTCATGGTCTTAAGGATTCCAACAGAATGGACTCCAATGCAACCAATTCCTCAAAATCCTCAAGCCTCGGCCTCCATTTAGAACATCAGAACTACTCTCAACCATGGGAGGATGCATTCCAGAATTTCAAGAATGTTACTCACTCTACGATTGAGCAACAGAACCGCACCATTGATGGACTACGAAATGAGTTGAGAGCAGGCTTCAACTCACAAGCCCAATCAGTTTCAAGCCTCGAGAAGATGGTGGGACAACTTGCTTCTTCAGTTCAGACCTTGGCAATGACTGTTGAGAAAGGCAAGTTTCCAAGTCAACCAGTGTCTAATCCTAAAGGAGTGCAAGTACACCACATGGAGAGGTCAAAGCAGTCATGACCTTGCGAAAAGGAAAAGAAGTCGACAACAAAGTGGAGATGCCGATGACAAAAGAAAATCAAATTGTACCTGTGAATGTTGAGGACTCACCACCGGAGGAGAGAGAAGAAACCAACTCACGAGAATACGTTCCAAAAGCTCCATTTCCACAGAGGTTAGCGAAAGGAAAGAAGGGAAAATCCACAGGTGAGATTCTTGAAATCTTCAAACAGGTAAGTGTTAACATCCCTTTACTTGATGCTATTAAACAAGTTTCATCTTATGCCAAGTTTCTTAAAGACCTTTGTACTAAAAAGAGAAATATGCATGTTCAAAAGAAGGCATTTTTAACAGAAAACGTTAGTTCTATACTCCAACATAAAATTTCTTTAAAATGCAAAGACCCAGGCTCCCCCACTATTTCATGTAGCATAGGGAACCACGAAATGCTTTGTTGGATTTAGGAGCTAGTGTAAATCATTTGCCTTATTCATTAATGAAACTTGGACTTGGAGAATTACACCCAACTGAAAAAATACCTCGTGGTATTGTGGAGGACGTGCTTATCAGAACAAGTTTTATTTTCCTGTTGATTTCATTGTAATTGACACTCAACCAATATAGATTCAAGCACATCCCCATTATCCTACTCATGCATCCAATGCAGAAATATCTTGTCCTTTGGCAACATGACTATGGAGCTAAATATTTTCAACATTACCAAACAACCTCACAGTGCTGATGATGGAATTGTTGATGTGGATTTAATTGAAGCAATAGTTGATGACACTTTTCTTTCAAACCTTAGTGATGATCCTTTACAGACATGCTTAACTCACTTTGGTTTGGATTTTGATATTGACAGATCGGTTGATGAGGTCAACGCCCTACTTGACTCAGCACCATCTATGGACACTAATAAATGGAAGTCAAGAGTTGAACAACTAGCACCATCAGAGAAGAAACTCATCCCATCATCAGAATCACCACCGAAACTCGAGCTCAAACCATTGCCTAACACATTGGAATATGCATTTTTAGGAGAAGAAAGTACTTTGCCGGTAATCATCTCATCATCCCTAAATGACGAACAAAAAGGTAAGTTGTTGGATGTTTTAAAAGAGCACAAAGGAGCATTAGGATGGACCATAGCAGACATAAAAGGTATAAATCCAGTAGACTGCATGCATTACATTCACCTTGATGAAAATGCTAAATCTACTAGGGAAATGCAACGTCGATTAAATCCTAATATGAAAGTTGTTAGAACAGAAGTCCTTAAGCTATTAGATGCAGGTATCATTTACCCAATTTCTTATAGTTCATGGGTCATCTGTTGTCCCAAAAGTCGAGTCACGAATAATGAATTGATACCAACTAGACTACGAGGATGGCGTGTATGCATTGATTATAGAAAGTTGAATTACATCGTAAAGACAATTTTCTTTTACCATTTATCGATCAAATGCTTGATAGATTGGCGAATGAATTTTATTGCTTTAGATGGCTACTCGGGATATAATCAGATTCATGCAAAAAGATCAAGAGAAAACTACTTTCACTTGCCTTTTGGCACTTTTATATAGGAGAATGCCATTTGGATTATGTAATGCACTGCGTTTCAACGATGCATGTTAAGCATTTTTTCGATATGGTTGAACGATTCCTCAAGTCTTTATGGATGACTTTTACTGTTTTGGTAACTCGTTTGACCAATGTTTACATCATCTAACATTAGTTCTGAGATGTATCGAGAAGAACTTAGTCTTAAATTGGGAGAAGTGTCATTTTATGGTAAAACAAGATTGTTCTCGACATCATTTCAAGCAAAGGTATTGAGGTTGACAAAGCCAAGTGGATCTCATTTCTAATCTTCCTCCACCCAAGAAAGTAAGATCTTTCCTCATGGTTTCTATCGACGTTTATTAAAGATTTTAAAAGTTTCTATGAACCTTTGTCTTTGATGATTCATGTCTTGTGGCATTTGAAAAATTAAAGCAGTTGTAGACATCATCACCCATCATTCGCCCCAAACTGAGCTTACCATTTGAGCTCATGTGATGCATCGATTATCATAGGAGCGATAGGACAAAGAGTTGATCGAATTCCGCATGTTATTTACTATGCTAGTATGACATTGAATGATGCACAGTTGAACTATTCAACTACTGAAAAAGAAATGCTAGCAGTAGTGTTTGCATTGGAGAAATTTCGATCTTATCTCATTGGTTGTAAAATAATTATATTCACATATCATGCTGCTCTTAAATATCTTCTTACAAAGAAAGATGCAAAAGTTAGACTAATTCGTCGGGTGTTACTTTTGCAGGAATTTGACTTGGAATTCAAAGATAAGAAAGGGACAGAAAATATTGTGGCGGACCATCTCTCTTGTCTCCATTTTAACACAATTACAGAGCCATTAATATTGAATGAGTCATTTCCAGATGAACAATTAATGAGTGTGGAAGTATTACCTTGGTATGCTGATATAGTTAATTATCTTGTTATAGGTAAACTTCTAGAGCATTGGACCAAGCAAGACAAGACTAAATTCTTTGCGGAAATAAAGAATTTCTTTGGGGATGACCCATATTTGTTCAAGTATTGTGGAGACCAAATTGTTAGACGATGTGTCCCAGAAAATGAAATTCAGAATATTCTTTCATTCTGCCATGAACAAGCTTGTGGAGGCCATTTCTAAGAAAACTAAAGTTTTACAATGTGGTTTTTATTGGTATATATTTTACACTTTCTTTTTGATAGGTGTCAATGAATGGGAAGCATTACGAAGGAACATGATGCCACTAAATCCAATTTTAGTGGTTGAGATTTTTGACGACTTCATGGGACCCTTTCCCCCTTCTTTTGGCCATCAATACATATTGGTTGGTGTTGACTACGTATCGAAATGGGTGGAAGCAATTCCATGCAGAACCAATGATCACAAAGTGGTGATAGGATTTTTGAAAAGCAACATTGTTTCACGCTTTAGATTCCCTCGAGCAATAATCAGTGATGGTGGTGCCCACTTTTGTAACAAAGCATTCAAAGCTCTTTTGACAAAGTATTCAATCACACACAAAGTGGCGACCCCGTATCATCCGCAAACCAGATGCCAAGTTGAGATCTCCAATCGAGAAATAAAGCACATATTAGAAAAGACGGTGAGGTCAGACATGAAAGATTGGTCATTACGACTTGATGATGCATTATGGGCATATAGAACGGCTTTCAAGACCCCGATTGGGATGTCACCCTACAGGCTAGTGTATGGAAAAGCTTGCCACCTACTTGTGGAACTCGAGCATCGTGCATATTGGGCCATCAAGAAATTCAACTTTGACAAAGAAAGAAGATTACAACTGGCAGAACTTGAAGAAATTCGCAATGACGCATACGAAAATGCCAAGATTTACAAGCAACGAATGAAAGTCTTTCACGACAAGCAAATTATGAGAAAATCGTTCACTCCAGGTCAGAAAGTGCTTTTATTCAATTCTCGCTTGCACCTATTCCCAGGTAAGTTACGCTCTCGATGGTCTGGTCCCTTTATTGTTCATACTGTTTTTCCACATGGGGCAATTGAAATTAAAGACCCAAAGAACGGTGTCACGTTTAAAGTTAATGGTCAAATATTAAAGCTATATCTAGAGTACCAACCACATGGAGAAGGCACTGAAATAAATTTGAGTGACCCACTAGATTTGAATTGATTTTTTTTCTTTTCGTTGATTTGATTTTGTTTTCTTTCTTTATATTATTTTTTCTGCTAATTGAAATTATTTTTGCATAAGTGTGTTTGTTTAACTATTAAGTTTTCTCTTATCATTTTTAATCATGAGTACCTTACTTAGACCGTTCCTCCTGAACATTCTTAAACCACTTCAACGTGTCAAAACTCATCTCAAAAGGCAAATTCAATTTTGTAAAACACATCGCATTTGGGCTCTACAACCACCAGAGTTAGTCGCCTATGTTGAGGGTTTAGAACGCCAACTCAGAGACATTGAGAGAAGTGTTTACGACATCTAGTTGGAGCTTGAGGTAAATTCAATAAGAAGACAATTTTAATTTTCTTTGTGTGTTTTAATTTGTTTTTCTGTTTGTGTGCTTTAGTTTGTTACCCCGGTAAAGTGGCGGATAACTCAATCAAGTCGGTTACTTTTTCCATAATAACCGACATTCTCGAGGCGAAAGTATGAAAACGAGATTCTAGCAAAGCTTCACGATTCCCTTCACTTCCCTCCTTACGATCTATAAAGCTCGAACGCGATTACTCATGAGGAATAACATACCTGCTGACATCCGTTGGTTAATCGAGGCTAAAGTACGATCGACAGGTGAGTTACCTCCAAATTTATTGCATACATGCCTGGTTGTGGTAAAGGAAATTATGCAAGAAAACGACGAGCTCGAAGAATTTATGTTGCTTGTCATAAGTATGCCAGAATGAGTTGCGATAAAAACCCATGTTCTTTAGGAATGGTGTCTGATAACAGGGAAGATAAGATTCAATTCATTAGGGAGGGCTTGAATAAGGAGTCATTGGATGATATCCTTCTGTCTCTTGAAACGCATCCCAGTGGATATGTGCAATGAGCGATTCTCCAGTTATGGCCATTATTCCAGAAAGAGCATGCACGATATAGTCTCGGGAATCTGACTATAAACGACCTTGTTTGCCAGTTTATAAGAAAACTGGATGGGAAGCCTATCCTCGACCCATAGAGGGCGTTGCCGTTCGGACATAAAACCGGAGAAAATGTGAGCCATACGTGTAAATATCCTTTTACTTTCTTATTTTTTTATTTCATTTCACTGTTGTTTTATTGTTTGCATTATTGTCTTTAATAATTTTATTCTTGTTTGCTTTTTCCTTTTCTTTTCCTTTTGACTCACGAGCCACGTGTTAACGTTATTTGACATTGACATGCCACCCATTGATTCTTAAATATGACTTTTGTTAAGCACTCAAATTGTTTTTGAGAAATATTCCAATGGCGGTACTCCCAATTCAAGAACATTTGTGCTTTGGATTTACTATGGCAAACATAAAGAGTTCGTAGATCTTGGTCAAGCATGTAGAAAATTACACTTGGTGTATGGAGGAGGTAGAGGTTATCAAAAATGGTCTCGAAGCGACTTTTATCGGAGGAAGTCAAGTGTTAGGCATCATCCAAGAGTCCTAAAACCATTGGGCGTCGACTCAATGGAGAAAGTTAGTCTCGGTATGCAAGAAAGAATAATGAAATGCTTAATCATCTTGATGCTTTTATTTTCCTTCCAGGAGATCTTGCAACACTTGACACTAGCATCTTGGGCCCATCTACACATTCACCAGAAACCCATCGGTTTGTTAAATGTCAATAACTTTTATGATGGCTTTATCGCATTTCTTAACCATGCAATAAAAAACTATTTCATTCCTTCTAATGTGAAAAACTCTTTATTTGTGCTCACAACGAGCTACTTGATATGTTACAAGCTTATAAACCGGAGCCCACGGACCTTTGTGTTGGAAGCGACCAAATAATGATGGTATACAAATTAGATTTAACTCTCCGCCTGTAAATATTTTCTTCTATTTTGCACCACCCAGGTGATGTCTTCTAAACTCTACTTATTTCCTTTAAAACATTGAGGACAATGTTTCGTTCTGGTTGGGGGGTGGGAATAGTCGACAATTGTGGAATTTTGGTTAAGTTTTTACTAATTTTTTGTTGTAGAAACTAACTGTTGCTAACGTTGTGTGTTGAAGATGGCTGAATATGGAGTGTAGTGACTCTAGAAACACATCTTCATCGTTTGAAAAAAAACAAAAACAAAAACAAAAAAAAACTAAAAAACTAAAAAAAAATTTGCAGACATTTTCTTTTTCTTTATTAAGTTTTTATGTTTCTTTTAATTTCTCCTCTATGAATATACATTTTCCAACTTTTGAGTCGAAGATGGCTGAATATGGAGTGTAGTGCCTCTAGAAACGCATCTTCTTTTAAAAAAAAAAAAACCATTTCCTTTTTCTATCATTTTAAGTGTAACTTTTCTAATTAGTTTTTCTGCATCATTTTTGCATTTCTACATGCATATTTTCTTTTCATGCTTAGAATAGGTTGTGGGGTAGAATATTGTTTGAAAAAAAAAATAATAATAATTTTGTGTGATTTGTTTTAACATTGGATGACATGATTAATTTCACATTTTAGTATTTGTATTATCTTTGGTCTTAAGTGATGTTACGCTATGTTTGCTACTTTACATGTTGATGTCGGAGACAAATATGAGTTGCTTGAAAGAATGAACATGTCATAAATAAGTGCCAAGTGAGTTGTTGAGCCTATCATTTTCTTGGAGAGTAACCCTTTTGCCCATTCTCTATACAGCTTAGTGTTGTGCAAATTTTAATGTACTCGCAAGCGCACGAATCTATTGTAGTGTAGATCAATGGTGACGAGTGTCGATCCCACGAGGAGGAGGATTTTAATTGTGTATAGAATTAATTTTGCAAAATGGGTGGTTGGAATTGTGGTGGAAGTGATTTAAATTATCCTAAAATTGGAATTGAAATTGCGATAATAAATTCTAAAATTGGAATTGCAATGGCGAGAATAAGTTGAAGCGAAATCTATTGAAATGACGTACTTGGGTATCTGGATCCGTATCAACATGCATCATAAATAATCCATTAATGCAATTAAATCATGAGAATCCACCTCATGAACCACTAATCAATATGGTGCTAAGGCTTATAAATAATAATAACCTTATACTAGAGAAATGAGAGACAAGATTATTATTATTTTCAAATTATCCACAAAAATTAGAGGGAAAAGAAAATAATTTTACCAATAAAGCCCATGTTGAGACTTCACCTTCAACCCGAAAGAAAATTAGCTACTCATAATTGAACTAGGGGCAAAATGAGAATTTATTAAAATACGAAGAAAATACACGATGGAGAAGGAATTACAGAAAATGGATCCCAAAAATGGATTCAGAGATCTCAAATTAAGGGGAGGCCCTTTTTATAGATCATGGAGTAAACCATGGTCGGATTAAAAAATTTGAGCGCTCAATCAGTCCACGGTTTGACGCGGATGAAACGATATTTGACCGACTTTGAGCGATGCTTTGACCCGGATGAACGATGCGGTTTGGTTGAAAATAATCTTGTGTGATGCGCGTCGCGAGATTTTTCGTCGATATCTTTGCCACGTCACCATCAACAAATTTTAGCCGCGACACCTCATCGGTCAATGCCACGTCATCGATCCGTCTATGTGAATCAAGTGAACGATGCGATCTGAGTATATGTGAATAGTGTCATTTTCCTTTTATGCTCCTCCTAAGGTTTTCCAGTTCAAAAGTGATGTCCGTTTTGCCGTCTGATCTCTCCTTTATTGTGAAATGACTATAATGCCCCTAAAATACATAAATTACTTAATTAAAATAAAACACACGTAATTAAATCACAAGAATGTTAAATACATAAAAGTAAGGGTTGTTAGTAAGACTTGGAATGTAAAATGACGGTTTTCTCCTTTATAAATATGCATTTTCTAACACTCAACACTTAGCAGTTTATTATTTTATACACGATCTCTAGATTTCTTTTGAGTTAACCCTTAAAAAAAATGGTAAAATTAAAAAAAAAAAAGAAAAAAAAATGTGTGTTGCTACATTGGGAGGCCCATCTAACTAGTAGATATGGATGATTATTTAGAGCCCTAAAAGACGATGGAAATGCCATCTTTGATTCGTTTGAGCCTTTCTAACCATCCCTTTTATTAAATATCCATAGTTAACCCTTTTGAGCCTTTAAAAAAAAAAAAAAAAGAACAAAAACCTTTTCTTTGTCAACTTATCATCTTGACCCACTCCGATTTGGAGTATTACCCAATGTCTTTTAAGTTCCATCACCTATTTATGTTTGAGAAAATGTAAATAATTATTTTGTTCAATGAAGTTATGCCAAAAAAAAAAAACAAAACAAAACAAAAGTTGTTGTTTCAAAAGAATAAAAATAAAAATAATAGGTGAAATCCACCTTGCAACTTCCAAAAAAAAAAAAAAAATTCTCTGCATTTTTCTCAAACATACATTTTGTTTTCCTTATTTCATTTCTTTGTTAGCCATATCCCTAGCCTACGTTACGTCCTAATAAAAGTCCTTCTAGATTTTAGGGAACTATAGTTTGAAGTAGAAGCTAGTTATATGGGCTAAAAAGATGTAGTGGTGCATATAAATAAATAAATAAATAAATTGGGTTGACTAACATTTTTTTTATTTGACTTGAGATAAATATTATTTAAGATTTATTTCATCTTGGTGAGGCGTGATATCACTTCTTCATTATTTTCTCTCAATTACCATTCATTGGAGTGACTATTTTTGGGTTTAATTTCTTTGTGAGAGTGTCACTACTTGAGATTTTGGGGTTTGACGTATTTCTTGAAAGTAGCTATAACAAAGTCTACTGGGCCGATTCATGTGGATGGTTGATGTGGGTGTGATGTTGCTTTAGACTGGAGATAATGCTTATACTTTTATTTGATTGCTATCATTAATCTGATTGAATAAACACGAGTGTTTCTAATAAAAAAAAAAAATCATTTTGAATTTGAATTTTGTTTTCGCTTTATTTGCTAGGACTAAATTTGAATGTGTGAGTGTTAGAAAATGCATATTTATAAAGGAGAAAACCATCATTTTACATTTCAAGTCTTACTAACAACTCTTACTTTTATGTATTTAACCTTCTTGTGATGTAATTACGTGTGTGTTATTTTAATTAAGTATTTTATGTATTTTAGGGGCATTATAGTCATTTCACAATAAAGGAGATCAGACGGCAAAACGACATCACTTTTGAACTCATGAAAAACCTTAGGAGGAGCATAAAAGGAAAATGGCATTATTCACATATGCGGTCTTATTCACGCAGTCGCATCGTTCATTTTTCACATAGGCGGATCGATGGCGTGGCATTGACCGATGATGTGGATGATGAGGTGTCACGATCCTTGGACTAAAATTCTTATGTCATGGTGACGTATATTAGTGACGAAAAATCTCGTATGCATCACAAGATTATTTTCAACCAAACCGCATTCGTTTCATCCGGGTCAAACCGTTTCATCCACGTGCATCAAATCGATGATTTACTCCATGTATCTATAAAAGGGGCCTTCCCCTAATTTGATAGCTCAATCCATTTTGGGATCCATTTTCTGTAATTCTTCTCCATCTTGTATTTTCTATGTATTTTAATAAATTTCCATTTTGCCTAGTTCAATTAGTTTTCTTTCAAGCTTGGGTTGAAGGTGAAGTCTCAACATGTGTCATAGGTTTTATTTGGTAAATTTATTTTCTCTTCCCCTCTAATTTCTGTGGATGTTTTGACTTCTCATCGACAAATAATACTAATCTTGTCTATTTATTATTATTATTTATGGCACCATATCGATTAGGCGTGGTTATTCCCCTCATGATTTAATTGGCATTAATAAGGAATATTTAGCCCATGGTGCATGTTGATACGAATCCGGATACCCAAGTGCTTCACTTCAATAGATCTATCTTCAATTTATTCTCGCCATTGCAATTCCAATTTTAGAATTTATTCTCGCCATTTTAATTCGAATTTTAGGATAATCCAAATCATTTTCACCACAAAATTCAACCACCCATTTACAAAATTAATTCTATACACAATTAAAATCCACCTCCTCGTGGGATCGACACTCGTCACCATTGATCTATACTACAATAAATTCGTGCGCTTGCGAGTACATTAAAATTTGCACAACACTTATCAATTTTGTAAATGGGGTGCAGCTAAAATCACTATTAAGAGCATTGAAGTTAATACCTCTGGATGCCATTGGAAGGCGGTCACAGGATAGTTATAAGCTTGCACTGTCGAGACATAGACCTGATAATGATTAATAACAGAAGTTAGAATTGATAACACTGGATAAATTGCCATTAAAACATCAAGCATTCAGGCATATATCCTGAGTCTCTGTTTATATATAAAATAAATTCAACAAAGGAATATTTACTTTTGTACCTTATTATATTCATCCACGCTTGTTGTCAAGATCTTAAAAAACTTAGCTAGCTCCTGGTTTGCTTGCATTCTTTCAGGTGAAATGCCATACTGTTGTAATGGTACAACACATAAAATTTCAGATCAACCAAATTATTTACTCAATCATCCATAATAATTTAATAAATCTAAACATTTTTAGAGTCCATTGTCTCCCAAAATTGAAGTGCACTGATCTAAGGAATCAATTGTACAAGAAGTCCATATAAATGGAATTCTTCCATGAATCAAAGAGGCTCACGACAAAGCAGGATTTCCAAAAAAGCTCGCTTATTAGACCCAACACTTTCATTGAGCTAGATATTCATGAGTGACTAGCATTATTACAGAAGATGAAGGAAATTAAAACAGAGAATTGAATCTAACAATAAAAAGATGGTTGTTTTAGAACATAAAGCTTAACACATTTTTAAGAAATTGAATCTAGGTACACAAATGCAAAGCAAGTTAACCGTACGTGAAGCACAATTTTCTTACATGGTGGTTTTGCATAACCAGGCAATCCGTACTCAACTTCTTAAGGAGCTCCGGGGAAATCTGTAAAATGCGCACAAGTATCACGTTGCGAAATCATGTCATTCTGGAAGCTTAATACCAAGAAGAAAATAAAAAAATCTGGATTAAGTTGCAAAAAATGTTAAAGACGGCATGGAATCTTTTTCTTACTCATGACAAGACTATCCAGAAACTTTTGGATCTTGTGTACAGCTTCATTATCAATATTGAGTCAAAGTGTTTGAAAATCAAAAAATGGTAAGCATGCTGAGAAAGTTAGATGTGAAGAGGCTCCTAGCATCATTAATTGTAACAACATAAAAATCAATTAAAGAGCAATGAAAACTATGTACCTTTGGAACAATGTTCCTTCAATATTAATGTTTTTGACGAATTGGAGGGTAGATGCCTGATTTGCTCCATTAAATGTTTCCAGAATGTTTCTGTCCTATTGTTGAGGAAGAGAAAAAAGTAAAAATAAAAATAATGAACAGCAAAAGCAATCAGCAATGCCGGAAAGAGTACCATCATTTTATAATCGTTGTAAGCAGTAAAAGACATTTTTCTTACACAAGAGACAAACTAAAAGCATACAGTAAAGCCATAAGAAGCACACACGTAATATGCATACAAAATCCAAATTGAAATTGAACAGCAGAATATTAATCAAGAGATGAACAAAACATGTTTCAAGCCTAAAATAAGCACAAGTTAATCAGACACAAAATTAGATGCTACTGAAGTACTATTAATACTGAAAGAATATCGTCACCTTTGCAATAAAGGTTTCAGAGTCCATGTCACTGCCATCCTCCAAGTAAACTCCTTCATCTGACTTTGATGAGAGGAAGTCAGAAGTGGTCTGCCCAGATTCATTAGGAGAGTCTTTATTCTGAAAATCCCTCTGTGAATTGAACTGGTCATCTACCTGTTCACTGTCAAATTCAGAATTCAATAAACTATTACCGCAACTAGAACCATTAGAATATGACGATTCCTGTTCTGGATAAACTGGCGACTGCAGTGCCAAGACAGAGGCTTCATTCAGCCCATTATAGCCATCACCCTGTGGATTGAATTCTGCAAGTTGTCGAGTTTCTGCCTCAACAGAATTGTCGACAATATTTTCTGCAACATGATCTCCAGAATCAGAAATCGAATGGTCTGTTGCTTGAACTTCAGAGGCCAAAACAGTATTTTCTGCAACCCGAGTCCTATTAGAAACCAAATCTTCTTTTTCTGCAACATGATTTCTAGTAGTATCTTCTGCAATATGACTTCTTTTAGAAGTCAAATTTTGACAAGATTGATCACCATCATTAGTGGAAACACCAAGCTTCTCATCCCGTTTTCTTTTAGTGGAAACAACACCAAGCATCTTCTTCTCCCGTTTTCTTTCAAGGCGACACACAACAAAATTGGAAAGCTACGCTAACCAACCAAAAAATCAAAACGGGTAAAGAGTGAAAAATTACCTCGCTAACGATCATTGATAAAAGTTCAAAGCCTAAGCAAATGGCATATACGGATGAGCAAAATGTGGAGATGTAAAGCGGGTCTTGTGAGCTTGTGGCATAGCGGCATGGTGGATGTTTTGCATAATGTAGATCGTTAGGGTTTCGTATGGTATGGGTCTTAGAATTTGAGCAGTGGTGTTAGGATTTCTTATGGCATGGACCCTTGAATTTTAGGGCTCAAAGAAGAGAAGTTTTAGAGGTATGAAGAAGAAGAAGGATATCGCCAGAGAGATGAGGCGGCTGGCCATGGATTTAGGAGTTAGGGAATTTTATGTTTATGTTGATTTAGGGTTTTTTGCTTTTCCTTTTATATTGTTGTTTTCTATATTAATTTAATTTGATAATTTCAACATGTTCAACACAAACTAATTTATGAATTTGGCCTGGTGGTTTGTTGGTTGAACATAAAGCACTTTAGTTTTGGGTCTTAGGTTCGAGTCGCAACTAAAACAAAAATAGAATTTTTTTTTTGTTGTTTCTGATACCTTAGTGTCGACGATCTCTGATGTTTAATCTACAAACACCATAGAATTAGTAATTAGTGACACTTGTTTGTTAAACACGGAAAATAACCCAAATATATGTAATTACTGATACTTTTTAGAAAAGTGTCACAAGACAAATATCAGTAAAAGCTATTTTTCTAGTAGTGGAGAGAGTTTTTTAAAAAGAAATTAAAAATACAACTAATGAGAGGAGACATAATGAGCCTTGTTCCTCAAAATATTTGTTTAATACATCATTTGAAATTATTTAAATAACGCATTTACCATTTAAAATGAGAATTTGATAATAGTTGAAGACGTGATATAGCTAATTTACCACTTAAAAATCGTTTTATAGGTTTCAATAAAAGTAGAAGAAAAATGATGTGCAAGAACGGATATGACTAAATGTAGAAGAAAAATGATGTGCAAGTATGAAGTGAATTTAAGGGAGGCACCAAGTCTTTGTAATACTTTTAGACTTTGAGCAACAAGTCTTATTGCTTAGCCTTATAATTTAGTTTTGGAATCTATCGGACTGTGGTTTTTTTGAACAATTTATAAAATTTCAAACCGGTACTTTCACATTTTCCAGTCATGAAACTCGTGGGAAGGATCAAAAAGTGAAGAGTTACAATTCCAATTCCAAATCAGAAATCTGGCTGTTATCTTTATTCATACCCTTTACTTTGGTCTAAAGCAGACTGCTATTGGTATGTTGTTTTCCCACAGTTTGTAAAATATCGAAGCAGTACTTTTACTATTTCAACAGCCATGAAACTCATGGGAAAGGTCAAAACGCGAAAAGTTAGAATTCCAAATTTCCAATACCAAATCAAAAACATATTCTAGTTTTTCCACGAACCTGTCCAAAAGCAGATGCATTTATAATATAAGAAACACGAACTCTCAGATACTTTAAGTTATCATATATGAATTAATTATAATTCATTTAAACTTACAGCAGGTACGAAGTCTATTTCAGATTGTTAAGAAAGATGTTAGACCTTCCATTTACTTCTAAATAATTAGTTTACTACAAATTAATGTGTAATCTACTTGTAAGCTTGATCAAACAGAATAATCTTAATTAATTATAATTCATTTAGGCTTAGGAGTTTGCACCAAGTCGATCTTCATAATACTTTTAGACATTGAGCACAAGTCTTAAATTAAGGAGCAATAATCTTAATTAATATTTTTGGCCAATTCTGTAAAAGTCTAAACTTCTTTTCCACGGCAATGATAATGAAACACGTGGGAAGGATAAGAAAAAGTTGGAAGTTATTGATGCAAGACTCTCCAAATTAAGAGGTATATATAGAACAAGTCTTTCTTTCTCAAATTAATTCATTAATAATTAATGAGTACTTTAGTGAAGTCCACCTTATACGGTAAAAAACTTTTTGTAGCCATCTCTTTTACTCACACCACTGAAGGGGGAATCTAATTAAATATAATACTTTTAGCCATCTCTTTTACTCATAATCTTGTCCAGTTTTGTAAAATTCCAAACTATATTGAGTGCTTATAACGACGGGAGTAGTAACTTTGGTTCCACAACCCAGTCCAAAAGGAAACAGCAGAAGATGTCTCCCATTCCATGTTTAATTATCTAGAAGAAGCTATCAGTGTCCAAATTAGAATATATTGTTTTTTTCTTTTTCAACACCCGTGAAACTCATGGGAAGGGTCAAAAAAGTGGAAAAAGTTAGACTTCCGGTTCCAAATAAAAATCTATTCCAGTTTCTCCACAAACCTGTCTAAAAGCAGACGTGTTCATCGTGTTACAAAGCCAACCTCTTTAAGACTGTGTGGGAGCAAGGATTAGGTGTAGGATGACAAGCTCGGAAATTAAGTAAAAACAGAAGAAATCTCATTGAAACCATTGTAGGCCAGGTTGAGTTTTTGCAGGCGAAGAAGAAAGAAAAGGCTACTGTTGGAAAGGATGTTGCCACGAAGCCAACTCCAAATACAATTGAGGTCAAGGGCCAATCACATGTTTCTCCGTGTCTTGCTTTGAAGAAAAAGAATTAGGAGTCTATTTAATGATATAATGCTTTTTGACTTCGGGCACCAATCAATGAGCACTTTAGTTAAGTCCCCCTTTTAAGGAACAAAAAATGGAAAAAAAAAAAAAATCTTTTTTCTATTGAGTGCTTAAAACGGTGCAACTTTGATTCCACAAGCCAGTCGAAAAGGAAACAGCAGAAGCTGCGTCCAATTCCATGTTTAATTAAGCTAGCAGTGTCCAAATTAGAATATATTACTGTATGTTACCAATTGATCTGCAGAAAACTGAAAATATAAGAGCAATAACTGGGGGCAGATCAAAAGTTGAAAAGCCTGAGTTAAATAATCCATATTATCTTTTTTCTTAATGAAATCGCAGGAGCAGATATGGCTATGCAAGTATGTAGTGAATTTAAGGAAGGTACCAGCGCTTTGTAACACTTTTAGAATTTGAGACCCAAGTCTTATTGCTTAGCCTTGTAGTCTAGTTTTGGAATCTATTGGACAGCTGTTTTTTGAACGATTGATAAAATTTCAAACTAGTACTTGTACATTTGCCACAGCCATGAAACTCATAGGAAGGATAAAAAAGTGAAGAGTTACAATTTCAACTACAAATCAGAAATCTAGGAATGATCAACTACAAATCAGAAATCTAGGAATGATCTTTACTCATTCCCTTTCCTTGGGTCTAAAGGAGACTGCAATTCTTCAAAAGGTGCATTTTTCAATTGTTGTGAAAAATTTTAATATACTCGCAAGCGCACAAATTTAGAAATAAAATAGTGGTAACAAGGTCACAGGAATTGTTATAAATTGAAAAGTCTAATTTAAATATAAAATTAATATTAATCCTAACCTAGTTGAGCAATTTGAATTTCTAATAAAATTAAACCAATTAAACTAAGAAAATAATTAAAACAAATGAGAATTCAATAAGACAAAAATTACCAAGGTTTCAGAATCCACCACTATTCAATTAGTAATTATCTAAATATTAATTAATCCCCAATTTTAGAGTGACAATTCGAAATCAATCTATATCATCTCATGGATATAACAATTAAGCCCAAATAAAATTAATATTGTGTAGGTTCTTTTTCTGCTTAATGGTATGGTAAAACATATTGAATAACAAAGAAAGTTTTGTAAACAATCTAATGAAAGATATGAAATCAAAGATAATCATGTATAAACTTTATAGATCCAAGCATAGATTTAATCGAATATTAATCTTAACAATCAATAATGCATGACATAATTGGTGAAAAGATTTAATAACATCCAATTAATAATGTGAAACAGAAATCATAAACATTAAAGAACATATATAGGGAATTAAATAAATAAAAAGATAATCATTTCATTCAATATAGTTTCATCCTTAACTTCAGTATAAGAAAATTAGCTAGACATACTTGAATTAGAGTAACAAAGCAAATAAAACCAGCCTGGAGAATTAAATTGTTGCTGCTGCCGCTATTCTTCTTCTCCTTTTCTACCTTGCGTCTCCTTTTTCTTCCTCTCTGGCGGCTCCCCCTAAAAGCCAAAGTTCGGCTTTTATAGTTAGCTGAATCCTTGTCAAATTTAAATAAACGGCCTCACATAAGCTAACAATCGGCCCACTTATGGAAAGCCCAATTAAGCTTCCTTTAATCCTCCATGTGCTGGCCACCATAAGCCATTTATTATTTTCCACTTTAGAAGTTGAAAGCCCTTTGCACGTGCACTCCAATTGGCAATTGGCAAAATTAAATCTTTTAATCTATATATATATATAAAGTTGAGACTCGAGGAGATGATGTGGCATCACCATTTTTCATCATCTCATATTCTCTATTATCTAATAAATTGATTGAAATTAAAAAATAATTATATTACAAAATATTAAAATAGAAAATAATTATTAGATTATAAATAATTACATGTCTTTTCCTCTTTCTATTTAAATTCAACAATATGTAACTATTAATAATAATTAATTATAAGTCTTGAAACATTCATTTATTTTATTATGCCAACAATTAAATTTTAGTGGCTTAAAATACATCAATTAATTAATATTAATATATGAAGGAAGGTTCCTTCATCTTCCCTCAACAATTCTATTAGAGCCTAATTTTAATGTCATAATCTCATATTTAATTATTCAATCTTTTGTTTAGTGCATTTTGGTTTCTTTAAACTCCATAAACATTAAATATTTAATATTTGTGGCATCATTATTTCTCATCTTTTTATATTCTCTATTATCTAATAAATTGGTTGAGATTAAAAAATAATTACATTACAAAATATTAAAAATCTATATCTATCTATCTATCTATCTATATATATATATATATATATAAGGTTGGGACTAGAGGATGTGATGTGATATCACTATTTCTCATATTCTTGTATTCTCTATTATCTAATAAATTGGTTGATATTAAAAATAATAATTACATTACTAAATATTAAAAATAAAAAATAATTATTAGATTATAAAAGATTATATGTCTCTTCCTCTTTCTATTTAAATTCAATAATATGTAACCATTAATAATAATTAATTATAAGTCTTCAAACATTAATTTATTTTATTATGCCAACAATTAAACTTTAGTGGCTTAATATATCAATTAATTAATATAGGAAATATTGTTCCTTTATCTTCCCTCGATAATGTCATTAGGGTCTAATTTTAATACTATAATCTCATATTTAATTATGCAACCTTTTGTTTAATGCCATTTGGCTTCTTCAAACTCTATAAATATTAAGTAGTTAAGATTTGTGGCATTATTATTTCTCATCTTTTTATATTCTCTATAATCTAATATATTGGTTGAGATTAAAAAATAATTACATTACAAAATATTAAAAATAGAAAATAATTAGTAGATTATAAAAGATTACATTCTCTTCTTCTTTCTATTTAAATTCAACAATATGTAACCATTAATAATAAATTAATTATAGTTTTAAAACATTCATTTATTTTATTAAGCCAACAACTAAACTTTAGTGGTTTAAAATACATCAACTAATTAATATAAAAAGGAAGGTTTTTTCATCTTCCCTCACCAATACCACTAGGACCTAATTTTAATGTCATAATTTCATATTTAATTATGCAACCTTTTATTTAGTGTCTTTTGGCTTCTTCAAACTATATAAATATTAAGTATTTAAGATTTGTTATGTTTGGATTTTTTTATTATTTAACCAACATCCTCTTTAGAAATGTTCTTGTGTTTTTATTTTTTGACTTATTTAAATTTTTAGTATTGTGTGCTTCATGGAGTACTCTTTTCTTCATGAGTTAAACAATGATAAAGATAGTTAGATGATAAGAGTTAGGCTTTGTAAGATGTGTGAGTCTGTTAATACCAAGAAAAATAGAGAGTTGATTAGTGTGAACATAATTTTTATTGATGAAAAGGTTGTGTACACTTAACTATACACATTAATATATATTTTTAATGTTAATAAAAAAAATAATTAATTTTCATAAATAACATTAGTTTTATAAGGCTGCGTCATCTTAAAAAAAAAATCATATTTTTTATCAGTTTCATTAAGTACAAAGTAATAAAAAAAGATAATACTAAATTCTTTTTTTAAAGCATATTCTATATATATATATAGCGAGGCTTGAGGAGGTGATGTGGCGTCAATTTCTCATCTTATATTCTCATTATCTAATAAATAGAAATTTTTTTAGATTTGACTTTCATCTTCTCATAATTAATTTGATTGTTATTACATAACAATTATGTAAAGGTTTAATGAGGCACATTCTTAATGAGCATCCGTGTTATGAATTTATTAAAATAAATATGGATGTTACATATCTCTTATCTCCCATTAAACCTTTATATAACTCACTTTCTCACAATTATGATCCATAATTTTTCATTAATTTCATGGAGTGATTATGTATAAAAGGAGAAATCTTTTTGTTTTATAATTGGAATGAATAAAATCACTCTAATAATATATTACCGTTTTATTCTTTTGCGTTCTTCTTTATTTGTATTCTTTAATAAACTTTTTTTATTTTTTATAAAATCTTAAAAAAATCGATTCATATTTTTATCGGTTTAAAGTGTAAAGTAAGAAAAAATAATAATACTAAATTATTTTTTTTAAAGCCGGGTGAAACGCGGTTCTATTTTCTAGTTATTCAATATTCCTCAATTGGATTAATTGCTTTGATTTCTTCCACTCGGTTCCATTTGGCTGTATTTTTGTCTTCTAATTTAATCTTTATTCCTTTCTAGTTTGGACTTCTTCATATCTTTTTTATTCATAATCTCTAATTAATTTCCTATGCAATAAAATAATTCAATTAATTAAAAATAACTAACAATTAAATAATTAAGGGTAAAATATGTATATAAATTATGCCCATCACTAATGTCATACTCCAGTTTACACTTCAAAAAGTTTGTAAGATATTATACCCCTCTTCTAATATACCTTTCCACATTCATTTGGTAGCCTCTTTAATTTGTATAAGAGAAATGATATACAGTAATCAGAAATATAATTAAGTTAAAAAAATTTATTATTTATCTTATAGAATTCAAGTTTAACAAGATTTAGGACTTGTATTGTTTTATTTAATGTTTGTCCTCACATTCAAGACTCATTCATTTATGTTATCGGGTTGGATCAAATAAAAATATGTATATAACAAGTCTTATTAATGTGCGTATAACCTAGTTGTGGAATTTGGTGTGCTGTTTTCCAACGGTTTGTAAAATTTCAAACTGTATTTTTACTTTTTCAACGGCCATGAAACTCGTGGGAAGGCTCAAAAAAAGTCAAGAAGTTAGAATTTCAATTCCAAACTAAAAAAAAAAGTTATATTCCAGTTTTTCCACAAACTTGTCTAAAAGCAGACGTGTTTATCGTGCACGCCATCTAGAATTGGTTATCCTTAGTAACAGATATCAGTTAGTATATGGATCCAAAAGCAGCATAATAGCAGATACAATTTTCACTCCTCAAAAAAGACATAGCATAGTCCAATTTTAAAAATTGCTGTAACCTCATAGATTGTACGAGTGTCACAAGCAGAGCTCTCACTTAGCTTGCCTAAATCTAAATAGAGGAGGCTTCGCATCACCTTGAGCAAAAATCCCAACATCCAAAATTAAATAAACAGTTCCAAAGAGCAGGGACTGGGCATCAGATAATTCAGCTTAGTTGGAATGTAAGCATGAAAATAGAAACCATCTCAAGTTTAGGAGCCCTACCTAATTAAGTGTCATCTAAAGTGTTTAATATTGATACTTATTTCAGCAGAAGCAAAATGGCTATTCAGGCAAGATATGCCCTTGGAGATCTGAAAGAATCATTATGTAGTGCAAGTAGCTCAAGATTTTGAAGACTTTGTCAAAGAAAGCTTTGAGCTTTATCTTAGTTGCAATACTCAAGTTAATGATATAAAGTCACTAAAACTATCTGTCAAACCAATATGTGCACCCATATATAAGAACTTTGGAGCCAGGACTATGAGTTTACCAACAATTAAGTTTTAGCTCTAAAGCAAGAATTGGTAGTCTGCACATGTTTCAATTAAAGAATTAGTACTCTATCCGTATTCTTCACTTAATCGTAGCATTTACAGTGCTAGAAGTGCGGATAGCAGGACAAGAATGTCCATGTTCATAAAAGCACCATTGCTCACTCCTGGATAGATTCCTCCAGAGGTTATGGCTGGAATGTTTGCACTGTCCTTGAAGGATTTTGCACGCTGGGAGTAGATGGTATCGTCACAAACATCAATGTATACTGTCTGTTAGGAGACACAAAAAAGAACACATAAGACATAGTAAAGTTGTATACATGCTTCAATTATCACATATACAAAACATAGAAAACTGGACTTGGAAAAGAGATATTCAAACACAACATTTACCTTTCCTCACCTTGGTCTCTATGGCAGCTTCCAATGCAGTGCATTTCGGTGCCTGTTGAAAAGGTCCTGCTGCATGAACCACAAGATCCACATCTGACGAAGCAAAGTTACAGCATTTCACATACAGACTAAAATATCATCAAAATATTGTCAATAACGAAATATCTGCTTCAAAAGAAAAAAACAAATCCCTTTACTTCGACTCTAGAAGAAAAAGAATTATTGATGTGGAACAATAGAAGATACATCGAGTCAGTGAGGAATGATCTCACCTCTTACAGCCTTTAATAATGAGCCTTCATTGTAAATGTTAACGTCAGCAAATTCAGAATTCTTCCCCAATGTAGAGACCATTGCAGCACCTTTTTCCCTGCCGGTATGCAAAATTTTCTCAGCGACACTGTAAATTAGGAAATATTCCAGCCATAACTATTTGAATTTACAACTCCATGTCCCCATAGTTCCATCCAAGAACTAGCATGTTTGACAGCATTCTAAATATTAACATACCACAGTCAAAGCATATCAGTCAACAAAAACAACCTTTCAAATGTTTAGGAAAACAAAAAAGAGACAGAATTACAATTTTTGCATCATTGGCAATATTATTATGGACTGTTTAGGTTCTCTTTTTTATTACCATCTAATCACAACTTTAACGTATTTGGTAAACACTCACAATCACAGTTTGAAAATTATGACGATTTTACCCATAATTACCCGACCTATATTAGCTTTACTATTTTTGTCAAAATGATTATTTAAAGGTAGCATTTACTAGACACTATGAACTTTTATTTCATAACTAGAGCTGTCATTTAAGAGTAGATGTGTCTTAACAAGCCACGACCGCACAACATCACTACCAAATGGAGCCCTAATCTACAACTGTGGGACATGATAATCACTTGTAGTTGAGTGACTGCTTAGAAATGTGCTTTCAGAACCATGTAAAGGCATTGCAGTTTACCAGTAGCCATCACCTTGCATTTTAAATTTTAAAATAACCAAAGAAACATAGTAAACGTAAAAAAAAAAAAACAAAAAATAACAAAGCTTGAAAAATTTCCCTCCTTTATTTCTTGCTTTTTTTCGGTAACCAAACAGAAGAAAGAAAAGGGTATTAATTATTTAACCTGTTTCGAGAGCCAACTACAATCTGAAGGTCGGGGCAGAGCTTCGAGAGAGCAACAGCAGTGGATCCACCGACCCGACCCGTACCTCCAAGTACCAAAACGCGGGCATTTCGGTTCTTCATTTGAAAGTGAGCTCCGTCAAGAACTGTCTCTTTAGTAGCACTTGTAGCACTGGCCATTATGGCCGTGGCCGTGCTATTCAAACGAAGCAAAGCTCGCGCCATTTTGGTTTCTCTGTCTTTGGTGCTCTCCCGTTGTGAAGAGACCCAATTCAACTGTTTTTCTTATCCAAATTATCATCAGTTACAACCGCTTGAATGATGACGTGGCAAGAGCGGTGAGGCTGGTGACGTGGATGCTCACTAACTCTTGGACTATTTTTAAATTTAAAATTATTACAATCTTTTTCCTCATTTAATTACAATTTTATCCTTTTTTTTCCAAATTTTTTCATAATTTTTTCACATTAAAAACAAATAAAAATATAATTTTCATTATATTATCCGGTTAAAAACCGGTTGTACTGGTTGCATGTATGCGCTGTATGAGATACAGCGCTGCATGGTAGGTTGACTCATGTGCATTTTCTTTTACGTCCAATCAATTTTCATCCACTAAATATCTAATTAGAGTGAATGAGTGATCATTGGCTCACTAACTCTTGGACAAATTACCAATGGGCCTTTTCTGATGTTGAGTCTTGAAAGCGTTATGGAGGTTAGTTTTTCTTCCTCAATTATCAATTAATTGAGTGGAGCGATCTCTCGAAATGTGAGTGGGCGGCCTCGAATATTAGAGAGGTTTAAAATATCTGGCGTATCTTGATGTGATGTATGGTGGTGGTCCCAGTTATATAGTATGATTGTAAATATTAATTGTAATGTCTGATGTAATATCAGTAATATCTGTGTATAACAGACTTCAAAAAAAAAAAAAAACTCTTGGACAAATTGGGTACCTAATTCAAAGCTTACTCATGAGGGGTGAGGAAAACAACACTGAGATATAAACAGTGAATATCTACCCAGTGTTGACGCATCACATGACATTCCCATAGAATTTTGTATTTTTAATTTCTAGTTTTATAAAATGCAGAATAGAAAATGATTTTGAGCCCTAAAATAGTAGAGTTTGAAAATGCAAGAAATAAAGAAGTAAACTTCTTCAAGCTTTGTTATTTTATGTTATTTTTACATTTACTATGTTTCTTTGGTTCTTTTAAAATTTAAATTCAAGGCGATGGCCAACGAAACTGCAATGCTTTTACATGATATTTATAATTTTATTTTTTAATTTAATATTTACATGGTATTTATAATTTAAAATTTAAACACTTTTTATTATTAGCACTCTTATATAAAGAGATCATCACTCAAAGGTGTGTGTCTGTGTGTGTATATATATAAAGATACATGCGAAATATGTATATTGTATGACAATAGTTATTCTCTTATTCTCTTTTCTCTCTTATTATTTATTTATTATCATGTTATTTTTAATCTCTAACTTAAGTATCGGAGGGTCTATAGCGATAACACCCCCAAGCGAATCCTGATGGCTTATTGTTTTAAAAAATTCTGATTATCAAGCTTTTCAATCTCAATAATGGCAATTATGAGTATATCAAACTCTCTCAACTTGTTCCCTAAGTAAATAATTTTTTTTCAACTCATATTGCTAATCTATATTTTCGTATCAAAAATCACATTAATGCATACATTTATGAAATCATGATATTTATAATTTTATTTTTTAAAATCATGATCATCTATTCATTTAATAAATTATAAATATAAAACAATTAGAGTATTTTTTTAAAACTAAGAATTAAATGAATTTTTAAAAAACTATGCTAATGAAATATATAAAAAGATTCAAATTTAAATTATTTGTAAAATCATAAAATTTCAATTTTACTTTCATAAAAAAAATCACTAAAATATGTATTGGTCCACATGTTATTGATGAATATTGTCTTATCACCTTTTCATGTGTTGTGTTTTATCTTATCTGTCTCTTGTTAGGCACATAAAATTATTAATCCAGCCCTCAACCCGTATGTGCTATGTCATGCACGTATCAAAATGTGCTCATACTGTTATGCGGACACATGTCGGTGCCCTCTTTGAAACTACTGCTGTATTGTGCCATGTGTTGTACCTGTGTCATGCCATAGGCCACCAGGTTCATTGGTCATCTTAGCGAACTTCCAATCAAACCAGCTCGAATTATTATCTCTTTTGTCCAATCTTGTTAGTAACAATTCTAATGTCTCAATGTTACAGCTTTGTGATAATGAAAACCACACAACCTCAAGTTTACAGTATAAAAATCGTTTGAAAATGCAGTTAATTGAGATCCTTGAGGTTTATGTCCCTCAAGCTGGTTGTACAAAAAAATTAGCAAGAAAAGAAATTTCAGACTCGCCAATCGCATTGGAATCAGCCCAATAAGCTTGTTTGAGGAGAAGTCAAAACGTTCAAGCTCTGACAGATTTCCCAACAATGATGGAATGCCACTTGTCAGCTTGTTGTGAAAAATGTTAAGACATTTAAGTGAATTAAGTTATCTCACCACTTCTAAAATTTTCCTCGAAATTGATTGTTCGACAAATCAATTGGCATGAAAATGATTAGAATCCTCTCCATTTGTTGGTCGGTTCCTTCTATGGTCAAAATTATTAATTCATAGTAAGAGTTGAAATCAACATTATTGTTATCCCCACGCATTATGACTTTAGAATTTTCAAGATACTGAGTTGGCAAAACACCAGTGAGTTAATTCTGAGAGAGATCAATTATTCGCAACTTGGGGAAGGGAACTCTTGTTTTAATATGACCAATGGGATCACAAAATTGGTTAGATCGTAATATAAGCACTTACAATTTATGAATAATTTCTAACCAATAAAGAAAGATATTATTAACATGATCATTTTTATTATCAAAAACTTCCAAATGCCAACAGTTAACCAAAGAGAGAGGTAATAGTCCTTCTAATTGATTGTCATTAAGGTTAAAGATTTCTCAAATTACAACTCTTTGCAGCATTTCTCAAATGTTTGCAAAAAGCTGTGACTTCCTAAGTTTTAACCTTAATAGCAATCAGTTGGAAGGAATATTGCCTCAATCTTTGGTTAACTGTCAGCATTTGGAAGTTTTTGATATTGTGAACAATCATGTTAATGATACCTCTTCTCATTGGTTAGAAATTCTTCCTAAATTGCAAGTAATTATATTACGATCTAACTGATTTGCAGTCCCATTGGTCATACCCAAACAAGAGTTCCTATTTCAAAGCTGTAAATATATAATTGATCGCTCTCACAATCAACTGACTAGTGTTTTGCCAATTCAGTATCTTGATAATTTTAAAGCATGATATATGGAGATAACAATTGTGTTGATCATTAAGCAAAATTTATGAGGCTTAAAGATTTCAACTCCTACTATGAATCAATAAGTTTGATCATGGAACGAATAGACCAACAAATAAAGATGATTCTAACCATTTTCATGTCAATTCATTTGTTGAGCAATCAATTTCAAGGGGAAATTCCGTAAGTAGTGGGAAAGTTTAATTCACTCAAATGTCTCACAACAACTTGATAGGTGGCGCTCCATTATTGTTGGAAAATCTAACATTACTTGAATCTTTAGACCTCTGGTCAAACATGCTTATTGGGTTGATTGCATCATTGCAACGCAATTGGCGAGTTTGAAAAAAAAGAAAAGAAATTCAGAGAAGATTAAGGTGTAAACTGAAATTAATTAAAAACGCAACAAACGGAAGTAGTTTAGGATTTTGTTATGAAAATAAAAGTACAAATCTTAGAAGTTTCCTCGGGGCTGTAATTTAAAATAAATTCAAATGCAATTTTGGGTTTTGAAATGGTATAATTTCCTAAAAGTCGGATGGATATTCAAAGGCAATGAGTAACGTTGCTCATCTTGTCACTCATCAGCTCTGAGATGGTATAATTTAAAAGTCGGATGGATAATTTCATAAATTTTTGAGGGATATATGCTCTATTTATATGGATATAAAAAAGTGAGTCCCACGAATTAATTGCTCTCAAGATTTGAGAGCATGAGTGCTGTCAACAGGCTACGAGCCTATTGGCAGATGAGGAGGATTTCTATTAATACAGCCAAGACGCAACGTCACATTAAGCATAAGCATTGATAGACTATGTTTGTATTTTACTCGTTTCCTTTCTTGTCGTCTTTAGTAGACTTTGATTATTCGAGTTTTTCTAATTTCCACTAACCAGTCCAAATTAAAGGTCAAACGATACATAGATAAGAGAAATGTTAGTTGTCTGTCGGACATGGTGATGTGGCAGCCGCCTAGACTCCAGTTGTTGTTATTATTGTTTTATACAAGTTACAGGAATAAACGGTATCCATATATATGTTATAACACGTACGATATATAGATAAGAGAAAT
The DNA here is from genome assembly GCA_030448925.1 of Citrus cavaleriei. NCBI lineage: Eukaryota > Viridiplantae > Streptophyta > Magnoliopsida > Sapindales > Rutaceae > Citrus > Citrus cavaleriei. The sequence continues at coordinate 94,206 of JAUJEN010000237.1, forward strand.
GTTAGTTGTCTGTCGTCTTTTCCATGCTATGAAACCAATGGAATCCATAAAAAAGGTTGAAAGTTGCATGTATTTGTGGCCAATTTAATAAAATTCCAAACTACTTTAACTTCTTTTCCACGGCTACGAAACCCATGGCAAGGATAAAAAAGGTTGGAAGGTGCTGAAGAAATATTGTTCAAATTAAGAGGGATATATAGGACAAGTCTTTCTTTCTCAAAGCCATTAATAATGAGCACTTTATTCAAGTCTCCCTTACAAGAATAAAAAACTTATCGTAGCCATCTCTTTAACTCACACCAAAACAGGGGAATCTAATTAAATACAACACTTTTTTAAAAAATAGTAATAATAAATATAATACTTTTAGACTTACAGTACCAAGTCTTGTTACTAAATGTAACTCGTCATCTTGTTTTGGAGTCTAGTTGGTGCATTGATTTGTCGCCAGTTTTGTAAAATTGCAGACTATATACTTTAGCTTCTTTTCCACGTCTATATGTGCACTCATTGGAAGGATAAAAAAATGAAAGTCATTAATTAGGACTTTTTCATTTTTTGATGATGGATTTTATTAAACATTGATCATATTTGTAATCTCATCTAATTATAATGTTTTTCAATTAATTATTGATAAGACCAGGAGTACTCTGCTGAATCATATATGTACACACACACTTGAGTGCTGTCAACGCTATAGAAGCCCACTGGCAGATGTGTGGGATTTCATTTAATACACACTTAATATGAGTTATTAATTGATATCACTGAGCCAAAGGCAAACAACGTTGTCTGCTCACAAACTTTGAAATAGCTCGTTCTACGCCCAAATTTGAAGTACATGATTACAAACCAAAGTTACCCCCGCACAATTTCCTGCAACAAGATTACTTCAAATCATTTTACCATCAAAATGTACATCCGTGACGACATGTTCTAATGAAATGGCAATAAAAGTAAAAACAATCGCATCAATAATGCAGTTAAAATTTTCTTTCTTATACATTATCCTCATTTTGTTTCTCACTATAGATGTTGATAATAAGCATAATTTGAAATTAATTAGGATTGTGATTTTTGCAAGTCAACTATTAGATTACGATAATATCAGCATGCTATCTACTTAAAGAACAGTAGAAACCAGCTTGTAATTCCAAAAGACAAACTAATAATTACTCACCTGGGCCTTTAGAGATGCACCAACAAACTTCTTCTACCAGCTCTGCCTCGACTGATCACCCTTCTCAGCTTCCTGGATTGCTTCCTTTCGATCATTCTTACAAACCATTGTGGCCTTCCCGTCACAAATGCCATGTATCCGATGGACAAGCCGATCACCACTCCAGATGCGTAACCCAACATGCGTAACCCAACATTCCAATCAAACCAGCTTGAAGCGTCGTCTCCTTCGATAAATCCTGTTGGTGTTGTTGGTTCTGGTGCCTCATCAATCCTGCAGCTTTTTGATAATGGGAATCCACACAGCCCCAAGTTACCAGAATAGGAATCAATTCCAAATGTATTAAATTGGGGTCCTCCTGTATGGGTCCCTCGAGCTGGTTGTTCGAAAGATTCAACACCGAAAGATAATTGAGACTCGCCAGTTGTGTTGGGATACGTCCAGCAAGCTTGTTTGAAGAGAGGTCTAGAGATTCAAGCTCTGTTAGATTTCTTAGCGACGATGGAATACCACCTGTCAGGTTGTTGTCAGAAATGTTAAGACTTTTGAGTGAATTAAGCTTTCCCAACACTTCTGATATTTCCCCTTGAAATCTGTTGCTCGACAAATCAATAGTTGCAAAAGTGGTTAAAATCCTCTCCATTTGTATGTCATTGCCTTTCATAGTCAGAGATATTGATTCATAGTAAGAATAATTCAACGACCTCATATAATTGACTTCAATACTATTGTCATCCCCGTGCATCATGGCTTTAAAACCATTCAGATACCATATTGGCAAAACACCGGTGAATCAATTGTAAGAGAGATCAATTATTCGCAACTTGGGGAAAGGAACTCTTGTTTCGGTATCACCAATGGGACCGCGAAATCTATTAGAACGCAATGTAAGTACTTGCAATTCGGGAAGAACGTGTAACCAGTGGGGAAAGGTCTCATTAATCTGATTGTTCCCAACATCTATAACTTCCAAATGTCGACAATTAACCAAAGATGGAGGCAATGGTCCTTCCAACCGATTTCCATTAAGTTTAAGACTTACCAAAACACAACTTTTTCCAAATGTTTGAGGGAGGCTGCCGCTGAACTTGTTCATTCTCATATCCAAGACTTCCAAGTGTTGAGTTTCCAAGATATTCCGGAATTGGGCCGCTCAAGCTGTTATTCCCAACATCAAGAAAAGACAAACTTGTTGAGTTTCCAAGACATTCTGGAATTGGGCCGCTCAAGTTGTTATTCCCAACATCAAGAACTTGCAAATTGACACAGTTAATCAAAGATGGCAGTAATGGTCCCTCCATGTGATTGCCACTCAGCCGAAGATAAGTCAAGTTGCAGCCCTTTGCATATGTCTGTGGGATGCTACCTTGGAAGTTGTTCATTCCGAGATCTAAAGTTTCAAGTGTAGAGTTTCCAAGACACTGTGGAATTTGTCCACTCAAGCTTTTGTTGGATAAGTAAAGATATTGAATGGAACTCAAATTACAAAATGATGAAGGAATCTCTCCGGTCAAACTATTGTTGGAAATTGAAAGCTGTACCATGTGAGGTGGTAGATCTGGAAGTGATCCTTGAAGTAGGTTCGAATCAAGGGTAAGAAATTCGAGATTTTTCCACGGAAGATGGTCTATGCTTGTCAGGAAGTTTCGTGAAAGATCTAGGCGAAACAAAGTATGTACTCCTATATCCCACATCCAACTGGGAATCCTACCACGGATTTGGTTTTCAGAAAGGTCCAACCAGTCTAACTGATGTTGAGTTTTCAGGATGTCTGGAAACTCACTTATATTGCAAGCCGATAAACCCAACACCCAAAGATTAGGGAAAGACGAGTTGACTGTTAATTTGGTGCTAACTGATAAACTAATATTAGAAAGAATAAGATATTTAAGATTTTTGAGCTTTGCAAAATCGTAAAGCTCAACGCTGCCACTGAAATTGTTAAAAGAAAGATAGATCTCAGTCAAATTAACAAGTTCAAAGATTGAACTTGGAATCGAGCCAATCAGTTGATTATCTGCCAAGTTTAAAGAAGAAAGTTGGGTTAGGTTGGTAAACATATCCGGAATTTGACCAACAAATTTATTGCCCCCAAGACCTAAATCACGAAGCTGCTGAAGATTTGAAAAAGATGATGGAATGTGACCACTAAAACTGTTAAATGATAGATCCAAATAAGCAAGCTGTGTAATATTGTTACCTAATGACACAAGAATTTCACCAACAAAGTTATTGTCCCGAAGATCTAAATGACGAAGCTGCTGAAGATTTGAAAAAGATGATGGAATCTGACCACTAAAACTGTTAAATGATAGATCCAAATAAGCAAGTTGTGTAGTATTGTTACCTAGTGAGGGAGGAATTTTACCAACAAACTTATTGTCCCAAAGATCTAAATGACGAAGCTGCTGCAGATTCGAAAAAGATGATGGAATGTGACCAGTAAAACTGTTAGATGAGAGATCCAAATAAGCAAGCTGTGTAATATTGTTACTTAGTGATGCAGGAATTGACCCCGTGAAATTGCTGAAAGAGAGGTTAAGGACTGTCAAACTCGGAAATTGATCAGTAAAACCAGAAGAAATCTTAGAGTAATTGAAATCGTTGTAAGCCAGGTTGAGCTTTCGCAGGCGAGGAAGAAAGAAAAGGCTACTGTTGGAAGGGATGTTGCCGTGAAGCCAACTGCAACTGAGGTCGAGGCCAATCACGTGACCCGTCGCCGAATCACATGTTACTCCATCCCAGGAGCAGCAATCAGCGTCCTCTTTCCAAGACATCATCTTTGGACGAGATTGTTGAAATATTTCACAACCGGATGAACAATCTTTTTCAAAGGAAAAGAGCTGCTTAAATTGGAGTAAAGCAGAACTTTGGTCGTGAGAGCAAAGTATTGCTGAACACTGAGAATAGAAGAGGAATAACAGGAGGCAAATAAAAAGTTGATAAGGCTGAGTGATATAACCCATTTTCTTTTTCTTTTTCTTTTTCTTTTCTGGATGATGAAATCAAAAGAAGAGTGAGAGATATAATGACTATTTATAGAAGTTGAATATGGTGTGTAATTAATTAATAATATAATATAATATTTATTGACTTACAGCACCAAGTCTTCTTGCTTTGAAATTTAGGTGGCAAGTGGAATCCTACTCATTTCAAGAGGGGGATCTTGACGACATGCTCGACGCGGAATGATATTAGTTATGTGGCAGGCAGCATACATTATGCACAAAGCACAATTGATTTTCCCTCCTCTGCTTTAATTCTGTTTCAGTTTCCATTAATTATGATTCATTTAAATTTACAGCATGCACGAAGTCTATTTCAGATTGTTAAGAAAGATGTTAGACCTTCCATTTTCCAGCAGTTTATAAAATTTCAAACACCCGTGAAACTCATGGGAAGGGTCAAAAAAGTGGAAAAATAATTGAATTATTAAAACTATTACTATCGCAAGTTTTAATTTGTTGATGACAAATTGCCGACATTATAAATTGAGCAGTTTGTACTTTTTACTTTTTTCAACACCCGTGAAACTCATGGGAAGGAAGGTAGTTTATAATGTGAATTTAAGTATAATGTAAATTTATGAATTTAAGGAAGGTACCAAGTCTTTGTAATACTTTTAGAATTTGAGCACTCAGCCGTTTTTATACTTTATTAATTTTGTATTAATATTGTTTAAATTTATTACAGCTTTATTATTAATTATATTAAATTATTATTTTATATTAATTTCTAATGTACAAATATAATACGGTAATGGGCATACGAAATGATTTCTTTTTACATATGATTCTCGTTTTCCATTTTCCTATAGATGTTGATTATAATTATCATTTGAATTTAATCAGGACTCGGGTTGTTGTAAATCAATTGTTAGATTATGAACATTTTTATTCCGTTAATACATTATTCCAATTTAAAAATATTTAGTAATAAAAAGTGATTAGTTACTTTTGAGGTAAGAAATTAGTTACTTTTTAAAAATAACCATTTGGATGTAAGCATGTTAGTTACTTTTTGTTCATAAGGGGAGTGTAACTGGCCTTGCATCCTCAAAGGTTCTAAACATTCTCGCGTCAGCAGGTAAAATGTTGTATAAACATTTTACATCAACATACGCTGGAAATGTGTATGGACCCCTCAACACTTATTGACTTAGGGAACCAAGTCTTGCTTTGGAATCTCATGTTGGTCAGTGGAATACTTAAAAAATCACTCGATTAAACTCCTTGGGACAATAGAAGTCTTTCATCCTGAAAGTAGTCAACACGCTCGAATGTAATTGAACATTGATGGATTATCTTTACTGACATCCCCTTTCTTTACGTATAAAGTAGACTTTGATTCTTCAAAAGGAATACTTTTCAATTTTTTTCAATTTTTTTCAATTTCCACAAACCAGTCCAAAAGCTGAAGCTGTATCCAATTAATAACCATTTAGATATTTACTTTAGTTCGGTGAGATGTTCGTTATCTATCATATTTGTTGGTGTAACAGCTAGCTAGACTAACAGTCATTTACACAAACACAATTCATCTTCCCTCCCCAGTTTTGAGTCCTGAAATGGTACAATTTTGTTAATGCCCCACGGACATCAGAGTCAAAGGCAAATGGGCAACATTGTTCATCTTGTTACCAGCTTTGAAAAGGTATATACCATACGCCCAATTGAAAAAATGTGGCCTAAATGGCACCAAATGAATGTCGCCCCAAATCATTTCCTACGTCAAAATTAATTTTAAAATATTTTTTTTCTTGAAAAATTTGATCAAGTTGAACCATCAAAATGTAGTGTGGGGTATCATGTTCTTATGCTCGAATGTAACTGAACATTGATGAATTACTATATTATCCATAAATTAATTCACGGTTTAATAGTGTGTCTGCACATTTTGTTTTATGGTTAATATACTGACATCCCCTTTCTTTACGTATAAAGTAGACTTTGATTCTTCAAGAGGAACACTTTTCAAATTTTTTCAATTTCCACAAACCAGTCCAAAAGCTGAAGCTTGTATCCAATTAATAACCATTTAGATATTTACTTAAGTTCGGCGAGATGTTCGTTATCTGTCATATTTGCTGGTGTAACAGCTAGCTAGACTAACAGTCATTTACACAAACACAATTCATCTTCCCTCCCCTGTTTTGACTCTGTTACAGTTTGTTAAGCTAAGTTGTTAGACCTTCCATTAGTGGACTACAAATTAATATGTGTAATCTAACTGTAAGCTTCATCAATACTATCTTTTGAGGAGGAGTATCTTAATTAATTGTAATTCATTTAGGCTTAGAGCATGCACCAAGTCTTGTTATACTGGGAGCCTCACGATATGGTTTTGGAATCTAGTAGGTGCATGAATTTGTGGTCAATTTAGTAAAATTCCAAACTACTTCAATTTCTTTTCCACGGCTATGAAACTCATGGTTCAAACTGACATTAAACGGACATATTACACAGACAAAATTCATTTTCCCTTCTCTGTTTTGATTCTATTTCAGCTTCTTAGCAAGCTGTTAGACCTTCCATTTACTTCTTAATTACTTCACTACAATTTTCTCCACATCCATTTATAATTTTATGACTATTCAAATTTCTCCACATCCATAGGAATGGGGTTGAAATTCGAAATCTGAAGTTATACATGTTATAACACATACCTCCTTTATCATCCAATGGCGAATCAAATGAAGTTATTTGAAAGTTAGTCGACTAAGTCCGTAAGATCCAAACTCCAATTACACATACATAGACACACTGTTCATTTTCCCTCCTCTATTTTGATTATGTTTTAGTTTATTAAGCAAGTTGACACACTTTGTATTCTACTGTAAATACGTGTACTCTATACGTTGAACTTGTAGGCTTAGATCAATTGATATCCAAAAAGAATGATCAGATGTGCATCATCGTGTATGTTATTGTGCGTGATACCACGTGTTACTTGATAATTGACCAAGCTTTTAACACACCAGTCTATAATTAGGTGACATGTTGCTCATCGCATCTGATTAAGTCTCTCAATATCTAATATTCAATAAAAAAAATACTCTCAAAGAGAGATAGTAAATAGGTTGCATATGATTTAAGTACATTCAAGGTCATTTCATACATTATTGCTTAGGGAAAAAGGACCACCCCCGTAACCACGGCCCTAAGGTTTGCTTAGGTGGTCACATAGACCCCCCTTATAAATAACTATTATAACCTTTGATTATAATAACCTAAATAAATATAAATATAGTAATAAAATAAAAATAATAAATAAATAGTATCTGATACGAATAAAATAGAACAAGAAGTATAATTAATAAGGTAACATAAATAATGAAAATTATTTTTAATATTAAGTTATTATTAGTCTATCACAAAGGACTTTAATAATACTAGATTCTATTAATCCAAAACTTGAGTTTAAGATTCATACTAATATAGACATAATTAAAAACGATATTGCAAATAAATTAATATAAATTAGTTATAATTATGGTCCTACTTTTGTGAAGAGACTCAATTCAATTGTTTTGCTCATCCAAGTTATCATCCGTTATAACCAGTTGAGAGATGATGTAGTTGATGACATGGCCGAGTTTTGACATGTTGACGTGGACTTCACCATAATAAACTTAGTGGGCACATATGACGTGGGCAGCCGATGTGGTAAGAGTTTCGCTAGTCAAACAATACATAATTTAGCCCCATTCAGCCGCGAAGCTAAGTACTTTTTTTTTTTTTTGAGTGGCTGATTTTTTTTAATTGAATATGAGAGAATTTTTTAAAAAGAAATTAAAAATACAACTAATGAGAGGAGGCATAATTAGCCTTGTTCCTCAAAATATTTGTTTAATATATCATTTGAAATGTTTTAAGTAACGCATTTACCACTTAAATGATGAACTCGAATAATAATTTGACAATAGTTGAAGATGTGACATAACTAATTAACCTCTTAAAAATTGTTTTATGGGTTCCAATAAAAGTAATTTTGTAGTTAAATGAAAAATTAGCCCCAATGTTTTAGTAACTGTTTAACTCAAAGATATATTTACTATAAAAAGGATAATGTCCACCAAAGACTCGAAATTCAATTATTCAACTGTTTTCTTATCAAAAATTTTCTTTTCAGTTTACAATGAATGATGATGTGGCGCCATTATATTAAATTATTATTTTATATTAATTACTAATGTACAAATATAATGTAATATTGTGTTATTAAATAAAAACATTATAATTTAACTTCTATTTTATTTTATTTATTATTAAATGATAATTAGAATATATTTAACATCTCAATTGAGGCAACAGTTGGCACATTCCGGTGCATATGCACCACAATGTGGCTTCTAAAATTACCAAACATAGGTTAGCAATAAATTAATGTGAATAATATTATAATACTATGCATTCCTATGTTCCAAACATACTTTTAATACAGTAACCATTGGAATTTTTTAAAATTAGTAATTCTCATTTTTAAAGATTACAACCATTAATTAACCAAATAAATTGCTTACACAATCATAAATGATGTTCATTCAAATTAATAGTTAACTATAAACAGTATTTAGTTGAGTATTTTCTAAAGAAATTTAATCAAAAAATTAAAAACTAAATTTTGGTTTGAAAATTGGAAAATTGGATTACCTGATAAAGGTACAAACTAAAATTGAATCCACTTATTTGTAAAGCTTATGATTTAGCCCCCTTAAATTTACAATATTTATTTCGTGAACCTCTAAAGTTTGTAATTTCAATAGTATTTATGGTCATATCAAAGTCAAACCAAAATCTTCCATCCCTTGTAAATGTACATACTTTTTTTGTAAAGGGATTGAGCAATAACTGAAAATATGAAACGGACATTGTTTTCTTACAACTGAACTTAAAATATGAAAAGGGATAATCGTTTTGTGATAAATTGTATTAGGAAAGGTAAATGCTTGATTAGCCCAGGGGTCAACATTGTGACATGTAGTAGCTTTTTGCTACGTTATTGTGTGAAAATGATTTCAGTTGTATGTTCACCAAAATGTGTTTAGTTAATTGAATGATACATAGCCTCGTTAATACAAGAGCAATAACTGGAGGCAAATCAAAAGTTGATAAGGCTGACTGATATATCCCATTTTCTTTTCTTTTCTTTTTTTCCTTTTTTTCTCCTGATGAAATCACGAGAGAAATTACTATATATAGAAGTGAAATGGTTTGTTGTAATTTATGACCACCTCGACCCATGGGGACAATTGAAGTCTTCCTTTCTGAAAGCGGCCGCCGGTTGAAAGCCAATAACAAGCATTAAATGTTGATGGAGATTATTGTTTAAATTAGACTTTGATTCTTCAAAAGGAGCATTTTTCAGTTTTCCAATTTTCACAAACCAGTACCAAAGCTGAAGCTATATCCAATTAATGTATGTAAAAAGAGATGTAACAGCCAGCTTTTCTCATATTCTTTTTTTCCCCTCCCTAAGATAAACTCACACTTAATTAGTCATATACACAAACTCAATCCATTTTCCCTCCTCTGTTTTGATTCTGTTTCGATCTGTTAAGCAGGTTGTTAGACGATCCATTTACTTCTTAATTAGTTTACTACAAATTAATATGTGTAATTTGTCAAAGTTGGTGGTGGCCTAACCAAATCTTCTTGGTTTTGGCAGCCGCCCAAAGAAATAAACAAGAATGGTTGGCATGGCTGCATCTAGAAGCTTTGACAAGAATGGTTGGCACTTGGCTTTGAAATTTTCTAGATGCCGTAAGGTTGAGGTTTTGGCCACTTGTTTGACATTTGAGGCAAAGTTTTGCCTATAAATACAAGCTCTAAATCTAGAGCTTGTATCCAATTCCATCGAGAGAAACATTTCTTTCTTTTAGTGTTGAGAGTTTTTCAAGAGTTTAATAAACTCTTGAGTGTCTAGTGAGTGAGCGATTGGGTGTATTGGGGTTTTGGGTAGTGAGCTAAAATATTACAATACTTGTAATCCTTATTTCACTAGTGAAATATTTTCCTTCTATTTTCGCCCATGGACGTAGGCTAAAAGCCGAACCACGTAATTTCTGGTGTCCTCTTTTGTGCTTGTTCTTTATTTTCTTACAATTTCAACTTAGCTGCGCGTCTGCTTCACCCACCAAATTTCCTAACATAATTAATTATAATTCATTTGGACTTTTAGAGCATGCACCAAGCCTTTTGTTATACTGAGCCTCATTATATTGTTCCGGAATCTAGTTGGTGCATGTATTTGTGGCCAATTTTGCAAAACTCCAAACAACTTCAACTTTTTTTCCACAGCTAAGATAATGAAACCCATGGAAGGAATAAAAAATGTTGAAAGTTGTTGACGTACGATTGCCCAAATTAAGAGTTACATATAGAATAAGTCTTTCTTGCTCAACGTCATGTCATTAATGAACACTTTAGTCAAGTTAAGTTAAAATAACTTTTCTATCCATCTCTTTTACTCACATCACTAGAAGGGAGTCTAATTACATAGAACACCTTTAGAGTTAGAGAATCAACTCTTCATTTATATCTTCTAAATTATAAGCTAAGTCTTCTGTTTTTATTGTTATGTCTGAATTAATTATTCCTAATTTATGTATTTTTTTAATTATCTTTTCTAATTGGATTATTACCTATTATCTCTAATTTTTCTAACTTTTCTACTTTTTTCCTCAGAATCTTGTTCTGAAGTCTAGTTTATTGGTGCATTTGTCGTCAGTTTTGCAAAATTCCAATTACTTGTTAGACCTTCCATTTACTCTTAATTGTTTAGTATATATGTGTACGTAATCTCATTACTTGATCAATACGCAATATAGATCTCAAACCCTTACCCCAAATCAACATTGAGCATTCCACAGTTAGGCTCTATTAATATGTTATCTTTTTCTGCAGTTTCAGATAATTTTGAACTAATGTTACTCTATTTATAATTGTTAGGCAACAGAAGGAATAGTCTTAATTAATTATAATTCATTTAGACTTAGAGCATGCACCAAATCGGGTTAATTTTGTTATACTGAGCCTCACGGTATTGTTTTGTAAAATTCCAAACTACTTGAATTTCTTTTCCACAGTTATGAAACATATGGAATGATCAAAAAGTTGAAAGTTACTGATGTAAAATTTGCCCAAATAATTCATTTGGACTTAGAGCATGCACCAAGTCCTTTGTTATACTGAGCCTGATGATATTGTTTTGGAATCTAGTTGATGCATGAATTTATGGCTAATTTTGCAAAACTCCAAACAACTTCAACTTTTTTTCCACAGCTATGATAATGAAACCCATGGGAAGAATAAAAAAAGTTGAAAGTTATTGATGTAGCATTGCCCAAATTAAGAGGTATGTAGAGAATAAGTCTTTCTTTCTCAACGTCATGTCATTAATGAACACTTTAGTCAAGTCCACCTCATAAGTTAAAATATCATTTTCTATCCATCTCTTTTAATCACACCACTAGAGGGGAATCTAATTAAATAGAACACCTTTAGAGTCAGAGCACCAAGTCTTCTAAATTATAAACTAAATTTTGTGTTTTTGTTGTTATAGTTGGGTTAATTATTTTTAATTTATATACTTCTTTATTATCTTTTCCAATTGGATTATTACCTATTATCTCTAATTTTTCTAACTTTCTACTTTTTTCCTCGTAATCTTGTTCTGGAGTCTAGTTTATTGGTGCATTTGTCGCTAGTTTGGTAAAATTCCAATTAGTTGCTAGACCTTCCATTTACTCTTAATTGTTTACTATTTATGTGTGTAATCTCTATGCTGAAATTGCTTGATCAATACTCAATATAGATTTTAAACCCTTTTCCTAAGTCAACATTGAGCTTTCTATTTTTCTCTAGTTTGAATTAATTTTGTACTAATATTACTCTATTTATAATGGTACATAGCTTCTTTTATGTAGGCGTTAATATGCTCTCCTAAGCTGAAAAAAAAAAAGAAATTCAGGGAAGTTTAAGGTGTAAACTGAAATTAATTAAAAACGCAAAAAATGGAAGTAGCTTAAGATTTTGTTATGAAAATAAAAGTACAAATCTTAGAAGTTTCCTCAGGACTGTAATTTAAAATAAATTCAAATGAAATTTTGGGTCCTGAAATGGTATAATTTCCTAAAAGTCAGATGGATAATTTAGTAAATTTGTTAGGGATATATGCTCTATTTATATTAGTAGAAAAAATCTACCCATATCTAATTATACTGACAGAAAAATCTGAGTCCCACGAATTAATTGCTCTCAAGATTTGAGAGCATGAGTGCGGAGGATTTCTATTAATACAGCCAAAACATTGATAGACAATGTTAGCAATGGTTAGGCATAATACGTATCTTAGTTTACCAATTCAAATAAGCAGCCTGTGAAATGACTATCTTTAATTTATTGAAAGCAGCAACTTCCTCTCCGAGAAGTTAAAAAACTAGTGGCTAATATTGTTGAAAATTCTTTCAGTTGAATGTTCGCCAAATAAGTGTTTTAGTTAATTGAATATATATAATTTCGTCTATTTAGGCTGTTAATATGCTCTGCTAAGCCGAAAACAAATTGGGAGAAGGTTAAGGTTTAAACTGAAATTAATTAAAAATACAAACGGACCGAAGTAACATAAGTATTGGTTATGAAAATAAAAGTAGTAAAGTACAAATCTTAGAAGTTTCCCGAAGTGCTGGAATCTGAACTAACTTCAAATGCGATTTAGAGTCCTGAAATGGTACAATTTTGTAAAAGCCCGCGGACATCAGAGTCAAAGGCAAATGGGCAACATTGTTCATCTTGTTACCAGCTTTGAAAAAGTATATACCATACGCCCAATTGAAAAAATGTGGCCTAAATGGCACCAAATGAATGTCATCCCAAATCATTTCCTACATCAAAATTATTTTTAAAAATAATTTTTTTTTCCTGAAAAATTTGATCAAGTTAACCATCAAAATGTAAGTGTGTGGTATCATGTTCTTATGCAATGGAAATGAAAGCAAAACATATTTTGGTACCTGGAGAATATTTGACTTCCACTACTAGCTTCCAAAAGTCTAAAATTCCTGATCAAGAGAACACATCCTATCAGTGATTTCTTATATATGACCCTCATTTTCTTTCTCTCTATAGACTATAGATGCTGATTATAAGCATAATTTGAATTTAATCAGGGCTGTGATTTTTGTAAATCAACAGTTAGAATATGAAACATATCAGTTGGTTATCTACTCCATGAACAATACATAAACCAGCTTATAATGCCGACAGTTAACCAAAGATGGAGGCATCGGTCCTTGCAAACGATTGCGATTAAAGTTAAGACTTGTCAAAACACAACTTTTTGCAAACGTTTGAGGAAGGCTGCCACTGAATTTGTTCATAAGGGGAGTGTAACTGGCCTTGCATCCTCAAAGGTTCTAAACATTCTCGCGTAAGTAGGTGAAGATTCTGAGGTAAGCTATTCAGTATGTATTGATTTCACTTGCATGATTGTATTGATTTCATTTGAAAGTTGTATAAACAATCACTTGCATGATTGTATTGAGTTTTGCAGCTGTGTGTATGGACTTAGCAAAACTCAGCGAGGTCTCACGGAAATGCGTGTGGACCTCTCGATACTTATTGACTTAGGGAACCAAGCCTTGATTTGGAATCTCATGTTGGTCAGTGGATTAAACTCCTTGGGACAATAGAAGTCTTTCATCCTGAAAGTAGTCAACACGCTCGAATGTAACTGAACATTGATGGATTATCTTTACTGACATCCCCTTTCTTTACGTATAAAGTAGACTTTGATTCTTCAAGAGGAACACTTTTCAAATTTTTTCAATTTCCACAAACCAGTCCAAAAGCTGAAGCTGTATCCAATTAATAACCATTTAGATATTTACCTCTATTGTCCCAAGTCTTGATTTGATGATGAAATAATCTAATTAGTTATAATTCATTTGGACTTTTAGAGCATGCACCAAGTCCTTTGTTATACTGAGCCTCCTGATATTGTTTTGGAATCTAGTCGATGCATGAATTTGTGGCCAATTTTGCAAAACTCCAAACAACTTCAACTTTTTTTCCACGGCTATGATAATGAAACCCATGGGATGAATAAAAAAAATTGAAAATTATTGATATACGATTGCCCAAATTAAGAGGTATGTAGAGAATAAGTCTTTCCTTCTCAACGTCATGTCATTAATGAACACTTTAGTCAAGTCCACCTTATAAGTTAAAATAACTTTTTCTGTCCATCTCTTTTACTCACAGCACTAGAGGGGAATCTAATTAAATATAACACATTTAGAGTTCGAGCACCAACTCTTCATTTCTATCTTCTAAATTATAAGCTAAGTCTTGTAAGCTAAGTCTTGTGTTTTTATTGTTTTGTCTGGATTAATTATTTCCAATTTATATATTTTTAATTGTCTTTTCTAATTGGATTATTACCTATTATCTCTAACTTTCGTAACTTCTCTGCTTTTTTCCTCATAATCTTGTTCTGGAGTCTAATTTATTGGTGCATTTGTCGCTAGTTTTGTAAAATTTCAATTAGTTGTTAGACCTTCCATTTACTCTTAATTGTTTACCATATATGGGTGTAATCTCTATGCTGAATAGTAGCTTTTTGCTAGGTCATTGGGTGAAAATGATTTCAGTTGTATGTTCTCCAAAGTGTGTTTAGTTAATTGAATGATATATAGACTCGTTAATACAAGATCAATAACTGGAGGCAAATCAAAAGTTGATGAGGCTGAGTGATAGAACCCATTTTCTTTTCTTTTCTTTTTTTCCCTGATGAAATCACAAGAAGAGAAATTACCATGAAGTGGAAGTAAAGGGGGGAACCTAATCAATCATGTAATACTTTTCGACCCTTGGGGACAATTGAAGTCTTTCTTTCTGAAAGCAGCCGCTGGTTGAGAGTCAATAACAAGCATTAAATATTGATGGGGATTATTATTTAAAGTGGACTTTGATTCTTCAAAAGGAGCATTTTTCCAGTTTTTCCAATTTTCAGAAACCAGTACCTAAGCCGAAACTATATCTAATTGATAACAATGTTGATATTTATTTATGTATGTGAAAAGAGATGTAACAGCCAGCTAGACTCACATTTTTTCCCCTCCCTAAGTAAGATTCTGTTAGGAAATTGAGCTTCCCTCTAAAATCACTCCATGCAATTTGTCAAATAACAAATTAACAGAAAAATT
This sequence comes from Citrus cavaleriei, assembly GCA_030448925.1. Classification (NCBI taxonomy): domain Eukaryota; kingdom Viridiplantae; phylum Streptophyta; class Magnoliopsida; order Sapindales; family Rutaceae; genus Citrus; species Citrus cavaleriei. The sequence continues at coordinate 109,592 of JAUJEN010000237.1, forward strand.
AAATAGAGAATTCATCAATCACACAATACAAGATTTACATGGAAAACTCCAATTCTTAGAAGTTTCTCAATGTCCATAGTTTAAAATAAATTCAAATGCAATTTTGGGTCCTGAAATGGTATAATTTCGTAAAAGTTAGATGGATAGTCAAGGGCAATGAGTAATTTCATAAATTTAAAAGTCGGATGGATAATTTCGTAAATGTTTTAGGGATATATGCTCTATTTATATTGACAGAAAAAAGTGAGTCCCACGAATTAATTGCTCTCAAGATTTGAGAGCATGAGTGTTGTTAACGGACTACGAGCCTATTGGCAGATGAGGAGGATTTCTATTAATACAGCCAACACGCAACGTTACATTAAGCATAAACATTGATAGACGATGTTTGTATTTTACTCGTTTTGGCGTCTATAGTAGACTTTGATTATTCAAAAGCAACATTTTCCAGTTTTTCCAATTTCCACCAACCAGTCCAAATTAGAGCTGAAACGATACGTAGATAAGAGAAATGTTAATTGTCTATCGTATATGGTGATGTGGCTCCACCTAGACTCTACTTATTATTATTTTTGTTTTATAGAAGGTAGAGGAATAGACGGGATCCATATACATGTTCTAACACATACCTCCCTTGTGATCAAATGGCGAATCAAATAAAGTTATTAGAAAGTTAGTGGACTAGATCCGTAGGGTCCAAAGTCTAGTTAGACATACATAGACACACTGTTCATTTTCCCTCCTCTGTTTTGATTATGTTTTAGTTTATTAAGCAAGTTGACTTAGAATAGACCTTCCATTCACTTTGTAGTCTACTGTAAATATGTGTTATCTATGCGCTGAACTTGTAGGCTTAGATCAATTGATATCCAAAAAGAATGATCAGATGCGCATCATCGTGCACGTTATTGTGCATGATAGGCCATGTTTTACTTGATAATTGGCCAATTTATTAAACATCAATCTATAATCAGGTGACATGTGGCCTATCGCATTTGACTGGATCTCTCAATATCCAACAATCAATAAAAATATTTTCAAAGAGAGATAACAAGTGCAAGGTCATTTCATAAATTATTGCTTAGGGGAAATGCGATATTCAGTCCCAAAACATTGAAATTTGGCAATAATCTCATGGGAAACAAGGACAATGACAATGAATGTTGTTCGTCTTGTTACAGGCTTCCAAGCAATATAACATACGCCCAAATTCAACATTCATAGCCCAAAGATGCACTAAATCAAAGTTAGCCCAGGCCATTTCCTACATCAATAAATTTCAAGTCATTTTTCCCCTCAAAATTTTTATAAATTTAATTACCAATAAAATATAAGTGGTAAAATATTCTAAAGATATGGAAATAAAGCAAGGCAAGTTTTGCACCAGGAGGATTGCTTCGCTTCCAATGCTACCTTCCATGAGTCTAAAATTACTGTAGAAAGAACACATCACATTAATATACAATTCAAATAGCAGTTCAGAATATATAAAAATCAGCGGGGAATCAGCATTAAGACAAACTAATAGCTTGGAGCAGCAGATGCTTCCGTCCAATCATCCCATACAAAACACTATGGTCTTCCAGTGGCAATAATAATCATGTATCCAAGCATCACCAACAATGATGTTTTAGCTCTAAAGCAAGAATTTGCAGACTGTACATGTTTCAATTATAGAATTTGTGCTCTATCCATATTCTTCACTCAATCATATATTTAATTTTCTGCACTTCTAGTACAGATTGCAGGACAAGAATGTTCATAAAAGCACCATTGCTCACTACTGTATAGATTCCTCCTGAAGTTATGGCTGGAATGTTTGCAGCTATTGCTTTATCCTTGAAGGACTTAGCAGGCTGAGAGTAGCTTGTATCGTCACAAACATCAATGTATGCTGTCTGCTGGGAGACAAAAAAAGAACACATAAGATGACATCTCGGTTACATAGCAAAGTTGTATACATGCCTCAATCATCACATATATAAAACATAAAAACTGGACTTGGAAAAGAGATAATCAAACACAACATTTACCTTTCCTTACCTTGGTCTCTATGGCAGCTTCCATTACAGTGCATTTCGGTGCCTGTTGAAAAGGCCCTGCTGCATGAACCACAAGATCCACATCAGCAGAAGCAAAGTTACAGCATTTCACATACAGAATAAAGCATCATTAAAATATTGTCTAATAACGGGATTTCTGCTTCTAAAAAATTCCTCTACTTCAACTCCAGACTAAAAGTCAGTTTGTTATCCCAAAAAAAGAAAAATCTGGATGAAAAAGAATTATTGATGTGGAACAACAGAATACATATCTAGTCTGAGACGAATGATCGCACCTCTAAAAGCCATTAACAGTGAGCCTTCATTGTCAGAATTAACTTCAGCAAATTCAGAATTCTTTGCAAGTGTAGCCACCGTTGCAGCACCTTTCCCTGCTGGTATGCAAAATTTTCTCAGCAACACTCTAAATTAGGAAACATTCCAGCCATAGCTATTTGAATTCACAACTCCATGTCTCCATAGTTCCATCCAAGAACTAGCATGTTTGACAACATTCTAAAACAATAACATACCGTAGTCAGAGCATATCAATCAACAAAAACAGACATTATTGCCTTTCGAGTGTTTAGGAAAACCAAAAAGAGAAAGAATTACAAGTTTTGCATCATTGGCAATATTATTATGGACTGTTTAGGTTCTCTTTTTTTATTGCCATCTAATCACAATTCTAAAGTATTTGGTAAACACTCGCAACTACAATTTGAAAATTAAAGCGATTTTACCCACAATTGCCTGACTTATATTAGGTTTACTATTTTTTTCAAAATTATTATTAAAAAGTAACATTTACCAAACACTATAAACATATATTTCATAACTAAAGCTCTCATTTCACAGCAGCTCTCATTTAAAATTAGACGTGTCTTGAAATGCTACGACCGCACAATGGCACTACCAAATTGAGCCTTAATCTACAATCGGGACATCATAATCACTTGTAGTTGAGTGACTGTTTAGGAATGTGCTTTAAGAAAGATGTAAAAGCATTGCAGTTTACCATTAGACATCACCTTGAATTTAAGTTTTAAAATAACCAAAGAAACATAGTAAACGTAAAAATAACAGAAAATAACAAAGCTCGAAAATTTCCTCCTTTATTTCTTGCATTTTTAAACGAAAAAAGAAATAAAATGGGTATTAATGATTTCACCTCTTTCCGAGCCAACAACAATCGAAGGTCGGAGCTTCGAGAGAGCAACGGATCCACCGACCCGAAGTATCAAAACGCTTTGGTTCTTCATTAAAGCTCACAAGAACGCCTCGTAGTAGCACTTGTAGACCGGTATGGCGTGGCTATTCAAATGAAGCAAAGCTCGCGCCATTTTGGTTTCTCTGTGAAGAGTGAAGGCTATTAATTCAAATGTTTTTCTTATCCAAATTATCGTCAGTGGGAACCTGTTGAGTGATGACGTGGCGAGAATATTGAGGCTGGTGATGTGGATGAGTTTTCACATGTTGACGTGGCACGCACTGGGCCATTTGAACAAGGATCACATAAGTTCAGAGATTTTGAACCTAAGTTACTTCAATTATTCAATCCATTTTCTTTTTACACCCAATCAATTATCTTATTGTGAGTTTCAGAACAGTAATATTACACATTCAAATTCAACTTACAAAATAGAAGATGTACACCCAAATTAAGCCCATATCGCCTCCTACATCATTATTGCTGCAATTAATTGATTCAGGATTATTTGATATTTTCCATTGTTGCATATAGAGAAGGACGTGATTTTAAGGACCATGTGCTTAAAATTCTCAGCCCAATTCAGTTTGTTTATGTGCACACCATGCCACATACCCTACCAAAACATACTCGCACATACAACCCGACCCATTTCCCATATCTATGTCCAATAATATCTTCAATGGGAAAAATTCCACAGTGTCTACGAAATTTTACACTGGGGTATTTGGATGTTAGAATGAACAATCTTCATGGTAGAATCCCACAAACATATGCGAAAAAGGCTACAATTTGTATGTTTAGCTGAATAACAATCACCTGGAGGGACCATTGACACCATATTTGGTTAATTGTATTGGTTTGATGTTTATTAATTTTGGAAATAACTGTTGTGCGCGGAATGCGGAATCAAGCGCACCAAATAATTACTGAAAAATGAAGGACACAAGAATTTACGTGGTTCGGTAATTAAACCTACATCCACGGAGGCAAGAAAGAATAATTGTTTATTTAACAATTAATAGAATACAATATTTGAGTAACGAATCTCACTTCCCAGAAACCCAAATATACCCACTCTACAGGAAAGATAAATTCCCCAGACACACTTCTCTCACTTCTCTCAAAAGCTTAGAAACTTATAAGCTTAACAATTTTGGGATGATTTCAAATGAATGAAATCCTTAGCTATTTATAGGAAAAATGTTGACACTATTCATGAAACAAATATCAAGAAAAAGCCGCGTCCAAAACGCGTTCAAAACGCGTTCAAACCGTGTGTGTGGATATTCTGCAAAATATCCACACGGTTTGACTTTTCCACTTTTCAACAAATCTCCACCTCGGCGAAAATTTATCCAAATCTGAGCCGATGGACAATGATCCGCCAAACTTCATCCCTCACATGATCCTCAAAAGGATCCACATTGGCTACATCTATCCGACTGCCTACGTACCCCAAGGTTGGGATCAAGCCTGCCGTAGTTCCAAACTCAATCTGCACACACGATTTTTCTTTCTAGCAACTCTGAAACCACAAGACTGAATCATATAGATTTCCTCCTCCAAATCTCCATGTAAGAACGCCGTCTTAACATCCAACTGAGCCAACTCTAACTCATATTCTGCAACTAAGGCAAGTAGGATACGAATGGAAGTATGTTTTACAACTGGAGAGAAAACTTCATTGTAGTCAATACCTTCCTTTTGAGCAAAACCTTTTGCCACGAGCCTTGCCTTGTATCGAGGAGTTGTTTGATTCGGAGATCCTTGCTTTTTGGTGTAGACCCATTTATTGCCAATAGCCCTTTTCCCCTTTGGTAACTTTACAAGTTCCCAAGTCTGGTTTTGATGGAGAGATTTCATCTCTTCCTCCATGGCTAGCTTCCACTGATCACTTTCATTGCTGCGTAATGCTTCACCGAAAGTATTGGGGATGTCATCATCAATAACTGGAAGTGCATAGGCTACCACCATATCTTTAGTAAGCCATCCGGGTTTCTTTATCTCTCTTCTTGGCCTCCTTGTTGCTATAAAATCATCATCATCTACATCATCAATTGTTTCTTTATTTTGTGGGACATCAGAAGAAACAACCTTTTCTTCAACTCTAGGTGTCACCTCCATAGTTGAACCATTCATTGATGTAGAACTAACTGGTACATATGGAGTTGCATCAAACTCCACCCGCTGCAATACCTCTGTGGTCTTGTTCTCCACCTACTGAGAACTTGAAGCTTTTATCATTGAAGCTTCATCAAATGTGACATCTCTGCTACACATAAACTTTTTGTCTTCGAGATCCCAAAACTTGAAGCCCTTTACTCCACCTTTGAATCCCACAAAAATAGCTTTTCTAGCACGAGGATCCAGTTTACCATCTTTGACATGATAATAAGCTGGACACCCGAATATACGAAGGGAATCATAGTCTTGTGCATACTTTCCAGACCACATTTCCATAGGAGTTTTACCTCCAATTAGCTTACTAAGTGACTTATGCCAAAAAAACTTTTATCTAAACCGATTAGATAACATACACTTCTCCAAAGAAAGTATTCATATACGCCACCACACCATTCGTATGTCTCACCGTGAAATGTCTTTTAATACCCTCGTTCTGGCATACTTGCAAGAATGAATCAGAAGTATATTCACCCCCATTATCAGATCGTAATACTTTGATCTTTCTGCCAGTTTGAGTCTCCACTAATTTCTTCCATTTCACGAAAATCTCTAGAACCTCATCCTTTGCTCGCATGGTGTACACACATACACGTCTAGAGAAATCATCAACAAATATAACAAAATAATGGCTTCCACCAATTGATGCAGTCTTGGTTGGTCCCCATACATCACTATGAACATATTCAAGGATCTCACGAGTATCGTGATTAATATAAACTTGACCCTTGTTTTCTTACTACACAATGCTCACAAATTTAATTTACGTTTTGGTACCTTTTAAGAGTCCATGCCTCATCGAGTTTGCAAAGACTTCTCTCATGTCCCAACATGCCATAGTGGTGTCAAACAACATTTGCTTCATCGGTTGTACCTCCCTTCAAATAGTACAAATTGCCCCATGTAAACTTCCATCTTTAATGGTAACCTTGTAGCCTTTAGCTTCCAAAGCACCCACAGAAATTAGATTTTTCTTTATCTCTGGAACAAATCTAACATCTTTGAGTTCTCTGACCATTCCATCAAACATTTTGAGCCGAATTGTTCCTATCCCCATTGTGCGACAAGGTTGATTATTCCCCATCACAACTGCATCGGATTCTAGATTACAAAAATCTGTAAACCATTCCTTAATAGGACACAAATGATATGTTGCTCCAGTATCAAGTATCCACTCGCTCAAATTAGCCACATATGCTGCAGGAGTAATACTTAGTGAATAATCAGAGTCCTCATCTTTCCATGCCATGTTTGCTGCTGCTGGTTTCTTCCCATCTCTCTTTTGAGCCTTTGGACAATCTTTCCTCCAATGGCCCTTTTCATGACAAAAGGCACACTCATCTTGAGCTATATTTCTGCTTCTCGATTTGGATCGAGAATTATTTCCACCACCATTTTTCTTTTTCTCCATCGCCCAATCTCTGCTTACCAAAGCTTCAGACGATACTCGTTTAGAATTTTTATCATTATTCCGAATCTCCAAGCTAGTCAATGCTGTGCAAACATCTTTAAAGACGATCACACTCTTCCCATATATCAAAGTAGTCACAAAATGGCTATATTCCTCTGGTAGTGAGTGTAACAGAATCATAGCCTTGACTTCATCTTTAATATCTTCATCAAGATTCTTCAAATCAGCAAGTAACTTTTCAAATCTTGAAACATGATCGTGCATTGACACCCCAGACTTCATTCGAAAGCCATATACTTGGCTCATTGCATGAAGACGATTTTCAGGACTTTTCACCAGGTACTTCTCTTCCAATGTACGCCACAAAGTCACTGCACACTCCTCATCTTTCACCAAGTATTTCACCTCCTTGGTCAAACAAGATCTGATCTGACCACAGGCTTTCTCGTTCATACGATCCCAAATTTCTTCATCATACAAGTGTCTTTTATTTTTCAGAACAACATCGAGATCGATTTCAATAAGGGCATCCATAACTTCGCCCACATGCAAGTTGATTGTCCCATCAAACTTTTCAACATCGATCTTCCTCCTATAACTTTGAATAGCGATTTGACAAATCTCGCCTCCCACCTGAAGTGTCTCCTGAAATAGTCTCGGTAGACCTCTCCCCAATTCTAGAAGTTTCACCTTCTACCATTTTTCTCTCTATGATGTTAATTTCGCGTGAATAAATGCACCAGGAAAGTTCCCAGGAAACTGGACGGGAACCCGGTCCCAATTAAAAACCAGAATCCTTAGACTCTTATCGCTTTTTTTGACAGAACTTTTCTAGACATGCAAAAATACACACTACTTACAATAGACTGTCTCCCAAGTACAAATGGCCGTCTCCACCATATTCGTAAATAGTATCGTATACGTGAATAGTGCCGTATACGTGAATAGTACTATATCCCCCAAGTACGAACCGTCGGCTCTGATACCACTTGTTGTGCGCGGAATACAGAATCAAGCGCACCAAATAATTACTGAAAAATAAAGGACACAAGAATTTACGTGGTTCGGTAATTAAACCTACATCCACGGAGGCAAGAAAGAATAATTGTTTATTTAACAATTAATAGAATACAATATTTGAGTAACGAATCTCACTTCCCAGAAACCCAAATATACCCAGTACTCTCACACTCTGCAGGAAAGATAAATTCCCCAGACACACTTCTCTCAAAAGCTTAGAAACTTATAAGCTTAACAATTTTGGGATGATTTCAAATGAATGAAATCCTTAGCTATTTATAGGAAAAATGTTGACACTATTCATGAAACAAATATCAAGAAAAAGCCGCGTTCAAAACGCGTCCAAAACGCGTTCAAAACGCGTTCAAACCGTGTGTGTGGATATTCTGCAAAATATCCACACGGTTTGACTTTTCCACTTTTCAACAATAACAACTTGAGCAGCCCAATTCCACAATGTCTTGGAAACTCAATACTTATTAAGATCTTGAATATGATAATGAACAAATTCAATGGCCGCATCCCTCAAATGTTTACAAACAGATGTGATTTGATAAGTCTTAAATTAATGGATCATTGCCTTCATCTTTGGTTAACTGTCAGCAATTGGAAGTTTTTGATTTTGGGAATAATTATGTTAATGATACTTTTATTTTTTATGAGAAATTCTTTATAAATTGCAAGTGCTTATATTACGATCTAACGATTTCGGGGTGCCAAAACAAGAGTTCCCTTTTCTCTTATTTTGCTATCACCAATTGGATCCGAAATTGGTTAGATCGTAATATAAACACTTTCAATTCATGAAGAATTTATAACCAATGAGGAAATGTATTATTAACATGATTATTCCCAATATCAAAAACTTTCAAATTTGATTTAATCAAAGGAGACAATGGTCCTTCTAATTGATTGCCATTAAGTATAAGACTTCAAATCACAACTCTTTGCAAACATTTGAGGGATCTTAAATCCGTTCATTCTCATATCCAAGACCCTAAAAAGTATTGAGTTTATAAGAAGTTGTCGAATTGGGCTGCTCAAGTTGTTATTCCCAACATCCATAAACATTAAACTGGTACAATTAGCCAAATTATTGCTGAACACTGAGAATACAAGAGCAATAACTGGAGGCAAATCACAAGTTGATAAGGCTGAGTCAAATAACCCATTTTTTTTTCTCCCTTTGCCGGTTAATGAAATCGCAAGAAGAGAGATATGACTATTTATACAAGTTGAATGGTGTGTAATTAATTAATAACATAATGCTTATTGGTTAGAGTACCAAGTCTTGCTTTGGAATTTGACGACATGTTTGACGGGGAATGATGGCCATTACCGTTGAGACTGATTTTAAGTTTAATAACAGTTTGGTTCCGTTTGCACAAAATTAATTATTTTTGTTTCCACAAAATGAAAATTTTTACTCATATATGGCAAAGTGCTAATTTCTTGAAGATGTCGGACAGCTCCGAAAACCTTGAAACCCTAAAAAACCCTAGTTTATTGAAAACGATTCCACCACCGCTGCCTGAGGATCGTTCTACCAAAAAGGCTCGTTTTCGCAGCCATGGTATGGAAGAAGATAACCCACCGCCGCTGTCTTTCAAGGATGCACTCATGCCCCGGACTCAACAGATAAGTTTTGACGATACTGAGATGGATGAAGAGTGGGACTTTGAACCTGGAGACGTAATTGTTGGGGACGATGGTGCCATGCCAACTATTAAATTTTCTCAACGAATCCATGAGAAGTTAGTTCAACCTTGGCAAAACTCTGTGGTGGTAAAGTTGTTGGGGAGGAATATCGGCTATAAGGTTTTGTGCAATCGGCTGAAGGTCATGTGGCATATGATTCCGGATTTCTCAGTAATCGACCTTGAGAATAATTACTATTTAATTCATCTTAATTCATCAGAGGATGCTGTGTATGAATTAACTGAGGGGCCCTGGGTAATCTTTGGACATTATCTAACAGTCCAACCTTGGAATCCCAGCTTTGATAGTACCGTTACAGAGCTTGATTCTGCAGTTGTTTGGATACGTTTACCTGGAATGGCTTTCCACTTATATGATAAGCGTGTCCTAAGAAAGATTGGACAACTCGTTGGCAATGTCATTAAAATTGATTATCGTACTGAATTGCGAGAAAGGGGCAAATTTGCTAGGATTGCTATTCGTGTCTCTCTTACTCAACCGTTGGTGTCTCGGTTTAATTTGGATGGAAGGATTCAGAAGGTTGAATATGAAGGGCTGCCGATCATATGCTTTCAATGTGGTAAGTATGGTCACAGTAGGACGGTTTGCTTGAAAAAACAAACTTCGAATGAGATAAATGAGGCAAACTCCGAGAACAACCCACAAGCTAACGTACCAGTCGAGAAGATCGGTGTCTCAACTGTGGCCAACAGCAGCAGTGAGAGATTTGGCCCATGGATGGTTGTGGAGCGAAAAGGGAGAGCAAGAGCAGTTGTGGATAAGGAGAACATTACGGATTCGGAGAGGAACCAGCGAACGAATTTCAATACTACTTCTCGTTTTGCTGCCTTATCTGACGATTATGAAGCACCAACCGAGGAGGAGCTTGATATTCAGAACCCCATACACGTCCCTCCCCAGCAACCAATCAAGTCCATTACAGATCACTTCAACATTCGAAAAAACCCTACTCTGAAAACCTCTCGCACCTTAAAACCCCATCACCATCTGTCCAAAGGAAAGCAAGTGGCCAAACCACAGTTTCCAAAACCTAAGCCACTGCACCTTACCGCATCTAGCTCCATGCATGAAACTCTACGTCCCCATGTCACCAAAATCCTACCCCACAATACCAATGATCCCAACCCGAGACACACGCCTAGTGATAATGTTGAATTTACGTTCAACTTGACCACTCTTGATCCTACAAAACATACGGCTGTCACCTTACTTGTTAGAAACCGGGCCACTGCAAGACAGCCACCAAGTGGAACAATGTTTGCCGAACCTGCACAGCAACTCCCTCCAAAGCAGCTTGCGGAACCTCCTGATGGCAAAGATGCAGGGGTTATTGACATAAGGGTGAATAATGAGGGTGATTCTCAACCTGTAGTTGGACATGAAGGTGAAGACTTTATGTCCGATAATGAAGACACGGTTGTACAGGAGACTCCTGGAGTGCATGAAGGAATGATGGTGGGGCTTAGTCCGTAAGCTGGTCCTGCTCACCCATTACCCATAATTGTTTTATGACAATCTCAACTTTATTCTGGAACGTTCAAGGGGCGGGGTCCCCAACTTTTAGACGAACTTTTGCCTCTTTAGTTAAGAACTACAATCCTACAATGGTAGCAATTTTTGAGCCAAGAGTCAGTGGGAAGAAAGCAGACGATTTTATCAAAAAAAATGGTTTTGACCGTTCTCATCGTGTGGAGGCTAATGGATTTTCTGGAGGTATTTGGGTGTTATGGCGTGATTTTTTTGACGTTGAGGTTGCCTTAAATCATAATCAGTTTATACACTTAAAAATCAGTGCCCATAATGCTACTCAAGCTTGGGTCACAGCAGTCTATGCGAGCCCCAATTCCAGTCGCCGTCATGAGCTTTGGCATGAATTGAATTGCATTGCGAGATCGATGCATGATCCTTGGCTGGTGGGGGGTGATTTTAACTCAATTTTATATGCTGAGGAAAAACGTGGAGGATCTCAACTGGGCACCGGTATCTGTCCACTCTTTAATTCTTGGTTTCATGCTAATAAAATGGTTGATTTGCCTTTCAGTGGTCCTCGGTTCACTTGGGTTCGTAGGAATTTGTCCAAGCGCCTTGATCATGTTTTGAGTAATAAGGATTGGATTTTAAAGTTCGATAATTATTCAGTCACTAATCTTCCGAGAGTTGATTCTGATCACCGACCGGTTTTGGTTCGTTTTGAGCGCAATGGTAGAGGAATGGGGAGTATAAAGCCTTTCCGGTTTCTAGCTGCTTGGATGACAGACAATCGGTTTGGGAATTTTATGCAGGATAATTGGCAGGGAAATATGCCTTATGCTCAAGCAGCCTCTAGCTTCACAAGCAAGGTAACTACTTGGAATAGGGAAGTGTTTGGTAATATTTTTAAACGGAAAAAAGAATTGCTGGCTCGACTTGGTGGGGTTCAGAAAGCCTTGGAAAATAGGCCTCTCAGTAGCCTGTATCGCCTGGAAACAAAGTTAAAAAAGAAGCTGGAAGAAGTACTGTCCCAAGAGGAGTTGTTATGGTATCAAAAATCTCGTAGAGAGTGGATAAAATATGGGGATCGGAATACATCTTTTTTTCATCAAAAAACCATTACAAGAAGGGCTCGTAATTGCATCACTGCAATTAGAGATGAAGGAGGTAATTAGATTTATGAAGCACAAGAAATTAAAGACCATGCTGTGACTTTTTTTCTCTACGTTATATAAATCTGAACAGGGTACCTATCAGCCGTACCAGGTGCAAAGGTGTTTTCCTCATATTGACCAAACCCGATTGGCAAGTCTTGCTATGCCAATTGATAAAGAAGAAGTTCATGTGGCTATCTGTCAGATGAGTCCTCTCAAAGCCCCTGGAATCGATGGCTATCCTGCAGGGTTTTATCAGGCTCAGTGGCATATTGTTGGTGAGTCTTTTAGTGCTGGTATAAAGGAAGTCTTCAATTCGCACAGTATCCCAAGAGAGGTTAGTAAAACTCTCCTAATCCTAATTCCAAAGACTGAGCGTCCCACATCCTTCAAGATGTATCGCCCTATTAGTTTATGCACAATATTTTATAAAACAGTAACCAAGATTATTGTGACTAGACTCCAAGCCTTACTCCCTGATCTTGTTGGGCCTCACCAGACGAGCTTTGTCCCCGGCCGACATATTACGGAGAATATCATCATCGCTCAGGAGGTTGTCCACTCTATGCGAAGAAAGCTGGGTAGAAAAGGGTTAATGGCTATTAAGATTGATTTAGAAAAAGCATGTGATAGATTGAACTGGAATTTTATTCATGAGACTTTAATGGAGCTAGCTTTGCCTTTCAATCTTATCCACTTAATTATGGAGTGCATTACGTCTAATAGGATGAACATTTTGTGGAATGGGGAGTTAACGGGGGATTTTGCCCCTAGTAGAGGTGTTCGGTAGGGGGACCCGTTGTCTCCTTATATTTTTGTTCTCTGCATCGAGCGGCTGAGTCATGGAATTTATCGCTCTATCCAACAGGAGCAATGGAAACCAATTCGCTTAGCTCGAATGGGTACTCCTCTAAGCCACTTATTTTTTGCTGATGATTTATTACTCTTTGCCGAGGCTTCTAGTGCACAAGCTTTGTTCATTAATTCAGTCTTAGAAGAATTTTGTTTGAGTTCTGGTGCAAAGGTGAACAAATCTAAGACTCAAGTCTATTTTTCGAATAATATCTCCGGAACTGTAGCTGGTCGTTTGGGGCGTGATCTGGGGTATACAGTCACAAAGGATTTGGGTACCTATTTAGGCATGCCCCTGCTGCATCGCCGGGTTTCGAAGCAAACATACCAGGGAATTTTGGATAAAATGCAGCAAAGACTTTCGGGTTGGGCTGCTTCTCAACTGTCCTTTGCAGGGCGTATTACCCTCACCCAATCCGTTCTCCAAGCAATACCTATTTATGCTATGCAGACTACTAATTTACCGGCTAGTATCAAGACTAAAATTGATCAAGTGTGCAGACGATTCTTGTGGAGTGGGAATGCCGAAATGCGTAAGATGAGTCTAGTTAGTTGGCAGACTATATGTCAACCGAAGCTGACTGGTGGGCAAGGTTTTAAGAGATTGGAGATTATAAATGACGCTTTATTGTTGAAGGTTGCTTGGAACTTGATCACGGAACCTGGTAAACTTTGTGCCCAAGTCTTAGCTACAAAGTACAGAGTGTCAATCTCGGATATCCCACAATCTCTTACTACTAGGCATGGCTCTCATTTGTGGAAGTCTGTGTGTTGAGTTTGGGATCATGCCAAACGGGGGTTACGCTGGAATGTTGGCAATGGTCTGAGAGTGAAGTTTTGGTGGGATTGCTGGGCCACGGCATCTTCTCCCCTGGCGGCGTTCACTTTGAAACCAATACCTCCTGAACTTTGTGATTTGTATGTGGCTGACTTTGTGACTGCAGATGGCAACTGGAACTGGCCGAAGTTCAGCTACCTCTTATCTCATAATGCAAAGGATGCGATTGCTTCACCGTGGAATGGTGATAAAGCTTACTCATGGCAAATTCACAGTGAAGTCAGCTTATGACCACTTGGCTCAACCATATTTGCAGGAAAGGGATACGATCTGGCGGTTGGCATGGTCATGGAAAGGCCCGCAGAGCATAAAGATTTTCATCTGGTTGGTGCTACATAATCGCTTGAAGACGAGGGGAGAATTAGCATCACGACATTTAATTATTGACACACATTGTGAGAGATGCGGATATGAGTTGGAGACCACAATCCATGTGCTTCGGGACTGTCCTTATTCTAGAGCGGTGTGGCTTCGACTTCTTCGAGACCATAATCATCAGGAATTTTTCAATGCTGATCTTGTGGGGTGGATGTCAAGGAATTTGCAAGCTTCAAACAAGTATCCATGCAGCAACCTATGGCGTGTCATGTTTGGAGTGGCTATTTGGCGAATTTGGTACTGGCGGAACCATTTTATTTTTACTAAGGAATATTGGGAGAGCAATGCTATTGCAATGGACATCAAAGTAAGGGCTGCTGAAATTCAACGAAGTAATTCCTTTTCTTTTGCTGCTGGCACTACCCGTATCGAAAGATGGATTCGTTGGATTGCGCCTGTTTGGCCTTGGGTTAAATTAAATTCAGACGGTGCAAAGAAATCTTCGGGGATTGCAGGAGCTGGTGGGCTAATCCGTGATTTCAGAGGTGGGTGGCAGGTAGGCTACAGTGCCAATTTAGGTGTGTGCTCGGTGACTTCAGCTGAGTTATGGGGTTTATTTCATGGATTATCTATCGCTTGGCAATATGGATTCCGTAAAGTTTACGTGGAAGTAGATAGCATGTGTGTTATGAAGTTAATCTCCAACTCCAACCCTCCTATCAATGAGCATTTTACTCTCATTCGGGAAATTCAAGCTCTCCTCCGGCGTGATTGGTTAACCAAAGTGGAGCATATCTACCGAGAAGCCAATGAAGCAGCGGATTTCCTAGCTTCGTATAGTTTTTCTTTCCCTTTAGGTTTATATTGTTTTCAATCTATTCCTCCAAATATGCTTAGCATATTGCTTAATGATGTTCATGGGGTTGCACAATCCCGATTAGTGTTGCCTTAGCTCTCTTAAGAGCCCTTTAATGATAAAAAAAAAAGTGCTAATTTCTTTTCAGAAAAAAAAAAATTGGATGAGGGGATTTCAATTAAAATATTATTCTCTCATATTTATTAAATTCGAACTCAAGTGATTAATCAAATAAAATTACTTATAAATCACTTCATGAAACAATCGACATGCTCGAAAGTAATTGAACAGTGATGGGCTATCTTTATTGATCATCCCCTTTATTTAATATAAAGTAGACTTTGATTCTTCGAAAGGAGCATTTTTCAATTTCCACAAACCAGACTAAAGCTGAAGCTGTATCCAATTAGTAACCATTTTGATAGTAATTTTTTCATGTAAAAAGATAGTTTAGTGAGATGTAAGTTATTTGTCATATATGCTCATGTAACAGCGAGCTAGATCATTGTTAGTCATTAAAAAAAAAACAATTAATTTTTCCTCCCCTGTTTTGACTCTGTTTCAGTTTGTTAAGCAAGTTGTTAATGTGTAATATTAATTAGTCAGACTACAAATTAATATGTGTAATATTAATTTCGAAAGCTTGATCAATACTACCTTTTGAAATTAAGACGGAATAGTCTTAATTAATTATAGTTCATTTATACTTAGAGCGCGCTCCAGGTCTTGTTATTGAGAGCCTCATGATATTGTTTGGAATCTAGTAGGTCATGAGTTTGAGGCCAACTAAAAAAAAATTCAAACTATTTCAACTTCTTTTCCACGCGATGAAACCAATGGAAAGCATAAAAAAGGTTGAAAGTTGCATGAATTTGTGGCCAATTTAATAAAATTCGAAACTGCTTTAATTTCTTTTCCACGGCTATGAAACCCATGGCAAGGATAAAAAAGGTTGGAAGTTGCTGAAGAAAGTTTGTTCAAATTAAGAGGGATATATAGGACAAGTCTTTCTTTCTCAAAGCCAATAATGATGAGCACTTTATTCAAGTCCCCCTTACAAGAGTAAAAAACTTATCGTAGCCATCTCTTTAACTCTCACCAAAACAGGGAATCTAATTAAATACAACACTATAAAAAAAAATAGTAATAATAAATATTATACTTTTAGACTTACAGTTTCAAGTCTTGTTACTAAATGTAACTCGTCATCTTGTTTTGGAGTCTAGTTGTGCACTCATTGGAAGGATCAAAAAATGAAAGTCATTAATTAGGACTTTTTCATTTTTTGATGATGGATTTTATTAAACATTGATCATATTTGTAATCTCATCTAATTATAATGTTTTTCAATTAATTATTGATGTTCAACTTAAGACTAGGAGTACTCTGCTGAATCATTGCTTGCATGGGAAGATGTGTGGGATGAGTGCTGTCAACGCTATAAAAGCCCACTGGCAGATGTGTGGGATTTCATTTAATACATTTTCTCCAAGAAGAGCAATGCACACACTTAATATGAGTTATTGATTGGCAAATAATGTTTCCTGATCACAAACTTTAAAATAGTACGTTCTACGCCCAAATTTGAAGTACGTGGCCCAAGATAAAACAAATCAAAGTAACCCCCCCCACACAATTTCCCGCAAAAATATTACTTCAAATAATTTTACCATCAAAATGTACGTTCGTGACGGCATGTTCTAATGAAATGGCAATAAAAGTAAAAACAATTTCAGCACCTGGAGGATTATTTGACTTCCACTGCTAGCTTCCGGTAGTTTATAATTCCTGAAGAAAACAATCGCATCAATAATTCAGTTAAAATTTTCTTTCTTATACATTATCCTCATTTTGTTTCTCACTATAGATGTTGACAATAAGCATAATTTGAAATTAATTAGGATCGTGATTTTTCCAAGTCAACTGTTAGATTACGATAATATCGGCATGTTATCTACTTAAAGAGCAATAGAAACCAGCTTAGATTACGATAATATCACCTGGGCCTTTAGAGATGCACGTACAAACTTCTACTACTTGCTCTGCCGCCTCTGATCACCCTTCTCAGCTTCCTGGATTGCTTCCTTTCGATCATTCTTACAAACCATTGTGGCCTTCCGGTCACAAGTGCCATGTATCCGATGGACAAGCCGATCACCACTCCAGATGCATAACCCAACATAGCGAGCTTCCAATCAAACCAGCTTGAAGCATCGTCTCCTTCGATAAATCCTGTTGGTGTTGGTGGTTCTGGTGCCTCATCAATGTTGCAGCTTTTTGATAATGGGAATCCACACAGCCCCGAGTTACCAGAATAGGAATCAATTCCAAATGTATTAAATTGGGTTCCTCCTGGTATGGGTCCCTCGAGCTGGTTGTTCGAAAGATTCAACACCGAAAGATAATTGAGACTCACCAGTTGTGTTGGGATACGTCCAGCAAGCTTGTTTGAAGAGAGGTCTAAAGATTCAAGCTCTGTTAGATTTCTTAGCGACGATGGAATACCACCTGTCAGGTTGTTGTGAGAAATGTTGAGACTTGTGAGTGAATTAAGCTTTCCCAACACTACTGATATTTCCCCTTGAAATTTGTTGCTCGACAAGTCAATAGTTGCAAAAGTGGTCAAAATCCTCTCCATTTGTATGTCATTGCCTTTCATAGTCAGAGATATTGATTCATAGTAAGAATAATTCAACGACCTCATATCATAGTAATTAGAATAAATCAACGACCTCATATAATTGACTTCAGTACTATTGTCATCCCCGTGCATCATGGCTTTAAAACCATTCAGATACCATATTGGCAAAACACCGGTGAATCGATTGTAAGAGAGATCAATTATTCGCAACTTGGGGAAAGGAAATCTTGTTTTGGTATCATCAATGGGACCATGAAATCTATTAGAACGCAATGTAAGTACTTGCAATTCGGGAAGAACGTCCAACCAGTGGGGAAAGGTATCATTAATCTGATTGTTCCCAACATCTATAACTTCCAAATGTCGACAATTAACCAAAGATGGAGGTAATGGTCCTTCAAAACGATTGCCATTAAGGCTAAGACTTACCAAAACACAACTTTTTGCAAATGTTTGAGGGAGGCTGCCACTAAACTTGTTCATTCTCATATCCAAGACTTCAAGTGTTGAGTTTCCAAGATATTCTGGAATTGGGCCGCTCAAGTTGTTATTCCCAACATCAAGAAATTGCAAATTGACACAGTTAATCAAAGATGGTGGTAACGGTCCCTCCAAGTGATTGCCACTCAGCCGAAGATAAGTCAACTTGCAGCCTTTTGCATATGTCTGTGGGATGCTACCTTGGAAGTTGTTCATTCGGAGATCCAAAGTTTCAAGTGTAGAGTTTCCAAGACACTGGAATTTGTCCACTCAAGCTATTGTTGGATAAGTCAAGATATTGAATGGAACTCAAATTACAAAATGATGAAGGAATCTCTCCAGTCAAACTATTGTTGGAAATTGAAAAGGATACCATGTGAGGTGGTAGATCTGGAAGTGATCCTTGAAGTGAGTTCGATTCAAGGTGGAGATATTTGAGATTTTTCCACGGAAGATGGTCTATACTTGTCAGGAAGTTTCGTGAAAGATCTAGTTCAATCAAAGTATGTACTCCTATATCCCACATCCAACTGGGAATCCTACCACCGATTTGGTTTTCAGAAAGGTCCAACAACTCTAACTGATGTTGAGTTCTCAAGTAGGGATGGCAAATATCTAATTATGGATGGATATTATCCATCCAAACACAAATCCATAATTATCCATAATGGATATATCTATATCTATATCCAGTAATTAATATTGGACATGGATATGGATTTTATCCATATAATTATGGAGATCCATGGATATCCATGGATATTTTATTTTTATTATATAAAAATAATAATATAAAATAATTAAAATTCTAATATTAAATTTAGCTATTAAACTATTTATATTAGTAATAATATATATATATATATATAATAAAATGGCGGTCCGGTGGTTGGTGGTGGCGGTCCGGCAATTTTCCGGCGGAGGTCCGGCAACTTTCCGGCGAAGTCGACGGTGGTCCGGCAAGTTTCCGGCGAGGTCCGGCGACTTTCTGGCGAGGTCCGGCGACCTTCCGTCGAGGTCCGGCGGTGATTCCGGCGATGTCCGACGGTGGTCCGGCGAGGTCCGGTGGTGGTCCGGCGACTTTCCGGTGGAAGTCCATTTATAATATTAAATCAATAAAATAAAATAATAATTATTAATAATATTAAATAAGTTAAAAAATTAAAGGGTAATTTTGAAAACTTTAATTTTTAATATAAGAGGAATTTAAAATTTTCACTAGTTAATATAAGAGAATATTAGATTTTGTTGTTTTTTTTTAATTTTAGTTTAACAATATAAATTTTTTAACTTTAAATGGATAAATTAATTAGATTTTGGATGTCCATTAAATATCCATACCCATCCAATATCTAATTGGATATTTTTAAAAATATCCATATCCATATCCAAGAAGATTTTAGATGGATATTATCCAATCCAATTGGATTGGATATATGGATATTCAATTTGGATGGACCAATTTGCCATCCCTACTCTCAAGTTGTCTGGAAACTCACTTATATTACAAGCCGATAAATCCAACGCCGAAAGATTAGGGAAAGATGAGTTGGCTGTTAATTTGGTGCTCACTGATAAACTAATATTATAAAGATAAAGAACTTTAAGATTTTTGAGCTTTGCAAAATCGTAAAGCTCAACGCTGCCACTGAAATTGCTAAAGGAAAGATAGATCATAGTCAAATTCAAAAGTTCAAAGATTGAACTTGGAATCGAGCCAGTCAGTTGATTCCCTTCCAGGTGTAAATAAGAAAGTCGGGTTAGGTTGGTAAACATATCTGGGATTTTACCGACAAAGTTATTGTACCGAAGATTTAACCAAAGAAGCTGCTGAAGATTTGAAAAAGATGATGGAATGTGACCACTAAAACGATTAGATGAGAGATCCAAATAAGCAAGTTGTGTAATATTTTTAGCTAGTGATGCAGGAATTTTACCAGCAAAGTTATTGTGCCAAAGATCTAAATGACGAAGCTGCTGAAGATTTGAAAAAGATGTTGGAATGTGACCACTAAAACTGTTAGATGAGAGATCCAAATAAGCAAGGTGTGTAGTATTGTTACCTAGTGAGGGAGGAATTGACCCCGTGAAATTGCTCCAAGAGAGGTTAAGGAGTGTCAAACTCGGAAATTGAGCAATAAAACCAGAGGAAATCTCAGAGTAATTGAAATCATTGAAGGCTAGGTTGAGCTTTCGCAGGCGAGGAAGAAAGAAAAGGCTACTGTTGGAAGGGATGATGCCGTGAAGCCAACTGCAACTGAGGTCGAGGCCAATCACATGACCCGTCGCCGAATCACATGTTACTCCATCGCAGGAGCAGCAATCAGCGTCCTCTTTCCAAGACATCATTTTTGGACGAGATATTTGTTGAAATATTTCACAATAGTGCGAAGAATGTTTTTCAAAGGAAAAGAGCTGCTTAAATTGGAGTAAAGCAGAACTTTGGTCGTGAGAGCAAAATATTGCTGAACACTGAGAATAGAAGAGCAATAACAGGAGGCAAATCAAAAGTTGATAAGGCTGAGTGATATAACCCATTTTCTTTTTCTTTTCTGGATGATGAAATCACAAGAAGAGAGAGAGATATAATGACTATTTTATAGAAGTTGAATATGGTGTGTAATTAATTAATAATATAATATTTATTGACTTACAGCACCAAGTCTTCTTGCTTTGGAATTTAGGTGGTAAGTGGAATCCTTTCAAGAGGGGGATCTTGACGACATGCTCGACGCTGATGTGGCAGGCAGCTAAACTCGTAGTTAGTTAGTTAGTCAGTCATATACATTATGCAACAAAGCACAATTGATTTTCCCTCCTCTGCTTTAATTCTGTTTCAGTTTGTTAAAAAAGTTGTTCGGCCTTCCATTTACTACCTTTTGAAATTAATTATGATTCATTTAAATTGACAGCATGCACGAAGTCTATTCCATTTACTACCTTTTGGAATGAGGGTATGCATATGCACGCTTATTGCTGAATAGAAAGGTGTGCTTTAGCTTAGGAATATGGTTGGTTGGGTAGCCCTATCGTAATTAAAGTCATAACCCAAGGATCCCTGAAGTTATTTTTTATAACTTTCTTTATCACAGTGATTTATACTACCTATGCTATCAACGTAAGATATCAAAACTGGCTTAATCTGACCATCTTTATAGGATACATGACATACAAATAATAATATAAGTAGCTGGATTTTTTATAACTTTCTTCATGTAATATCAGGGCCGATTGAATGTTTTGAATATGAACGAAGAATGATCATCATCCAGGTCATGCTTTTATTTTTTAATAATTTGTATCACTTTCATAGTAGGTTTCGAAGAGGTCAGACAATGATATAAATTCAATTCAAGATTGCGTCCAACTTTCTTTTTAGCAATCAGAAGAGCATTTGAACTGGTAAAAGTCGTCAAACTAATCAGATTTATCTAGAATTAACAGGAGTACGAGCACCGACTTTATCACTTAAATTATTATTATTTTACTTCAATTCTTGGTTTAGGCTTTCCTTCACTATTATTAATATTTCCATGTCTCTTATTGATTCTTTACTATTGTATTTAGCTTCAACTAGGACAGGCATAAACTGTTGAAGGTTGTTGGGGCAGGACTTCGAAGAATGAACACCCATCCTCCTGATACCTCTTTTATTTGGGTATTTGAAATTTTACAAACTGCTGGAAAATGCACCTTTTGATGAATGCAGTAAATGGAAGGTCTAACATTTTCTTAACAATCTGAAATAGACTTCGTGCATGCTGTAAATTTAAATGAATCATAATTAATTATGATTATGAACTTTATGCCAGTTCCAAATAATGCAAGTATATTACTTTATGTGGTATTGAATTAGTATTTTATTATAATAATATTGTATAGTATTTAATGTTAGATTATACTTTATTAATTTTGTATTAATATTGTTTAAATTTATTACTGCTTTATTATTCATTATATTAAATTAATTATTAAATTATTATTTTATATTAATTTCTAATGTACAAATATAATACGGTAATGGGCATACGAAATGATTTCTTTTTACATATGATTCTCGTTTTCCATTTTCCTATAGATGTTGATTATAATTATTATTTGAATTTAATCAGGACTCGGGTTGTTGTAAATCAATTGTTAGATTATGAAAATTTTTATTCCGTTAATACATTATTCCAATTTAAAAAAATTTAGTAATAAAAAGTGATTGCAGCATCCCTAGGCATTGTTGCATGTAGAGAAGGGCGTGATTTTAAGGACCATGTGCTTAAAATTCTCAGCCCAATTCAATTTGTTTGTGTGCACACCATGCCACATACCCTACTAAAACATACTCACACATACAACCCTACCCATTTGCCATATCTATGTCCAATAATATCTTCAATGGGAAAAATTCCACAGAGTCTTCGAAATTTTACACTGGGGTATTTAGATGTTAGAATGAACAATCTTTATGGTAGAATCCCACAAACATATGCAAAAGGCTACAATTTGTATGCTTACCTAAATAACAATCACCTGGAGGGACCATTGCCACCATATTTGGTTAATTTTATCGGTTTGATGTTTATTAATTTTGGAAATAACAACTTGAGCAGCTCAATTCCACAATGTCTTGGAAACTCGATATTTATTAACATCTTGAATACGATAATGAACAAATTCAATGTCAGCATCCCTCAAATGTTTACAAAGAGCTATGATTTGATGAGTCTTAACCTTAATGGTAATTGGTTAGAAGGATCATTGCCTTCATCTTTGGTTAACTGCCACCAATTGGAAGTTTTTGATTTTGGCAATAATTATGTTAATGATACTTCTATTTTTTATTAAAAAATCTTTATAAATGGCAAGTGCTTATATTACGATCTAACGATTTCGGGGTACCAAAACAAGAGTTCCATTTTCTCTTCTTTTGCTATCACCAATTGGATTCGAAATCGGTTAGATCAGAATATAAACACTTTCAATTCATGAAGAATTTCTAACCAATGAGGAAATGTATCACTAACATGATTATTCCAAATATAAAAAACTTTCAAATTTGACTGTTAATCAAAGATGGAGACAATGGTCCTTCTAATTGATTGCCATTAAGGTTAAGACTTCTCAAGTCACAACTCTTTGCAAACATTTGAGGGATGCTGCCTCAAATTCGTTCATTCTCATATCCAAGACCCCTAATAAGTGTTGAGTTTCTAAGAAGTTGTCGAATTGGGCTGCTCAAGTTGTTATTCCCAACATCCAAAAACATTAAACAGGTCCAATTAACCAAAGATGGTTGCAATGGTCCCTCCAGTGATTGTCTTTTAGCCTCAGCAGACAAATTACAGTTTTTTTGCATACGTTTGTGGGATTCTACCATGAAGATTATTCATTCTTAGATTCAAATGCCCAAGTGTAAAGTTTCCAAGACACTTAAGAATTTGTTTTTATGAAGGCAATAGCACTTTCTCTTTATGAAGCAATCGGCATACTCGAAAGCAATTAAACATTCATGGGTTATCTTTATTGATCATCCCCTTTGTTTACTTATAGAGCAGACTTTGATTCCTCAAGATTAGCATTTTTTTTTTAATTTTTTTTTTTCAATTTGTACAAACCAGACGAAAGCTGAAACTGCATCCAATTAGTAACCATTTTGGCAGTAATTTATTCATGTAAAAAGTTAGTTTAGTGAGATGTAAGTTATTTGTCATATATGCTGATGTAACAGCGAGCTAGATCATTGTTAGTCATTAAAGAAAAAAAAACAAACAATTCATTTTTCCTCCCATGTTTTGGCTCTGTTTCAGTTTGTTAAGCAAGTTGTTAGACCTTCCATTTACTTCTTAATTAGTCAGACTACAAATTAATATGTGTAATATTAATTTCAAAAGCTTGATCAATACTACCTTTTGAAATTAAGACGGAATAGTCTTAATTAATTATAGTTCATTTAGACTTAGAGCTCGCTCCAGGTCTTGTTATTGAGAGCCTCATGATATTGTTTGGAATCTAGTAGGTCATGAGTTTGAGGCCAACTTAAAAAAATTTCAAACTATTTCAACTTCTTTTCCACGCTATGAAACCAATGGAAGGCATAAAAAAGGTTGAAAGTTGCATGAATTTGTGGCCAATTTAAATAAAATTCCAAACTGCTCGTGGAAAAAAAGGTTGAAATAGTTGCATGAATTTGTGGCCAATTTAATAAAATTCCAAACTGCTTTAACTCCTTTTCCACATCTATGAAACCCACGGCAAGGATAAAAAAAGGTTGGGAGTTGCTGAAGAAAGATTGTTCAAATTAAGGGGGATGTATAGGACAAGTCTTTCTTTCTCAAAGCCATTAATAATGAGCACTTTATTCAAGTCCCCCTTACAAGAATAAAAAACTTATCGTAGCCATCTCTTTAACTCACACCAAATCAGGGGAATCTAATTAAATACAACACCTTTTGAAAAAATAGTAATAATAAATATAATACTTTTAGACTTACAGTACCAAGTCTTGTTACTAAATGTAACTCGTCATCTTGTTTTGGAGTCTAGTAGGTGCATTAATTTGTCGCCAGTTTTGTAAAATTGCAGACTATATACTTTAGCTTCTTTTCCACGGCTATATGTGAACTCATTGGAAGGATCAAAAAATGAAAGTCATTAATTAGGAATTCATTTTTTGATGATGGATATTATTAAACATTGATCATATTTGTAATCTCATCTAATTAGAATGTTTTTCAATTAATTATTGATAAGACTAGGAGTACTCTGCTGAATCATATATGTACACACATTTAAACAGCTATTATACTGTAAAGCGTTCAAATCATCTTCAAATAAAATCACATGTTTGTAGAACATTGGTGATAAATATGAAGAAGAAGAAGAAGAAGAAGAAGCAAATTCCCATATTGGGTCAGATCATGATCATATGTATTTGTAATTTAGTGTACCAATTTTATTTTTGTAATATCGAGAATATATGATCATAAAAAAGAAATGACACATACGGCATTTGTAGAAAATTGAATGTTGATTTATAATCGATATCAAAATTTGAAATTTTTTAATATATTCCAAGTAGATACTTAAAAGTTAGTATTATATTTTCTCTTAATTTTCTCTCAAAACCTTCTACAAAATTCAATTAGACCACATCGGATAAGTTACAATAACCAAATCCTAACGCCATGATCATATTACATAAGTTACATTTATTGTATAACCAAATCCCGGGGTCATTGTTTTCTGATAAATTTGATTAGGAAAAATAAATACCTGATTAAGAATAAATTTGACTAATTACTTTACTACAAATTAAAATGTGTAATCTACATAATTATGGATTATATATGCTGAATTTGTAAGCTTGATCAATTGAAGCTGCCATGAGTTGACTGGAACAGAAGAGAATTTATCAATCAACAAAAATTTAATTTCGCAACGGAATTGGACATTAATTTTTTTCCCACTGTTTCTTATTTCATTCTTAATTTGTGTAACCTTGAATTTAAAAGAAATATTTAATAAAGCAACTAAATAACATAAAAAATAATAGAAAAGAAAGTACATAACTTGAAAGCTCTTCCTAGTTTATTTCCTGCGGCGTCATTCCAAACGTTATTACTCATCATCAACTGTTTCGTTCTCAAGTGCAGCTATGTCACGATTAAATTGTTTCCTGAAGAAAACAATCGCATCAATAATTCAGTTAAAATTTTCTTTCTTATACATTATCCTCATTTTGTTTCTCACTATAGATGTTGATAATAAGCATAATTTGAAATTAATTAGGATTGTGCTTTTTGCAAGTCAACTGTTAGATTACGATAATATCGACATGCTATCTACTTAAAGAACAGTAGAAACCAGCTGATAACCCTTCTCAACTTCCTGGATTGCTTCCTTTCGATCATTCTTATTAACCATTGTGGCCTTTCAGTCACAAATGCCATGTATCCGATGAACAGCCGATCACCACTCCAGATGCATAGCCCAACTTAGCGAGCTACCAATCAAACCAGCTTGAAGCATCGTCTCCTTCGATAAATCCTGTTGGTGTTGTTGGCCCTGGTGCCTCATCAATGCTGCAGCTTTTTGATAATGGGAATCCACACAGCCCCGAGTTACCAGAATAGGAATCATTTCCAAATGTATTAAACTGGGGTCCTCCTGGTATGGGCCCCTCGAGCTGGTTGTTCGAAAGATTCAACACCGGAAGATAATTGAGACTCGCCAGTTGTGTTGGGATACGTCCAGCAAGCTTGTTTGAAGAGAGGTCTAGAGATTCAAGCTCTGTCAGATTTCTTAGCGACGATGGAATACCACCTGTCAGGTTGTTGTGAGAAATGTTGAGACTTTTGAGTGAATTAAGCTTTCCCAACACTTCTGATATTTCCCCTTGAAATCTGTTGCTCGACAAATCAATAGTTGCAAAAGTGGTTAAAATCCTCTCCATTCGTATGTCAGTGCCTTTCATCGTCAAAGATATTGATTCATAGTAAGAATAATTCAAGGACCTCATATAATTGACTTCAATACTATTGTCAATCCAGTGCATCATGGCTTTAAAACCATTCAGATACCATATTGGCAAAACACCGGTGAATCGATTGTAAGAGAGATCAATTATTCGCAACTTGGGGAAAGGAACTCTTGTTTTGGTATCACCAATGGGACCACGAAATCTATTAGAATGCAATGTAAGTACTTGCAATTCGGGAAGAACGTCTAACCAGTGGGGAAAGGTCTCATTAATCTGATTGTTCCCAACATCTATAACTTCCAAATACCAACAATTAACCAAAGATGGAGGCAATGGTCCTTCCAACCGATTGCCATTAAGGTTAAGACTTACTAAAACACAACTTTTTGCAAATTTTTGAGGGAGGCAGCCACTAAACTTGTTCATTCTCATATCCAAGACTTCAAGTGTTGAGTTTCCAAGATATTCTGGAATTGGGCCGCTCAAGCTGTTATTCCCAACATCAAGAAATTGCAAATCGACACAGTTAATCAAAGATGGTGGTAATGGTCCCTCCAAGTGATTTCCATTCAGCCGAAGATAAACCAATTTGGAACCCTTTGCATATATCTGTGGGATGCTACCTTGGAAGTTCATTCCGAGATCCAAAGTTACAAGTGTTGAGTTTCCAAGACACTGTGGAATTTGTCCACTTAAGCTATTGTTGGATAAGTCAAGATATTGAATGGAACTCAAATTACAAAATGATGAAGGAATCTCTCCAGTCAAACTATTGTTGGAAATTGAAAAGGATACCATGTGAGGTGGTAGATCTGGAAGTGATCCTTGAAGTGAGTTCGATTCAAGGTGGAGATATTCGAGATTTTTCCACGGAAGATGGTCTATACTTGTCAGGAGGTTTCGTGAAAGATCTAGTTCAATCAAAGTATGTACTCCAATATGCCACATCCAACTGGGAATCCTACCATGAATTTGGTTTTCAAAAAGGTCCAAAAATAACTGATGTTGAGTTCTCAAGATGTCCGGAAACTCACTTATATTGCAAGCCGATAAACCCAACACCAAAAGATTAGTTGACTGTTAATTTGGTGCTAACTGATAAACTAATATTAGAAAGAGTAAGATATTTAAGATATTTGAACTTTGCAAAATCGTAAAGCTCAATGCTGCCACTGAAATTGCTAAAGGAAAGATAGATCATAGTCAAATTCAAAAGTTCAAAGATTGAACTTGGAATCGAGCCAGTCAGTTGATTCCCTCCCAGGTCTAAATAAGAAAGTCGGGTTAGGTTGGTAAACATATCTGGGTTTTTACCGACAAAGTTATTGTACCGAAGATTTATGCAAAGAAGCTGCTGAAGATTTGAAAAAGATGATGGAATGTGACCACTAAAACTATTAGATGAGAGATCCAAATAAGCAAGTTGTGTAATATTTTTTGCTAATGATGCAGGAGTTTTACCAACAAAGTTATTGTGCCAAAGATCTAAATGACGAAGCTGCTGAAGATTTGAAAAAGATGATGGAATGTGACCACTAAAACTGTTAGATGAGAGATCCAAATAAGCAAGTTGTGTAGTATTGTTACCTAGTGAGGGAGGAATTGACCCCGTGAAATTGCTCCAAGAGAGGTTAAGGAGTGTCAAACTCGGAAATTGAGCAGTAAAACCAGAGGAAATCTCAGAGTAATTGAAATCATTGAAGGCCAGGTTGAGCTTTCGCAGGGGAGGAAGAAAGAAAAGGCTACTGTTGGAAGGGATGTTGCCGTGAAGCCAACTGCAACTGAGGTCGAGGCCAATCACGTGACCCGTCGCCGAATCACATGTTACTCCATCCCAGGAGCAGCAATCAGCGTCCTCTTTCCAAGACATCATCTTTGGACGAGATATTTCACAATAGTGCGAAGAATGTTTTTCAAAGGAAAAGAGCTGCTTAAATTGGAGTAAAGCAGAACTTTGGTCGTGAGAGCAAACTATTGCTGAACATTGAGAATAGATGAGCAATAACTGGAGGCAAATAAAAAGTTGATAAGGCTGAGTGATATAACCCATTTTCTTTTTCTTTTCTGGATGATGAAATCACAAGAAGAGAGAGAGATATAATGACTATTTATAGAAGTTGAATATGGTGTGTAATTAATTAATAATATAATATTTATTTGACTTACAGCACCAAGTCTTGCTTTGGAATTTAGCAAGTTGATTCATCTCACTAATGTTTATCTGGAATCCTTTGAAGAGGGGTATCTTGACGACATGCTGGACGGGGAATGGTGGCCCTTACCCTTGAGACTGATCTTATGATTGGCAATGGCATGAAAACTTATTTAAATTTAATGGCCGTTTGGTTTGGTTTTACACAAAATTAATTATTTTTGTTTACACAGAATTAAAAATGTTAAGCACATATGACAAAGTGCTAATTTCTTAAAAAGAAAAGAAAAAAAAATTGGATGAAGGGGATTTCCGTTAAACTATTTTTCACCAAAAAGAGCAATGCACTCTTTTACAAATGGAAATTGAGTTTTTCAAATGAAGTCTTAGAGGCAATGAAGTCTTTGTTCCTAAAAGTAATCTGACAAGCCTTAAAGTAATTAATCATTGTTGGATTATCTTTACGGACCATCTCCTTTGTTCACGTATAAAGTAGATTTTATATTGTTCAAGATGAGCATTTTAAAATTTTTCCGATTTTCACAAACCAGTCCAAAAACTGAAGCTGTATCCAATTAATTACAATTTTGATATTTATTTATGTATGCGAAAATATAGTTTAGAGAGATATTAGTTATGTGTTATATCTGCTGATGTGGCAGCCAGCTAAACTCGTCGTTAGTTAGTCATATACATTATCCACAAAGCACAATTGATTTCCCCTCCTCTGCTTTAATTCTGTTTCAGTTTGTTAAAAAAGTTGTTAGGCCTTCCATTTACTTATTGATAATTAGTTTACTACAAGTTAATCTGTGTAATCTACTTGTGAGATTGATCAATACTACCTTTTGAAATTGAGGAGGAATAATCTTACTTAATTATAATTCATTTAGACTTACAGCATGTACGAAGTCTATTTCAGATGTTAAGAAAGATGTTAGACCTTCCATTTACTTCTAAATAATTAGTTTGCTGCAAATTAATATGTGTAATCTACTTGTAAGCTTGACCAATAAGAATAATCTTAATTAATTATAATTCATTTAGGCTTTAGAGTATGAGCACCAAGTTTTAAATTAAGGAGCAATAATCTTAATTAATATTTTTGGCCAATTCTGTAAAAGTCCAAACTTCTTTTATGATAAAGAAACTCATGGGAAGGATAAAAAAAGTTGTAAGACTCCCAAATTAAGAGGTATTTTCTCACATTAAGTCATTAATAATTAATGAGCACTTTAGTCAAGTCCACATTATACGGTAAAAACCTTTTTGTACCCATCTCTTTTACGCACACCACTAAAGGGGAAATCTAATTAAATATAATAGTTTTAGACTTTAGTCAATAGTTGGAGCACCAAGCCTTTAATTACAATACTCTGTGACTTAGAGGGCATGAAGTCTTGTTACTAAGACTAGCTCATAATCTTGTTACGGAGTCAGGTTAATTGGTGCATTTGTCGCCAGTTTTGTAAAATTCCAAACTATATTGAGTGCTTATAACGACGGGAGTAACTTTGGTTCCACAACCCATTCCAAAAGGAAACAGCAGAAGATGTCTCCAACTCCATGTTTAATTATCTAGAAGAAGCTAGCAGTGCCTAAATCAAAAGTTGAAAAGGCTGAGTTAAAATGATCCATATTATCTTTTTTTCCTTGAGGAAATCACAAGAACAGATATGGCTATTCAAGTATAATGTGAATTTAAGGTACCAAGTCTTTGTAATACTTTTAGAATCTGAGCACCAAGTCTTATTGCTTAGCCTTATAATCTAGTTTTGGAATCAATTGGACAGCCGTTTTTTGAACAATTTGTAAAATTTCAAACAAGTACTTGCACATTTTCCACAGCCATGAAACTCGTGGGAAGGATCAAAAAGTGAAGAGTTGCAATTCCAATTCCAGAGCAGAAATCTAGCTGGCTATTATCTTTTACTCATTCCCTTTCCTTTTGGTCTAAAGAAGACTGCATTCTTCAAAAGGTGCATTATTATATGTGCGCCCTCATATTCGAGGATCATTCTTCTATGTATCAGATAAAAATACTTATACAACAAGTCTTATTACCGTGCCCTTACAATCTAGTTGTAGAACTTGGTGTGTTGTTTTCCAGCAGTTTGTAAAATTTCAAACTAATACTTCTTACTTTTTCAACACCCGTGAAACTCATGGGAAGGGTCAAAAAAGTGGAAAAGTTAGATTTCCAGTTCCAATTAAAAATCTATTCCAGTGTTTCCACGAACCTGCCTAAAAGCAGACGTGTTTATCGTGCACACCATCTACAAGAAGCTGTGTGCAATTATCATTTTGAAAATTTTTATATTACTACATCCCGTTTCTGTTGATGACAATTTGACAATATTATAAATTGAGCAGTACTGGTAGTTTGTACTATTAGGATCTACTGGGTAAAAAAATTCCTGAAAACGAGATTCTGTTTAGTCAGGATCTTTTTTTTTTTTTTTTACCTAATTCAATGCAAGAGAACTTTATTAATAAGACATCAAAGATACAACTAATAGGAAGAGACAAAATGAGCTTTGTGCCACAAAATATGTATTTAATAATTACTCAAACAACATATTCACTCCTTTAATGATGAATTCGGACAAGAATTTAAGGATAGTTAAAGAACAACACAACTAAATAATATATAATTTTTTTTTAATGAAAATCATTAATGAGAACTTACAAGGAAGAAAAGCTTTTTCCATCACTTCTACTCGCACTGTTGTTATAAGTAAGCAGAGTCAAAATGATAATTTTCCACAAATCCAGTTCAAACGGTAACAGCAGAAGCTGTGTCCAATATAATTCCATGTTAAATTATTAAGCATGCTATCTAGAAGAAGCTGTGTCCAAAATAAATTGGAATTTCAATATTATTACTGCATGTTAATTAAAAATTATAAGTAAACTACATGTTTTACAATAACCTGGCCACTAGAATATAAAATCGGTAGATAATAATGCAGTTTCTAATCGAGCAATGCACATGTATTCCTAGTTCGTCCACATAACACAAAATTAACGAAAGGAAAACACATAATTGAACTACTTTGAAAGCTTTTATTGCATTTTTTTCATAAAACAAACGGAAGAAAGAAAGTTTTAATGTTTTTCACCTGATTTCGAGAGCCAACTATAATT
This sequence comes from Citrus cavaleriei, assembly GCA_030448925.1. NCBI lineage: Eukaryota > Viridiplantae > Streptophyta > Magnoliopsida > Sapindales > Rutaceae > Citrus > Citrus cavaleriei. The sequence goes on from JAUJEN010000237.1 coordinate 141,556, forward strand.
TTGAAGCTTTGGGGCAGAGCTCACTTTGAGAGAGCTGAGCAATGTGAAGAAATTGCACCGTTTATGCCATGAAAGTGGCTTAATTCTACAAATATGACACCGTACTCAGTAATTCCATTAATATGACAATTCCTTAAAGAAAAGTCGTAAATATCCTTAAAGAGTACATTTATTTTCCATTTTTTACCCAACCATTACACATACATGGCTAATAATTTCTCAACCTGTAATTATTAATCACTCAACCTTTATCTAAAAATGGCACAACCTTTTACCTTGTTCTTATGACAATTGTATTCATACTCAATTACTCTTGGCCTACTTGACTATATCAAGTCCTTTTACCTTGTTCTTATGACAATTGTATTCATACTCAATTACTCTTGACAATTGATGAATAATTTTTTTTACGAACTATGACAATTAAAAACATAATTTTTTAAGGAACCAAAATAACTATTGGAAATAGTTTAAATCTACGTAATCACCTTCACTTTATTACCCGTAAGGTAAAAATAAAACCTTAACGTTGAGAAAGTGAGAGGAAAGTTTTGGGGTTGATATAAAAGTTGGGTAACATGTAATTCACAAATGAGAGGACCTCAATCTTTATGCTGGTGAATTTGTTGTATAAGTGAATAAATGGAAGGGAGCGGATATACTTTTGTGGCATATTAAAACAAAAAACTCCGAGCAATGGCTGCACCTAAATGGGCTCTGTTCTGAGCTTTTGTTTATGACGTGTATACTACTGGGCCATTGCTTTATAATTATGGACCTAGTTTTGTTTCAACTAAAATTCATACAGGATCCGTCGGTCAAAGGACAGAGGTTTTGGATCTGCGTTATTTCAATTATTCTCAAATCCATTTTCTTTTTTATTTTCGAAATGACTAAATTCTCTAAACCCATTCTCATTTTTAACAAGAATAACAATATCTATCTAATCCTAATTAATGTGCCATTCATATATATTACAAAAATGGTAAAACTGAAATAAAAAATTATACAAACAATGATTATGAAATTTATTATCAAATAAATAAAAAGAAAATACAGATAATTAAATATAAATTGAAATCCAAATGTTGGTTCCTAGATTTATTATTTTAATATAAATCATATAAACTAGTTAGTCAAATTTTTGAAAATGGATTCATCAAATTAGCTAACACTTAATTGTGTGGGGCTTTTTGAACTCATCATTTTATTCAATAAGCCCAATTTTTTAATAAACCCACTACTAAAATGAAGATATATAGATTTTTACATGGCCTTTGACTAAAATATTGTTATTTTAATATTATTATCCCATAACACCAATCTCTTAAAAAATGTAATTCCATTTTTCTAACCTCATATGAATCTCAATTTTTTTAATAAAAAATAATTTAACCATGTGTTTACATCTTTTTATACTACTAATTAGCGAAATTCTAACCCATGAACAAATATTCAGGAATTTAATGGTAAAATACAAGAAAGTAAAGGATTAAAAACACAAAGGGAAAAAAAAAGATGAAGAAGAAGAAATAATACATGAGTTCCCTAAAGTACTGGAAAATAACTTCAAATGAAATTTTCAGTCCTGAAACAGAAGAATTTAGAAAAATTCTGTTGAATAAGTGTTGTTATTCTCATCACAAGTTTTAAAATGATAAATTGATCCACGCTCAAATCCAAAGTACGTACGTCGCCCAAGATAGACCAAATCAAAGTTACCCTCGCATCTTTTCCTGCAACAATATAATATCATTTCAAGAGACCAAAAGTGACCAAAAATAAGCTATGGAAATAAATTAAAGCAAAAATAAGTTTCGGTACCAAGAGACCAAAATTCCTCAAGAGAACATACCAATAATTAAGGTAATTTTTTCTCTCGAAAATGATATTTACATCGGGTCAAACCCTGAAAATAAAACGCACCGTTTTGATTTACCCGCAAAATGCATCATTTTTCCACGCCCCTTTCCTTTATCGATCAACTACAGCACATGCATTCAAAGTCCACAATCCACCATCCAAAATCCAGAATCCACGCATATGTAGCCACTAGGACTGCCATCACTGATAGCCAGCCACCGCCACTACCATTAACACTGCCACCGATGACAGAGATTAGTAATTGTAAGTAACAAATTGAAATTTTCCACTCAACATATTATATAAAAACTAAATTTGTTTTCAACTATGTAATCATTGTTTTCAAACAAATTATAATGGGATGGAACTGGCAATCCTTTGGGAAGGTTTTCCATACGTGGAATCGTCACTTTGGACATTAAGCTTTAACTAAATCTGCCAGCCTCCCTTGTTCAATTATTTATTTAATTCTGTAGGTATGTTATATTTCTTCCTATAGTTTTGGCATAACAAAATTGAAAGAGAAAGATCGGTTCTGCAGAAGGAAGATAACAACTTGAGGGGTTCTGCAGTTGGGGTTATGTAGTTGGGTTCTGTGGTGAAACAAAAAATGAAAAAGAAAGATGAGTTTGATACGGAGCTGTAATGCTTGAGCAAAACGACATCATTTTACGGAAAATTGAAACAAAAAAGATTACAAAACAACGTCGTTTTAGGAAAGCTTCGGGGTTTGATTTGGGGCATCTATCAGTGATGTTTTTCTCCATCATGAAATGATTTTCCTTGCATATGATTCTCGTTTTCCCTTTTCCTATAGAGGTTGATTATAATTATTATTTGAATTTAATTAGGATTCTGGTTTTTGTAGATCAATTGTTAGATTATGAAAATTTTTATTCCATTAATACATTATCCTAATTTAAAAATATTTAGTAATAAAAAATGATTGTAACATCCCTAGGCAATGAATTAGGCTGATCTTTTCTCCTTACCACTTCCTGTAAATTACTTTGTGTGGATGGGGTTCACTTTCACCCAAACCTAAATAAGAGAAAATTGCCAATCACAATGGGCTATTACTTGAAATCATTTCAGCAAAGCGACTGATCCAGGACTCCACCATATTAAACATAGTGGACATATATATTTAGGTCTTTCTGTCTCTCCTTAATTTGCTTTCACTTCTACCAATATGAACAAGCTCTGCTGCCATCACTACCATGGAAATGATAAAAAGTCAGAATAAGGGATCCAAAAGCAGTATATTAACAGATATGATAAGAGTTTCTCTAGTCAGACAATACGTAATTTAGCTCCTTTCAACGGCGACGCTAACATTTTTTTGGGTGGGCTGAATTTCTTTTTCTAGTTCAATGCGAGAGAATTTTATTAATAAGAAACTAAAGCTACAAACTACTGAAAGGAGCCATAATGAGTCTTGTTCCTCAGAATATTTATTTAGTACATCATTTGAGATTATTTGGATAGCACACTTATTCCTTAAATGATGAACTTGAATAAGAATTTGATGATAGTTGAAGAAGCAATATAAGTAATTAATATAAATACTCTTATATGGGTTTCAATAAGGATAATTTTGTAATTAAATAAAAAAAATGCCCCATTTTTTGGAAAACAGTGAACTCAATTGTATATTTAGTGTAATTAAATAAAAAACTGCCCCATTTTCTGGTGTTCTTAGCTCTAAAAATGGTTTTAATCTTTAACTTTAAATAAATCAGCATTTTTAGGATTTTCAATCTCAATTGCTCCATAAGGAAAGACAGTACGAACTATAAAAGGACCAGACCATCGAGAGCGTAACTTACCTGGAAAGAGATGCAATCGAGAATTATATAAAAGTACTTTCTGACTTGGTGTAAAGGATTTTCTCAAAATGTGTTTGTCATGAAAGATTTTCATTTGATGTTTATAAATCTTGGCATTATCATATGCATCATTCCTGATCTCTTCAAGTTCTGCTAGTTGGGAAAGGGAACTCTTGTTTTGGTATCACCAATAGGACCCCAAAATCTATTAGAACGCAATATAAGAACTTGCAATTGAAGAAGAACGTCTAACCAGTAGAGAAAGGTGTCATCAATCTGATTATTCCCAACATCTAAAACTTCCAAATACTGACAATTAACCAAGGATGGAGGCAATGGTCCTTTCAACCGATTGCCATTAAGGTTAAGACTTACCAAAACACAACTTTTTGCAAATGTTTTGTGGGAGGCTGCCACTAAACTTGTTCATTCTCATATCTAAGATTTCAAGTGTTGAGTTTCCAAGACATTCTGGAATTGGGCCGCTCAAGCTGTTATTCCCAACATCAAGAAATGACAAACGTGTTGAGTTTCCAAGACATTCTGGATTTGGGCCGCTCAAGTCGTTATTCCCAACATCAAGAAATTGCAAATTGACACAGTTAATCAAAGATGGTGGTAATGGTCCCTCCAAGTGACTGCCACTCAGCCAAAGAGAAGTCAAGTTGCAGCCTTTTGCATATGTCTGCGGGATGCTACCTTGGAAGTTGTTCATTCCGAGATCTAAAGTTTCAAGTGTAGAGTTTCCAAGACACTGTGGAATTTTTCCACTGAAGCTATTGTTGGATAAGTTAAGATATTGAATGGAACTCAAATTTCAAAATGACGAAGGAATCTCTCCAGTCAAACTATTGTTGGAAATTAAAAGCTGTACCATGTGAGGTGGTAGATCTGGAAGTGATCCTTGAAGTAGGTTCGAATCAAGCATACCAACAAAGTGTTGGCTCCATTGGCAATGGAGTCCCCTTAAATGGCTTGACTGGATTTGCTCCCTAGTTCGAGTCGCAGGGAAGTCGCCTTTTTTGGGAGAACTTGTGCCTCCCGATTCGAGCGGGAACTTCTAGTCTGAGTTATGGTACGGGCTTAAAGGTGCCTCCTACAGTTAGGGCCCTACTCAGGATACCTCCTGGTTAAGACAAAAAAAAATGGGCTACAATCATAAACATTGATAAATGATGTTTGTATTTTACTCGTTTCCTTTCTTGACGTCTTTAGTAGACTTTGATTATTCAATTTCCACTAACCAGTCCAAATTAAAGCTCAAACGATATATAGATACGAGAAATGTTGGTTGTCTCTCGTATATGGTGATGTGGCAGCGGCCTAGACTCCACTAACCAGACCAAATTAAAGCTCAAACGATAGTGATTCCACTCCCACCTCTCCCCATGGGAGTCCCCACTCTAAAAATGGGTGAATCCCACGGGCCCACAGAGTGGGATTTCTCATCCTATCTTAAAATGTTGAAGTAAACATTGGAGTGGGAGGAATCCACACTCCTTACTCCTACTTCAGAAAGTAAACACAACATTAAAACCATTAATAATGAGCCTTCATTGTCAATGTTAACTTCAGCAAATGCAGAATTCTTCCTCAGCGTAGAGACCATTGTGGCACCTTTTTCCCCGCCAGTATGCAAAATTTTCTCCGCAACACTCTAAATTAGGAAACATTCCAACCATAACTATTTGAATTCACAACTCTATAGTTCCATCCAAGAACTAACATGTTTGACAACATTCTAAAATAATAACATACCGTGGTCAAAGCATATCAATAATAATAAAAAAAGATATGATTGCCTTTCGAATGCTTAGGAAAACCAAAAAGAGGGAGAATTACAATTTTTTGTATCATTGGTAATTTTATTATGGCTTGTTTAGGCTATATTCCTTATTTCCATCTAATCACAACCCTAAAATATTTGGTAAATACTATAACCACAGTTTGACAATTAAAGCAAATTTACCCACAATTGCCTAACCTATGTTAGGTTTACTATTTTTATCAAAATTACTATTTAAAAAAATTACCAAACACTATAAACTTTTATTTTATAACTAAAACTTTGATTTCACAGTAGCTCTCATTTAAAAGTAGATGTGCCTTAAAAAGCCTCGACCGCACAATACCACTACCAAATGTAGCCTTAATCTACAATTGTAGGACATGACAATCACTTGTACTTGAGTGGCTATTTAGAAATGTGCTTTCGGAATCATGTAAAAGCATTATAGTTTACCCTTAGCCATCACCTTGAATTTAAATTTTAAAAGAACCAAAGAAACATAGTAAACATAAAAATAACAGAAAATAACAAAGCTTTAAAATTTTCCCTCCTTTATTTCTTGCATTTTTCGGAAACCAAACAAAAGAAAGAAAAGGGCATTGATGATTTGACCTGTTTCGAGAGCCAACTACAATATGAAGGTTGGGGCAGAGTTTGTAGAGAGAAACAGCAGTGGATCTAATGACTCGACCCATAACTCCAAGTACCAAAACGCGGGTGTTTTGGTTCTTCATTTGAAACTGAGCTCCATCAAGAATTGTCTCTGTAGTAGCACTTGTAGGCTGTAGCCCTGGCCACTAAGGCCGTGGCTGTGCTATTCAAGTGAAGCAAAGCTCGCGCTTTTTTGGTTTCTCTGTGAAGAGTGAAGGCTCTCAATTCAACAATTTTTCTTATCCAAATTATGCAACATGTTGAGTGATGACGTGGCGATAATATTGAGGCTGGTGACGTGGATGAGTTTTCACATGTAGATGTGGCACGTACTGGTCATTTGAACAAGGATCATGTAAGGTCAAAGATTTTGGACAGAAGTTATTTCAATTTTTCAATCCATTTTCTTTTTACACCCAATCAATTATCTTATTGAGTTTCAGAACAGTAATATTACACATTCAAATTCAACTTATAAAACCAAAGAAGTACACCCAAATTAAGCTCATATCATCTCCTACATCATTATTGCTACAATTAATTGAGTCACGATTATTTGATATTTCCCATTGTTGCATTTAGAGAAGGACATGATTTTAAGGACCACATACTTAAAATTCTCAGCCCTATCTAGTTTGTTAATTTGTGTGCACACCATGCTACGTGCCCTTCTAAAACATACTCGCATTGGCGAGTGGCCATCTCTATGTCCAATAATAGCTTCAGTCGTGCCTTGGAAACTTTACAATGGGGTACTTAAATGTTAGAATGAACAATCTTCATGGTAGAATCCCACAATCATATGCAAAAAGGTTGCAATTTGTATGCTTACGCTGAATGACAATCACCTAGAGGGATCATTGTCACCATATTTAGTTAATTGTATCGGTTTGATGTTTATTAATTTCAGGAATAACAACTTGAGCAGCCCAATTCCACAATGTCTTGGATAAAGATGGCAAAAAAGCCCGACCCGATTTTTGACCAGATTGGCCCGACTCAAATGTTTAGGGCTTTGATCCGAATTTAAGGATAAAAAATCGAACTCAAGCTTAAAAAATAAAAATTAAATTAAATTTGGGTCAGGGTTCGAGCTTTATGTGACCCAACTCTCTCATTTAACAATTTAAAAAAAAATTGATGAACTCTTTGTTAAACCAATGAACTAATGAACTCTTGGTCTAAATTGTGGTATTGAGTTGTGTGTTTTTATTTTATTTGTTAAATTGATGAACTCTTTGCTTAGATTGTGGAATTAAATTGTGTGTTTTTTAAAGGAATGAGACATGGTTTTTAACTTTGTATTTATATTTAGTTATTTATATAATTTATGGTTGAGATGTTGAGTAGAGTAATTTTTATATTTATGTTACTTTAAACAAGTTTTACAGTTTTTTAAATTTTAACATATTAGGGGATTTAAATAATAACATACGAAAGTCAAACCACATCAATCAACATAACTATGTTGGTTGTGGCCATGCGATTCAAATAAAGCAAAGCTCGCGCCATTTCGGTTTCTCTTTGTCTTTTGTGCTCGGCCTCTGTGACGACTGTCGAGACCCAATTCAACTGTTTTTCTTAATCCAAATGATCATCGAGTGATGACGTGGCGAGAGCCCTGAGGCTGGTGACGTGGATGAGTTTGCACATGTTGACGTGGCATGTACTGGGTCGTTTGAACAAGGATCATAAAAGGTTAGAGATTTTCGACCAATGTTTTTTTAATTATTCAAACCAGTTTCTTTTTACACCCAATCAATTATCTTGAGAACGTGTTATAAGTGGAATCATGGGCCGCGCCGTATGTGGGGACTGCTGTTAAGGTATGGCATCGCTATGGAAACCCCTCTAAATTTAATGGCCGCTTGGTTTCATTTTACGCATAATTATTTTTGTTTCTACAAAACGAAAAAAAGTTTATATATGAAAAAGTGCAGATTTTTCTTAATTAAAATTGGATGACGGTGGTTTCTTCCTTTTGAAATATAGATACATATATTACAATAAAAGATCTACGAAAATTACTTTAAACCCTCAGATGTATGAGTATGAGTGCCGTCAACGTTGTACAAGCCCATTGGCAAATGTGTGGGTTTTCATTTAATACATTTTCTCCAAGAAGAGCAATGCACCCACTTAATAATTACTCACCTTGACCTTTAGAGATGCATCTACAAACTTCTTCTACTTGCTCTGCCTCGTCTGATCATCCTTCTCAGCTTCCTGGATTGCTTCCTTTCGATCATTCTTACAAACCATTGTGGCCTTCCAGTCACAAATGCCATGTATCCGATGGACAAGCCGATCACCACTCCAGATGCATAACCCAACTTAGCGAGCTTCCAATCAAACCAGCTTGAAGCATCGTCTCCTTCGATAAATCCTGTTGGTGTTGTTGGTTCTGGTGCCTCATCAATGCTGCAGCTTTTTGATAATGGGAATCCACACAGACCCGAGTTACCAGAATAGGAATCATTTCCAAATGTATTAAACTGGGGTCCTCCTGGTATGGGTCCCTCGAGCTGGTTGTTCGAAAGATTCAACACCGAAAGATAATTGAGACTCGCCAGTTGTGTTGGGATACGTCCAGCAAGCTTGTTTGAAGAGAGGTCTAAAGATTCAAGCTCTGTCAGATTTCTCAGCGACGAAGGAATACCACCTGTCAGGTTGTTGTGAGAAATGTTGAGACTTTTGAGTGAATTCAGCATTCCGACTACTTCTGGAATTTTCCCTTGAAATCTATTGCTGGACAAATCAATAGTTGCAAAAGTTGTTAGAATCCTCTCCATTTGTAAGTCAATGCCTTTCATAGTCAGAAATATTGACTCATAGTAATTAGAAGAACTCGGCAACCTCATATAACCGACTTCAACACTATTGTTATTCCCATGCATCATGGCTTTAAAACTATCCAAATACCGTAGTGGCAAAACACCGGTGAGTTGATTGTGAGAGCAATCCATTATTCGCAACTTGGGAAAGGGAACTCTTGTTTTGGTATCACCAATAGGACCCCAAAATCTATTAGAACGCAATATAAGAACTTGCAACTCAAGAAGAACGTCTAACCAGTAGGGAAAGGTGTCATCAATCTGATTATTCCCAACATCTAAAACTTCCAAATACTGACAATTAACCAAAGATGGAGGCAATGGTCCTTTCAACCGATTGCCATTAAGGTTAAGACTTACCAAAACACAACTTTTTGCAAATGTTTGTGGGAGGTTGCCACTAAAATTGTTCATTCTCATATCCAAGACTTGAAGTGTTGAGTTTCCAAGACATTCTGAAATTTGACCGCTCAAGTTGTTATTCCCAACATCAAGAAATTGCAATTTGACACAGTTAGTCAAAGATGGTGGTAACGGTCCCTCCAAGTGATTGACACTCAGCCGAAGATAAGTCAACTTGCAGCCTTTTGCATATGTCTGTTGGATGCTACCTTGGAAGTTGTTCATTCGGAGATCCAAAGTCTCAAGTGTAGAGTTTCCAAGACACTGTGGAATTTGTCCACTCAAGCTATTGTTGGATAAGTCAAGATATTGAATGGAACTCAAATTACAAAATGATGAAGGAATCTCTCCAGTCAAACTATTGTTGGAAATTGAAAAGGATACCATGTGAGGTGGTAGATCTGGAAGTGATCCTTGAAGTGAGTTCGAATCAAGCTGGAGATATTCGAGATTTTTCCACGGAAGATGGTCTATACTTGTCAGGAAGTTTCGTGAAAGATCTAGTTCAATCAAAGTATGTACTCCGATATCCCACATCCAACTGGGAATCCTACCACCGATTTGGTTTTCAGAAAGGTCCAACAACTCTAACTGATGTTGAGTTCTCAAGTTGTCTGGAAACTCACTTATATTACAAGCCGATAAATCCAACGCCGAAAGATTAGGGAACGATGAGTTGGCTGTTAATTTGGTGCTCACTGATAAACTAATATTAGAAAGAGAAAGAAATTTAAGATTTTTGAGCTTTGCAAAATCGTAAAGCTCAACGCTGCCACTGAAATTGCTAAAGGAAAGATAGATCTCAGTCAAAGTCAAAAGTTCAAAGATTGAACTTGGAATCGAGCCTATCAGTTCATTATATGCCAAGCCTAAAAAAGAAAGTTGGGTTAGGTTGGTAAACATATCCGGAATTTTACCAACAAAATTATTGTACTCAAGATTTAACCAAAGAAGCTGCTGAAGATTTGAAAAAGATGATGGAATGTGACCACTAAAACCGTTAGAGAAGAGATCCAAATAAGCAAGTTGTGTAATATTGTTACCAAGTGAAGCAGGAATTTCACCGACAAAGTGATTGTCATCAAGATCTAAATAACAAAGCTGCTGAAGATTTGAAAAAGATGATGGAATGTGACCACTAAAACTGTTAGATGAGAGATCCAAATAAGCAAGTTGTGTAATATTGTTACCTAATGATGCAGGAATTTTACCAACAAAGTTATTGGACTGAAGATCTAAATGACGAAGCTGGTGGAGATTTGAAAAAGATGATGGAATCTGACCAATAAAACTGTTAGATGAGAGATCCAAATAAGCAAGTTGTGTAATATTGTTACCTAGTGAGGGAGGAATTGACCCTGCGAAATTGCAGGAACAGAGGTCAAGGAGTGTCAAACTCGGAAATTGATCAGTAAAACCAGAAGAAATTTTAGAGTAATTGAAATCATTAAAGGCTAGGTTGAGCATTCGCAGGCGAGGAAGAAAGAAAAGGCTAGTGTTGGAAGGGATGTTGCCATGAAGCCAACTGCAACTGAGGTCGAGGCCAATCACGTGACCCGTCACCGAATCACATGTTACTCCATCCCAGGAGCAGCAATCAGCGTCCTCTTTCCAAGACATCATCTTTGGACGAGCTATTTGTTGAAATATTTCACAAGATAACGAAGAATGTTTTTGAAAGGAAAAGAGCTGTTTAAATTGGAGTAAAGCAGAACTTTGGTCGTGAGAGCAAAGTATTGATGAACACTGAGAATAGAAGAGCAATAACTGGAGGCAAATAAAAAGTTGATAAGGCTGAGTGATATAACCCATTTTCTTTTTCTTTTTCTTTTTCTTTTCTGGATGATGAAATCACAAGAAGAGAGAGAGATATAATGACTATTATTTATAGAAGTTGAATATGGTGTGTAATTAATTAATAATATAATATTTATTGACTTACAGCACCAAGTCTTCTTACTTTGGAATTTAGGTGGTAAGTGGAATCCTTTCAATACGACATGCTCGACGCGGAATGATATTAGCTAAACTCGTAGTTATACATTATGCACAAAGCACAATTGATTTTCCCTCCTCTGCTTTAATTCTGTTTCAGTTTGTTAAAAAAGTTGTTCGGCCTTCCATTTACTTCTTGATGAGGAGGAATAATCTACATGGATGCATTGATAAGACTAAATTTAGAATTCAATGTTATACACCGTTAACATCAAATAAAAGAATCCGAATCAATATTATAATTAACGCATGGATGTTGGCAGCGAAAGAGAAATTACTTAGACATGCACAACACAGAAATCCCTTATGATCGAATGGCGAATTAAATAAAGTTATTTGAGAGTTAGTCGGCTAAGTCCGTAGAGTCCAAACTCCAATTACATGTACATGGACACACTGTTCATTTTCCCTCCTCTATTTTGATTTTGTTTTAGTTTACTAAGCAAGTTGACTTATAATAGACCTTCCATTTACTTTGTAGTTTACAGTAAATATGTGTAATCTATATGCTGAATTTTTTAAGCTTAGATCAATTAATATGCAGAAGAATGATCACATGCACATCATCTATATGTTATTGTGGGTGATATGCCACGTGTTACTTGATAAGTGGCCAAGCTTAGATCAATTAAAGTTGTTTCGGCCTTCCATTTACTTCTTGATCAATACTACCATGAGAAAAAAAGATGAGGAGGAATAATCTACATGGATGTATTGATAAGACTAAATTTAGAATTCAATGTTATACACCGTTAACATCAAATAAAAGAATCCGAATCAATATTATAATTAACGCATGGATGTTGGCAGCGAAAGAGAAATTACTCAGTTTATACTCCCTCGGGGTAGTTAAAGAATCAATGTCAAAGCACATGCTTGTTGAAAATTAAAGATGGTCCAGAATCTACCGATTTTGCCAGAAGACGAATGAGAAAAATGAACAGAAACAAATTAGTTAAAGACCGGCGTGGAATGTAGGACAGGGCGTCCGGCCCTCCATGTTTAATTTTTATGAATAATTATTGTTACCTTAATTAATTGATTTTCTTTTTCTTTTTCTTTTTCTTTTTCCTTCAAGGCATAAATTATGAAGTCTTCTTTTAGGTAACTTGTCATTTTCGATCCAGTTCTATAGATATTCGCGTGACGCCATAACACTTGTGGATCAGAGCCAGAGCACCCCTACATTAATATATGTAACAATATTGTTAATGCGCAACATTGTTCATCTTGTTACCAGCTTTGAGAAAGTATATACTATACGCCCAATTCTGAAAATGTGGCCTAAACGGCACCAAATGAATGTCGCCCCAAATCATTTCCTACGTCAAAATTATTTTTAAAATAATTTTTATCTTTACTGAGATCCCCTTTCTTTACATATAAAGTAGACTTTGATTCTTCAAAAGGAACACTTTTCAAACTTTTTCAATTTCCACAAACCAGTCCAAAAGCTAAAGTTGTGTCCAATTAATAACCATTTAGATATTTACTTAAGTTCGGCGAGATGTTCGTTATCTATCATATTTGCCGGTGTAACAGTGTTAAGATATTTGATTTGATTAATTACAGTTAGCTTTCTGTTTAGTTAGTTAAGTGAAATTGTTAGTAGTGCTGATGTGGCAGTACAGTCAGCTGAATCTGTTATGATCGTTAGCATTAAACAAACACATTGCTCATGTGCAGAGTGTAGAAGATTCTTTACAGCCTCATGTATAAATACTTGTAATCCAGCTCATTTGAGCTTAATATCAATACAACATTCTCTCTCTGTTTTCTGATTTATTTTCTCTGCAACCAAACAACTCTTTTATCTTTACATGGTATCAGAGCCAAATCTGTAAGCTGAAAAATGGCCTTAGCTCATTCTAATCAAAACACAGTAACCTCCATTTCTTCATTTACGTTCACATCACCAATTAAACTCGATCGATCGAATTATACAATTTGGAAGTCTCAGATCCTTTCTTCAGTTCGTGCTAATGGACTTGAAGATCATCTTGATAGTTCAAAGTGCTGTCCAGATCAATTTCTTCCTCATGATTTTGAAGACTCAACAGCTGAAACTCAGATTAATCCAGCATTCACAGTTTGGAAGAGGAAGGATCAAATGCTGCTGAGCTGGTTGATGTCATCTATTAATCTCGAGATTCTCAGCCTCGTGGTAAATTCTAAAACCTCTCTTGATCTGTGGATAAGTCTTGAACAGCAGTTTGGATCTGAAACATTTGCTAAAAATGTTCACCTAAAGATAATGCTTAACAATCTGAAAAAAGGATCAATGTCTATGACTGATTTCTTTGGGAAACTAAAAATGATAACTGATGAATTAGCCATTGCTGGAAACCCTATCAGCTCTTTAGATTTCATTACTCACCTAATATCTGGATTAGGTCAACCTTACTACCCTGTAGTGGTATACATTGAAGCAAACCTTGCCAAAATGTCCATCAATGAAGCATATTCCATGCTTTTAACTCATGAAGCTAGGCTGGAAGCATATCAGTCAAGTGCTAACAAGGAGGCTAAATTGGACTATGCTGCTAACATTGCTCAAACTGGATCTAATAATAAATCTGGTAATCAGTTCAATAATAATTGGAACAAAAATGCTGGGAATAATAATGGAGGCAGAGGTGGCTATGGTAGAGGTTATACACAAGGTCAGGGGAGAGGTAATTGGAGTGGTAATGGTATGCAAACTGGAAACTATCAAGGAAGAGGATCATTTCAAACTGGAAACTATCAAGGAAGAGGTTATGCTGGAAATGGAGGTTATGTTGGTGGCAATGGTAATGGTAACTTTGCCAGGAGTGGTGGAGGTTTTAATAATGGCAAGAATTTTCTTGATCCAAATATTGCCACTGTTACTTGCCAAATCTGCTTTAAACCAAGGCATACTGCAGCTGAGTGCAGAAACAGGTTTAATCGGGATTTTGCTCCTTTTTATCCAACCTTTGGCTATAATCCAGCTCAGTCTCAAGCACCAAGAGCAGCCTTTCTTACAACTTCTGAAGGAGAAATGGTTGATCAAGGCTGGTATATTGACAGTAGGGCAACTCACCATCTCACCAACAATTTGCAAAATCTGAATCTTGGAAAAGAGTATTCAGGTAATCAGTTACTGCATGTTGGTAATGGTCAAGGATTATACATCTCACATATTGGATATACCTGTTTATCTACATCATGTGGCTCATCTTTACATTTGCATGATATCTTATATGTTCCTCAGCTCACCAAAAATCTGATAGGCATTTCCAAATTGCTTGAGAATACCAATTTAATCATTGAATTTGTTGCAAACATGTGTTTTATTAAGGACAAGAAGAGGGAAGTGCATCTGGCTCAAGGGATTGCTAGAGGAGGATTGTATCAACTGCTATCAAAAAATGACTTTGTCTCCAATTCTTGTAATCTGACTTGTGGTCCTAGTTCTATGCTTTCTATTTTCAATAACTCAACTTGTAATCATTCTGATTCAGCTGAGAATAAAACTTGTATTCCTCAGTGTCATACAAACACTGTTAAGTCAATAATGTCAGCAAACTTATTTCTTCAACGATTTGGTCATCCTAGCAAGCATGTATTAAAATGTATTTTGTCTTCACTGTCACTTAACTGCCCTGTTACTATGCCTGATTTCTGTGATGCATGTCAATACGGCAAAATGCATCAGCTTCCTTTTTATTCAACAGGCATCAACACTAAAGCTCCCCTAGAACTTATCCATACTGATCTTTGGGGTCCAGCACCATTACCTTCCTCAAATGGTTATAGATACTATATAAGTTTTGTGGATGACTACAGCAGATATTGTTGGATATTCCCCTTAACTCTAAAATCAGAAGCTCTAGACACCTTCAAATTCTTCAAAAACTTAGTTGAAAAACAAATTGGGTGTCCTGTCAAAGCCTTACAATCAGATTGGGGGGGGGGGGGGAGAATTCAGGAGTTTTCAACAGTTTGTTGAGGAAGAAATGGTAGTTTTTAGGCATAGTTGTCCTCACAGACATCATCAAAATGGTGTGGTAGAGAGGAAGCATAGACACATTGTAGAAACAGGACCGACCTTACTTGGTCAAGCCAAAATATCCTTATCCTTTTGGTGGGAATCATTTTACACTGCTTCTTTTCTTATAAATCGAATGCCAACACCCATTTTAAATAATCAGTCACCATTTACTAAACTCTATGGCAGAAAACCTGATTACCACTTTCTTAGAACTTTTGGCTGCTCATGCTACCCTTTTCTCAGGCCTTACAGTAAGCACAAATTTAATTTTCATACACAAAAATGTGTTATGATTGGTTACAATCCCATACATGAGGGGTATAAGTGTCTTGACTCCTCTGGGAAGATCTATATTGCTAGACATGTGACATTCAATGAATCTGAGTTTCCATACTCAGAACTTTTTCCTTCCTATAAGCCAAATCACAAAATACAGTTGAGTCAGTTTCTTTCTACAAATTTTTCTCTTCCAGCAGTCATTGAAGATATAAGCAGTATACAATCCTCTCTCAGCTCTCCAACTCCAGGTGCAGCTCCTGATTCAGGTCATTCTGAAACACAATCTATGCAACAATCTCCAACCACTTCATCACAAAGCTTAGTCTCCCAACCATTATTTGCTAATCATTCTACTCAGCCACAAACACAACCTCTATCAACACCTGCTATCCAAAACACCCATTCCATGGTAACTAGATCAAAAGCTGGAGTGTTTAAACCCAAAACATATCTAGCAGCAGTCCAAGAGCTTGAGCCATATTCTGTAAAAGCTGCTTTAGCATATCCTAAGTGGAAACAAGCTATGCAAGATGAATATGAAGCCTTGCAGAAAAATGAAACCTGGGTTCTGGTTTCCAAATAGTCGGCAGGGAAGATTGTTGGCAACAAATGGGTTTTCAGAGTGAAGTATAATCTAGATGGCAGCATATCCAAGTATAAAGCAAGACTAGTTGCAAAGGGGTTCCATCAAACACAAGGTGTAGACTTCTTTGAAACTTTTAGTCTAGTTGTTAAGTAATGCACAATCAGAGTTATTCTTAGCCTTGCTGTTATGCATAACTGGACAGTGAGACAGCTAGATGTTAATAATGCATTTCTTCATGGCATACTTACTAAAAATGTCTTCATGCATCAACCTGAGGGCTTTGTTCATCCTCAGTTTCCATCACATGTTTGTCAACTTACCAAGGCACTTTATGGACTCAAGCAAGCACCAAGGGCCTGGTATGATAGATTGAAATCATCTTTACTGCAGTGGGGGTTCATTGCTTCTAAATCTGACACCTCATTGTTTATTTATCATGTGGGAGAAGACATTGTAGTTATACTTATCTATGTGGATGATATCTTGTTATCTGGTTCTAACTCTAAGTTTGTAGAAGGAGTTATAAATAAATTGGGGACAGAATTTGCTTTAAAGGATCTCGGAGAGTTTAATTACTTCCTTGGTCTTGAAGTTACCCCATCGGTTGAAGGGTTGCATTTATCACAGACTAAGTATATAGGAGACTTATTGAAGAAAGCTCAGATGTTGGACTGCAAAGGTTGTCAAACTCCTATGAGCTCAACAGAGAAGCTGATTAAGGACAAAGGAGCTATGTTTGAAAATCCCTCACTTTACAGAAGCTTGGTTGGTTCTCTGCAATACGTTACTTTAACAAGGCCTGAGATTGCATTTACAGTAAACAAGCTCAGTCAATTTCTTGCTTGTCCATCAGTCTTTCACTGGCAAGCTTGCAAAAGAGTGCTGAGATATTTGAAGAATACAGCAAACTATGGCTTGCAGTTCTATAGTTCAGGATCTCTTAATCTCACAGCTTTCTCAGATGCAGATTGGGGTTCAGATTTAGATGATAGAAGATCAGTGGGAGGCTATTGTGTTTACTTGGGAAATAGCTTGATTTCATGGTCTTCAAAGAAGCAACACATAGTTTCCAGAAGTACTGCAGAATCTGAGTATAGAGCTTTAGCTCTAGCTGCAGCAGAGGTGCTATGGATTACTTACTTACTTAAAGAATTAAATGTGTCATTACAGCAAACTCCAGTTATCCATTGTGATAACAAAAGTGCTGAAGCATTAGCCAGTAATCCAAAGTATCATTCCAGGACTAAACATATTGAACTTGATCTTCATTTCATTAGAGAACATATAGCCAAAAAGGAACATCAAGTCAGCCATGTTCCCAGCCATGAACAAGTTGCTGATATACTTACAAAACCCTTGGCTTATGATCAATTCAATTATCTGCGTTCCAAGCTCAATGTTCTTCCTAGACCTTGAGCTTGAAGGGGGCTGTTAAGATATTTAATTTGATTAATTACAGTTAGCTTTCTGTTTAGTTAGTTAAGTGAAATTGTTAGTAGTGCTGATGTGGCAGTACAGTCAGCTGAATCTGTTATGATCGTTAGCATTAAACAAACACATTGCTCATGTGCAGAGTGTAGAAGATTCTTTACAGCCTCATGTATAAATACTTGTAATCCAGCTCATTTGAGCTTAATATCAATACAACATTCTCTCTCTGTTTTCTCATTTATTTTCTGCAACCAAACAACTCTTTTATCTTTACAAACAACTAGCTAGAGTAACAGTCTTTTATACAAACACAATTCATTTTCCCTCCCCTGTTTTGACTCTGTTACACTTTGTTAAGCTAAGTTGTTAGACCTTCGATTAGATGAAGTGAATATTGCGTCTTCTTCATTCGAAAGCTTGAAAGTCATTAACCAGCAACTTAGTCAACACGCAACGTTACATTAAGCATAATCATTGATAGATTATGTTTGTTTTTTGCTCGTTTCCTTTCTTGGTGTCTATAGTAGACTTTGATTATTCGAAAGCAGCATTTTCCAGTTTTTCCAATTTCCACGAACCAGTCCATATTAAAGCTTAAATGATATATAGATAAGACAAATGTTAGTTGTCTTTCGTATATGGTGATGTAGCAGCCGGCTAGACTCTAGTTATTATTATTATTATGGTTTTATAGAAAGTAGATGAATAGACGACATCCATATGTATGTTATAACACATATCTTCCTTATGATCGAATGGCGAATTAAATAAAGTTATTTGAGAGTTAGTCGACTAAGTCCATAGAGTCCAATTACATGTACATGGACACACTGTTCATTTTCCCTCCTCTGTTTTGATTTTGTTTTAGTTTACTAAGCAAGTTGACTTAGAATAGACCTTCCATTTACTTTGTAGTTTATAGTAAATATGTGCAATCTATATGCTGAATTTGTAAGCTTAGATCAATTAATATGCAGAAGAATGATCAGATGCACATCATCTATACGTTATTGTGGGTGATATGCCACGTGTTACTTGATAAGTGGCCAAGCTATTAAACACCAATCTATAATCAAGTGAGATTTGGCCCATCGCATCCTATTGGGTCTCTCAATATCCAATACTTTATAAGAATACTCTCAAAGACAGATAGTAAATAGGTTGCATACGATTTAACCACGTGCAAGGTCGTTTCATACATTATTGCTTAGGGAAAAGTGCTACCCATGTGGCCACGCTCCTAAGGTTGCTTAATTGGTCACATACCCCCTTAATCTTATAAATAACTATTATATCATTTGATTACAATAACCGAAGTAAATATAAATATAGCAATAAGATAAAAATAATAAATAAATAGCATATGATATAAAAATAGTAAATAAATAGCATATGATACAAATAAATTATTACAAGAAGTATAATTAATAAAATTATATATATAATGAAAATTATTTTTATTATTAAGTTATTATTAGTCTATCCCAACGGACTTTATTAATACTAAGATCTATTAATCCAAAACTTTGAGTTTAAGATTTATACTAATATAGACATAATTAAAAATGATATTGCAAATAAAATAATATAAATTTTATAAATTAGTGTGAATGTTAGGTATAATTATTTAAATATTATTAATATGTCAAATAGATTTTATTACTATCAAAAGAATATGACAAATTAATAATATTAAAATAACTTTTCTAATATGCAAAATATTTTATAAATTTTATCTTATTTATATATTATTTTATTTTAAGTTTAATTTATATTGATTACATGTAGAAGTTGAATTAAAGTCAATTATTCGGTTGTTGTAATCAAGGGTATAATAGTGAATGACCTTTCCCCTATTGCTTATAATCAAACATTTTCAAGCACAGCAATCTCACGAGAATAAACGCCAACAATTTCATCTTTTGTGTTTGAGAGCAAAAGCACTTTCATTTTAATATACTTTGTTTTTAAAGTAGATTAATGACAACTCTTCTTTTTTTTTTTTCTTTTAACATAGGATGATTTGAATTCTAGATCTCCTTTTTAGACTGAAGAGATTTTACCAATTGAATTCGTTAGTACAACAAAACAATGTGTTAAACTGGCAAATTCGTTTTAATACAAAACAATGCGTCCGACTTCGAATACAAGAAGACATTGGAATTTGGCAAAAAGTCTCGCATACATCACGCGAAGGAAAAGATTAAGAGTCAAGCTTATTTGTTAAACGGGCAAATTCGTTGGGCTTATAAATATTTCTAAGGTGAGACGAAAAGGAGAAATAAAGTTTCTGAATAATATGTTTAATTGATAAAAATTATTTAACCGCCTGAGTTTTATAACCTGTTAATTCCTAACCTATGAACATAGCAGATTCTGTCCATTACTAAAAAAATACTGGAAATTAAAGTAAGAAAAAGACAAAACACCAGAGTAAGAAATGAATTTCTTATAAACAAATAAAAATAAAAATCATAGAAGATTCCTAAAGTGCTGGCAATTAAGTAACTTGAAATCCAGAAACATTTGAAATTTGGCAATAATCTCCTGGGTAACAAGGACAATGACAATGAATGTTGTTCATCTTGTGCTATTCAAATGAAGCAAAGCTCACGCCATTTTGGTTTCTCTGTGAAGAGTGAAGGCTCTCAATTCAGCTGTTTTTTCTTATCCAAATTATCGTCAGTGGTAACCTGTTGAGTGATGACGTGGCGAGAATATTGAGGCTGGTGACTTGGATCAGTTTTCACATGTTGACATGGCACGTACTGGGCCATTTGAACAGGGATCATGTAAGGTTAGAGATTTTGGACCTAAGTTATTTCAATTATTCAATCCATTTTCTTTTTACACCCAATCAATTATCTTATTATGAGTTTCAGAACAGTAATTTTACACATTCAAATTCAACTTACAGAACCGAAGTTGCACACCCAAATTAAGCCCACATCGTCTCCTACATCATTATTGCTGCAATTAATTGAGTCAGGATTATTTGATACTTCCCATTGTTGCATATAGAGAAGGACGTGATTTTAAGGACTACGTGCTTAAAATTTCTAGTCCAATCCAGTTTGTTTGTGTGCACACCATGCCACATACCCTACTAAAACATCCTCGCACATACCACCCAACTTGTGGGCCATCTCTATGTCCAATAGTAACTTCAGTGGACAAATTCCCCAGTGTCTTGGAAACACTGGGGTGTTTAGATGTTAGAATGAACAATCTTCATGGTAGAATCCCACAAACGTATGCAAAAGGCTGTAATTTGTATGCTTAGGCTGAATGACAATCACCTGGAGGGACCATTGTCAACATATTTAGTTAATTGTATCGGTTTGATCTTTATTAATTTCGGAAATAACAACTTGAGCAGCCCAATTCTATAATGTCTTGGAAACTCAACATTTGTTAAGATCTTGAATATGATAATGAATAAATTCAGTTGGAAGTATCATTGCCTCCGTCTTTAGTTAACTGTCAACGATTGGAAGTTTTTGATATTGGGAATAATAATAATTATGTTAATGATACTTTTCCTTATTGATTAGAAATTCTTTTGGAATTGCGAGTACTTATATTACGATCTAACGATTTTGGGGTACTAAAACAAGAGTCCTTTTCCTCTTGTTTTGCTATCACCAATTAGATCCGAAATCGGTTAGATCGTACTATAAACACTTGCAATTCATGAAGAATTTCTAGCAAATGAGGAAATGTATCATTAACATGATTATTCCCATTATCAAAAACTTTCAAATCTGACTCTCAGTAAAAGATGGAGGGCAATGTCCTTCTAATTGGTTGCCTGTTAAGACTTCTCAAATCACAACTCTTTGCAAACATTTGCAAACATTTGAGGGATGCTGCCTCAAATCCACTCATTCTCATATCCAAGACCCTAGTAAGTGTTGAGTTTCTAAGAAGTTGTGGAATTGGGCTGCTCAAGTTATTATTCCCAGCATCCATAAACATTAAACCGGTACGATTAACCAAAGATGGTTGCAATGGTCCCTTCTAGTGATTGTCTTTTAGCCTAAGCAGACAAATTACAGTTTTTTGCAGACGTTTCTAGGATCCTACCATGAAGATTGTTCATTCTAAGATCCAAATGCCCAAGTGTAAAGTTTCCAAGACACTGTAGAATTGGTGCACCCAATTAGCTATCGTTGGACAAGTCAGGATGAATTGGTAAAATTACAAAATGATCCTTGAAGTATGCTATGAATAAAATTTATTATCATTATAATTCAACAATTGTTAAGAAACTTTTAAAATAAAATAAAATTAAAAGATGGGTGGATATGGTTATGGATTTAGATATTAAGATAGATTCAGACCTGCTCCAAATCCGTCCTAGATCAACACATCGATATCCAAATCCGATCTAAATTCATTTTAAACCGACCCAAATCCGATCCGATTGGATTTGGATCACGTGGATCTTAGGTCAGATCCAATCCATTGTCATCCCTAACAAAAAGAATACATGCTTCAATCATCACATATATAAAACATAGGAAACTGGACTTGGAAAAGAGATAATCAAACACAACATTTACCTTTCCTCACCTTGGTTTCTATGGCAGCTTCCAATACAGTGCATTTCAGTGCCTGTTGTGTTGAAAATTGATTAAAAAAAAAAAAGAGTTGAAAAGTCAATTTGGAAGATATCATTTGAATTCAATTTGGAGATAGTCGAGAAGTTTGATAAGCAATTGGAAGTGGTCAAAACTATTGAAATGGTGGCTATTGAATGTTGAAAAATTGGCTTGATTTTAGGCAAAATCTTGCCTATAAAAGGAAGCTCTCATTTGAGAGCTTGGCATCCAAATCTCAAAGAAGCGATCCAAATTTTGGTGAAAATTGAGAGATAAAAATATTCTTAAGCATGTAGTTATATTGAAGGAGCATTTGGCTCCTCAATATGGGTATTACGGGTTTGCTTTGTTAAGGGATATTTCTCAGGATTATGTATTTGGGGCTTGGGTGAGAGAAAATTATTTCTGAGAGTGGTTGTAATAATTTTCCACATAGTGAATATTTTTCTCTGGTTGTCTTGTGACAACGGCCGTGGTTTTTCTCCGGATTTGGAGTTTTCCACGTAAATCTTGTGTTGTGTGATTGGTGTATTCTCCATTTAATTTTTCTATTAATTTGTTGCTTGATAAATTGCTTGGAGTGATCTTGGGAGGAAGTTCAATTTCCTAACATGTTGATAAGGCCCTGCTGCCACGAACAAGATCCACATCTGCAGAAGCAAAGTTACAGCATTTCAACTATAGACTAAAACATCATCAAAATATTGTCAATAACGAAATATCTGCTCCTGAAAAAAAATTCCTTTACTTTGACCCTAGAAGAAAAAGAATTATTGATGTGGTGCATCTAGTATGAGAGGAATGATCTCACCTCTTAAAGCCATTAATAATGAGCCTTCATTGCCAATGTTAACTTCAGCAAATTCAGAGTTCTTCCCCAGTGTAGAGACCATTGCAGCATCTTTTTCCCTGCCGGTACGCAAATTCATTAATATGACAATTTCTTAATGAAAAGTCATAGATATCCTTAAAGAGTATATTTATTCTCCATTTTTTAGTTTTTACCTTACCATACCCCCCGTTTTTTACCTGACCATTACCCACCCATCGACTATAATTATTAAATACTCGACCTTTGTGTAAAAATTACGCGACCTTTTATCTCACTCTTATGACACTTGCATTTATACTCGATTATACTCTTGATTTGTGCCTAGACCATTTCCATTAGTCGATGATCACCTGACTTGTGCGTGACTATGACAGAATAATTTCTCAAAAACTCGACTATTACTTTATTTGTACATGACTGTGGTAGAGTAAATTTTCAGCTACACAACCCTTACCCCGCCATACTTGAACAATAATTTTTACACGAACTACGACAATTAAAAAGATAATTTTAAGACCCATGGAATTAATTTTTTAAGGAACCAAAATAAATATTGGGATAGTCTAAATCAATATAATCGCCTTCACTTTATTACACAAGCAAACAATGAGACCTTAACTTTGCGAAAGCGGGAGGAAAATTTTGGAGTCAGAGATGAAAATTGAGGAACTTGTAATTCACAAATGGGGGCGTTTCAATGCAGGTGGATTTGTCTTATATAAGTGAATAAATGGAAAGAAGGGATGTATATAAAAACAAAAAAACTCCTGAGCAATGGCTTCGCCACCAAAATAATCGCGTTTTGTTTCGAGTTTTTGTTGACTATATTACTGGGCCATTTTTCTTTATAATTATGGGCCTACTTTTGTTTCAACTAAAATTCAAGTACTTGGTGCAAATAAGCGGAGCTCGCGCCATTTTAGTCTCTCTTTAGTATTCTCACCTTGTGAAGAGACTCAATTCAACTGTTTTGCATATACAAATTATCATCCGTTATAACCGGTTGAGAGATGACGTGGCGGAGTTTTGACATGTTGACGTGGCACATTCGGGGGCCAATTTGAGCAAGGATCGGTCGGTCAGAGGAGAGATTTTGGAAAATCTCTTTTCCTGCAACAATATAATTTTATTGTTACCCTCACTTCCCTTGTCCGGATACTGGCTCAAATCCAAAATACGTACTTGGCCCAAGATATACCAAATCAAAATTACCCTCACATTTTTTTTCCTGCAACAATATAGTATTATTTCTAATTTTTTTTTCTTCACCCAAAAATTTGATTTACCATCAAAACATACATGTTCTGTGATAGCAAGTTCTCATGAGCTATAGAAATAAATCAAAGCAAAAATAAGTTTGGCACCAAGGGACCAAAATTCCTATAGTTGAGGTAAATTTTCCTCCATCATGAAATGATTTTCCTTACATATGATTCTCGTTTTCCTTTTTCTTATAGATGTTGATTATAAGGGACCCAAAAGCAGCATATTAGCCGATGACCGATGTGGTAAGAGTTTCACTAGTCAAACAATACACAATTTAGCCCAATTCAGCCGCGAAGCTAAATACTTTTTTTTTTTTGGGTGGTCTGAATTTTTTTTTAATTGAATATGAGAGAATTTTTTAAAAAGAAATTAAAAATAAAACTAATGAGAGGAGACATAATGAGCCTTGTTCCTCAAAATATTTGTTTAATACATCATTTGAAATTATTTAAATAGCACATTTACCATTTAAATGACGAACTCAAATAAGAATTTGATAATAAGAATTTGATAATAGTTGAAGACATGATATAACTAATTTACCACTTAAAAATTGTTTTATAGGTTTCAATAAAAGTAGAAGAAAAATGATGTGCAAGAACGGATATGACTAAATGTAGAAGAAAAATGATGTGCAAGTATGAAGTGAATTTAAGGGAGGCACCAAGTCTTTGTAATACTTTTACACTTTGAGCACCAAGTCTTATTGCTTAGCCTTATAATCTATTGGACAGAGGTTTTTTTGAACAATTTATAAATTTCAAACCGGTACTTTCGCATTTTCCACAGCCATGAAACTCGCGAGAAGGATCAAAAAGTGAAAGTGACAATTCCAATTCCAAATCAGAAATCTGGCTGTTATCTTTATTCATACCCTTTACTTTGGTCTAAAGTAGACTGTAATTCTTCAAAAAGGTTCATTTGCAGAAAACTGCTATTGGTATGTTTTTTTTTTTTGAAATCATTATATACATTACATTACAATTAATATTTACAATCATACTATATAACTGGGACCACCGCCATACATTGACACACTGAAGTACTTGCCCATATATTTTAAACCCTCTCTAATATTCGAGGGGTGCCTACTCCACTCACATTTCGTAAGGGAGAGACTGTCTCCACTCAATTATGTTGATAATTGAGGGAGTACTGAAATTAACCCCCATAAAGCTCTTATGGAGGCTCGAACTCTTGCACTCAACATTGTAAGTGTAACACTCAACATTGTAAGTGTAAGGCTTCTCCCATTGGAC
This sequence comes from Citrus cavaleriei, assembly GCA_030448925.1. NCBI lineage: Eukaryota > Viridiplantae > Streptophyta > Magnoliopsida > Sapindales > Rutaceae > Citrus > Citrus cavaleriei. The sequence continues at coordinate 167,191 of JAUJEN010000237.1, forward strand.
CAAAGGCCCATTAGTGCTATTGGTATGTTGTTTTCCGACAGTTTGTAAAATATTGAAGCAGTACTTTTACTTTTTCAACAGCCACGAAACTCATGGGAAAGGTCAAAAAGCGAAAAGTTAGAATTCCAATACTAAATCGAAAACATATTCTAGTTTTTCCACGAACCTGTCCAAAAGCAGATGCGTTTATACTATAAGAAACCCGAACTCTTAGATATTTTAAGTTATCATATATGTATGTAACTGGTCAACTGTATGAATTTATGCCAAGTTGCCTGCTCTAAATAGAAAGACATATTTCCTTCAATCCCTTCCCCCTATAAGGCTCTAAAGTGATCTTTTCTCCTGGTCAACTGTATGAATTGCGGAGCAGTAATCTTAATTAATTTTTTTTTTTTGCGAATTTTGTAAAACTCCAAACTTCTTTTCCACGGCTATGATAGTGAAACTCATGGGAACATTGGGAAGGATCAGAGAAGTTGAAAGTTACTGATGTAAGATATGTCCAAATTAAGAGGTACGTATAGAACACCTGAACAAGTCTTTCTTTCTCAAAGTCATTAATTAGCATTACAGTCAAGTCCACCTTATAAGTTAAGATAACTTTTTCTAGTCATTAATGAGCATTTCAGTCAAGCCCACTGAAAATATAAGAGCAATAACTGGAGGCAAATCAAAAGTTGAAAAGGCTGAGTTAAATAATCCATATTATCTTTCTTTCTTATTGAAGTCACAAGAACAGATATGCCATGCCGGTGAATAAGGGAGTTACCAAGTCTTTATATTACTTTTAGGCTTTGAGCACCAAGTCTTGTTGCTTAGCCTAATAATCTATTGGACAGAGGTTTTTTGAACAATTTATAAAATTTCAAACTAGTACTTCTACATTTTCCGTAGCCATGAAACTCATAGGATCAGCAAGTGAGGCATTGAATTAGGCTGACACATAATGACATGTGTCTTTATGCATGAGTTTTGCAGACATTTGTCATGTTTTTGGGTTGTTAACCTTTAATGGACTTTAACTTAAATTCGGCACTTATATTGATTCCTTACAAAGAGGATTGATTTTGCAACATTTTGCCCGTAAGCGCATTTTGCCCGTAGGCGCATTCCGTAAAATGCATATTTTTGCCCATATGCGCATTTCGTAGCATGTATATTTGCCTGTAGGCGCATTTCGTAGAATGTGTATTTGCCCGTAGGCGCATTCCGTAGAATGTGTATTTGCCCGGACGCGCATTCCGTAGAATGTGTATTTGCCCGTAGGCGCATTCCGTAGAATGTGTATTTGCCCGGAGGCGCATTCCGTAGAATGTGTATTTGCTCGTAGGCCCATTCCGTAGAATGTGTATTTGCCCGTAGGCCCATTTCAAGTAGCTTGCGTGCTCTTACTTAGAAATATTTTCGAAATATCTAGGTCATTTTTTGTGATGAATGGACCTAGGTCATTCTTTAGGAGGAATGGACCTAGGTCGTTCTTTGTTAAATCATGCCTTTGACATTTTGCCAAAGCCTTGCCCTTTAGGTGTATTAAGAAATATTTTCTAAGTGCCTATGTCATTTTTTGCGAGGAATGGACCTAGGTCATTCTTTGCGAGGAATGGCCCTAGGTCATTCTTTGCGAGGAATGGCCCTAGGTCATTCTTTGTTGAATCATGTCTTTGGCACTTTGTCGAAGACTCGCCCTTTGGGCGTTTTACTTAGAAATATTTTCTAAGTGCCTAGGTCGTTCCTTGTGAGGAATGGACCTAGGTCGTTCCTTGTGAAGAATAGACCTTCTTTGTTAAATCACACCTTTGGTTTTTTTGTCGTGTCTTGCATTTAGACACTTTAGTTAGAATTGTTAGTATCTTGGCCGTTCTTATAGAGAACATGCCTGAGTTATTTTATATAAAATAATTTCATTTGGGCCTATATTTTTTGTGGGTTTGAGCCTTTCATATTTTGGTCTAACAATATAATTAGAATTCAATCAAGATTTTGGCTTTCGTAAATCAATTTATTAGAATATGAAAAATATGCATCACCATGGTATCTACTCGAAGAAAATTACATAAACCAGCTTATAATTCCTAAGTACAAACTAATAATTACTCACCTCTAAAGATAGCCTATGAGTCGGGCGGCACGTGGCACGGACACGGGACATGTCCGTACAGCACTACATGGTACAAACACGTTTCGGTAAGGCACGTTGCACGACATGGCACACATGTGACTGGACCGAGCTTAAAATTTTAGGTAAGTTGGCCTTAAAAGACGGCATGATTAGAGTTAGGCCAAAGCACAATACACGAAAAAACACGTAATAAGTATGCTTTATTGGTGGGCTAGCACGTGACTTATGGGCCACCAATAGCATGTGGGTCAAAGTATATCAAAGTAAATTTTAATGAAAAGTAAATGTAAAATGTTATGATTTTTACACATATCATGAAATGAAATTTTTTAAATATATTTTTTTAGTATAGGCTTTTAAAAATTAATTTAAGTCTTACTTTTAAAAAATTCTAATTGTTTTATGTTTACAATTTACTAAATGATATCATGATTTTAATAAATAAGATTATAAATATCATGATTTTAATAAATAAGATTATAAATATCATGATTTTATAAATAATAAATCTAAAATTTTACGACATTAATATTTCATTTATGAAATAATTACTTAGTTAAAGAAAATATGTTTCATTTGTGAATGAAATATTTTTCATATTTATACACAAAAAATAAAATTACGAATGAAATATTTTTATGATAAATTAAAAGTTGCATTTTCATTCAATAGAGTTCAAGTGGAAGAACAATATTAGTAGTTCAAATAAAATTAGGTGTAATTTACATTACTATAGTTAACAATACATTCCAACTATGTTGGTACCTACTGAACTATGTTGATCAAGTTTGCCAACAAAAAATAAGTTCTAGCATATTAATATGGATTGGAAAATAAAGCAAAGAAAATTGTTGTACCTGCAGGATTATATGACTTCCACTGCTTCGATTCCGTGAGTGTAATAAAATTCCTGAACAAAAAACACATCAAATTAATATACTGTTCAAATACTAGTTCAGATAGTGAAAAATACCATCATGCGGTCTACTTAAAGACAGACTAATACTTGAATTTAAATTTTAAAAGAACAAAAGAAACATAGTAATCATAAAAATAACATAAAGTAACAAAGCTTGAAAAAATTTTCTACTTTATTTCTTGCATTTTCTCGGGAAACAACTAGAAGAAAGAAAAGAGTATTAATGATTTCACCTGTTTCGAGAGCCAACTACAATCTGAAGGCCGGGCAGAGCCTGGAGAGAGCAACAGCAGTGGACCCACCGACCCGACCCGTACCTCCAAGTACCAAACGCGGGCGTTTTGATTCTTCATTTGAAACTGAGATTTGACAAGAACTGTTTCTTTAGTAGCACTTGTAGCACTGGCCATTATGGCCGTGGCCGTGCTATTCAAATGAAGCAAAGCTCGCGCCATTTTGGTTTCTCTCTGAAGAGTGAAGACTCACAATTTAACTGTTTATCTTATCCAAATTATCATCAGTTATAACACCGGTTGAGTGATGACGTGGCGAGGTGTTGAGGCTGGTGACGTGGATGAGTTCTCACATTTTGACGTGGCACATACATACCGGGCCATTTGAACAAAGATGATACAGGGTCAGAGATTTTGGACATACCATATTTCAATTATTTAAATCCATTTTCTTTTACACCCCATTCAATTATCTCATTGTGAGTTTAAAAGGGTAATATTACAATTTGCACACCCAAATTCAACTTACCGAACTGAAGATGTACACCCAAATTAAGCCCATACGGTATCCCAAATCGTTATTGTTACAATTAATTGAGTCAAGATTTGTTATTCCCCATTTCACATATAGAGAAGGCCAATTGGCCGCACCGCCCGCACCTCTTTTTTTTTTTTTTTTTTCCTTTTTGGGGCTCAGAAAAAAATCCCCATTTCTTTTTTTTTTATACATATAGGATAATTCTTAATAAGAAAAATTATCATTGCACCACCTTTATTTTTTCTTATGTTCATCCAACCACCACAAAATTCTAACATGTTCTCTGCACCATCTTTCTTTTTAAATTTGTATCAATTAGCCACTTTTGCACTAACACCGTTAAATAATTTAAACGAAATGATAATTTTACCCCAAAATAAACTAAGAGATCGTTTTATCTTGTAAAAGCTTTGAAAATAAAAAAATTATAATTATAAAAATACCCCTACATTTAATAAAGAAATAAATCCAAAAATTAAAAATTTTATTTTTAATAAAAATTATTTTTAAAAAATATAATTATAAAAATAATTACAAAATATTGGGATTTATTAAAAATCCCCTAAAATATTTACATTTTGGGATTTATTTTTAATAAAAAATTCAGTTATTTTAATAAAATTTTGCAAAAATTTTAATTTTTTAATATATAAATTCAGTTATTTTTATTAAATTTTGCAAAATTATAAATTTTTAATAAAAATAATTTTTAAAATTTTGCAAAATCTAAATTTAATAAAAATCAACTGAGCACCTCCATTTTGGATTTATTTTTTTAAATTTAGGGGTATTTTTATCATTATAATTTTTTATTTTTCAAAGTTTTTAAGATAAAGTGGTCTTTTAATTTATTTAGGGGTAAGATTGTCATTTCGTTTAAATTATTTAACGTTGTTAGTGCAAAAGTGGCTAATTAATACAAATTTCAAAAGAAATGTGGTGTAGGGAATATGTTAGAATTTTGTGGTGGTTGGATGAACATAAGGCAAAAGAAATGTGGTGCAATGATAATTTCCCTTCTTAACAATAATAATAAATAATTTTTCTTAAGGGTTAACATTTAATTGCTAATTTGTTCTTATATAAAGTTGTAAATCATAATTTGTAATAACATTAATGCTTACAAGTTTTAAATTAAAATATAACTATTAACATTTTATTAACACAACTATATTATCTAATTTCGCAAATGATAGATGGTTTGGTGGGTGCCAACCTAGTTGAGATGTACTGTCAATTGTAATGATGCATATGATATGTATTTTTATTTGAACTATTAATATTTTAATTGCACTTTAACTCCATTGAATGAAAATACAACTTTATTTTATTTTAATTTTTTGTGTATAAATGGTGAAAAATATTTCGTTTTCAAATGAAGCTTATTTCTTCTCACTAATTTATGATTTCATAAATAAAATATTGAAGTTGTAAAAATTTAGATTTGTCATTTTATAAAGTCATGATATTTATAATTTTATTTGTTAAAATCATGATATCATTTAATCATTTAATAAACATAAAACAATTAGATTTTTGTTTTTTGGTTTGAAACTAAGATTTTTACAACCTTAATACTTTTACAACCTTCCATTTACTTCATAATTACTTTACTACAAATTAGAATTTGTAATCTATATAATTATGGATTATATATGCTGAACTTGTAAGATTGATCAATTGAAGCTGTCATAAGTTGTCTAGAAGAGAAGAGAACTTATCGATCAACAAAAATTTAATTTACCAACAAAGTTGGACATTAATTTTTTTCCACTGTTTTTAATTTCATTCTTAATTTGTGTAACCTTGGGTTTAAAAGAAATATTGAATAAAGCAACTAAATAACATAAAAATTAACAGAAAAGAAAGTTCATAACTAGAAAGCTCTTCCTTCTTTATTTCTTGCGACGTCATTCCAGACGTTATTACTCATTATCAACTGTTTCATTTTCAAGTGCAGCTATGTTTCTTCCTTCTTTATTTCTTCCTTTCAAAAAATTTCTCTCTTTATTCAATTAATTATTTTTATGACTTTTAATAAATTAATGATTTGGTTTTCTGTTTCTGAAAACAAAATTTTCGAACCAGACGAAAGAAGAGATATGAGGAAAAAGAAATTATTTGAATTTTAATAAATTAATTTCTAAGTTTACAAATTATCAACAATTACACAAATATTATTAGTTAATAGTTCCACCTCAGTTGATGACATAAAACATCAAATGTACTCTAAAATTTCTGCTAATTGATGATTAGAAATCCTTGCATGGAAAATGTTGATATATGAAAAAGTGCAGATTTTTTCTTAATTAAATTTCGACGAGGGTGATTTCTTCCTTTTGAAATACCGATAGGTATATTACAATAAAAGATCTACGAAAAATTCTTTAAATTAAATTTATCATGACACATCTCAATTTCAACCATCGGATGTCAACCCTTTACAAGCCCATTGGCAGATGTGTGGGATTTCATTTAGTACATTTTTCCAAGAAGAGCAATGCACCCACTTAATGGAGCTATTAATTAACCCTTTTCTGCCACAAGCTTTGAAATAATACGTTCTACGCCCAAATTTGAAGTGCGTGGCCCAAGATAAGAAAAAACCAAAGTTACCCCCGCACAATTTCCTGCAACAATATTTACTTCAAATCATTTAGCCATCAAAACATACGTCCGTGATTACATGTTCTAATGAAATGGAAATAAAAGTAAAAACAATTTCATGAAATAAAAATACAAGTAAAAACAATTTAAGTACCTGGAGGATTATTTGACTTCCACTGCCAGCTTCAAGGTGTTTATAATTCCTGAAGAAAACAACCACATCAATAATTCAGTTAAAATTTTCTTTCTTACACATTTTCCTCAATTTTCTTTCTCACTATAGATGTTGATAATAAACATAATCTGAAATTAATTAGGATTATAGTTTTTGTAAGTCAACTGTTAGATTACGATAATATCAACATGCCATCTATTCAAAGAACAGTAGAAACCAGCTTATAATTCCAAAAGACAAACTAATAATTACTCACCTGGGCCTTTAGAGATGCACCTACAAACTTCTTCTACTTGCTCTGCCTCGTCTGATCACCCTTCTCAGCTTCCTGGATTGCTTCCTTTCGATCATTCTTACAAACCATTGTGGCCTTCCAGTCACAAATGCCATGTATCCGATGGACAAGCCGATCACCACTCCAGATGCATAACCCAACATAGCGAGCTTCCAATCAAACCAGCTTGAAGCATCGTCTCCTTCAATAAGTCCTGTTGGTGTTGTTGGTTCTGGTGCCTCATCAATGCTGCAGCTTTTTGATAATGGAAATCCACACAACCCTGAGTTACCAGAATAGGAATCATTTCCAAAAGTATTAAATTGGGGTCCTAGTGGTATGGGTCCGTTGAGCTGGTTGTTCGAAAGATTCAACACCGAAAGATAATTCAGATTTGCCAGTTGCGTTGGGATACGTCCAGCAAGCTGGTTTGAAGAGAGGTCTAGAGATTCAAGCTCTGTCAGATTTCTCAGCGATGATGGAATGCCACCTGTCAGGTTGTTGTGAGAAATGTTGAGACTTTTGAGTGAATTCAGCATTCCGACTACTTCTGGAATTTTCCCTTGAAATCTATTGCTGGACAAATCAATAGTTGCAAAAGTTGTTAGAATCCTCTCCATTTGTAAGTCAATGCCTTTAATAGTCAGAAATATTGACTCATAGTAATTAGAGGAATTCCGCAACCTCATATAATCAACTTTAACACTGTTGTTATCCCCATGCATCATGGCTTTAAAACTATCCAAATACAGTGGCAAAACACCGGTGAGTTGATTATGAGAGCAATCAATTATTCGCAAGTTGGGGAAGGGAACTCTTGTTTTGGTATCACCAATAGGACCCCGAAATCTATTAGAACGCATTATAAGAACTTGCAATTCAAGAAGAACGTCTAACCAGTAGGGAAAGGTATCATTAATCTGATTGTTCCCAACATCGATAACTTCCAAATGCCGACAATTAACCAAAGATGGAGGCAATGGTCCTTCCAACTGATTTCCATTAAGTTTAAGACTTTCCAAAACACAACTTTTTCCAAATGTTTGAGGGAGGCTGCCGCTGAACTTGTTCATTCTCATATCCAAGACTTCAAGTGTTGAGTTTCCAAGATATTCCGGAATTGGGCCGCTCAAGCTGTTATTCCCAACATCAAGAAAAGACAAACTTGTTGAGTTTCCAAGACATTCTGGAATTGGGCCGCTCAAGTTATTATTCCCAACATCAAGAAATTGCAAATCGACACAGTTAATCAAAGATGGTGGTAACGGTCCCTCCAAGTGATTGCCACTCAGCCGAAGATAAGTCAAGTTGCAGCCTTTTGCATATGTCTGTGGGATGGTACCTTGGAAGTTGTTCATTCCGAGATCCACAATTTCAAGTGTAGAGTTTCCAAGACACTGTGGAATTTGTCCACTCCAGCTATTGTTGGATAAGCCAAGATATCGAATGGAACTCAAATTACAAAATGATGAAGGAATCTCTCCTGTCAAACTATTGTTGGAAATTGAAAAGGAATTCATGTGAGGTGGTAGGTCTGGAAGTGATCCTTGAAGTAGGTTCGAATCAAGGCTAAGAGATTCCAGATTTTTCCACGGAAGATGGTCTATGCTTGTCAGGAAGTTTCGTGAAAGATCTAGGAAATACAAAGTATGTACTCTGATATCCCACGTCCAACTGGGAATCCTACCACGGATTTGGTTTCTAGAAAGGTCCAACCACTCTAAATGATGTTGAGTTTTCAGGATGTCTGGAAACTCACTTATATTGCAAGCCGATAAACCCAACCCCAGAAGATTAGGGAAAGACGAGTTGACTGTTAATTTGGTGCTCACTGATAAACTAATATTAGAAAGAGAAAGAACTTTAAGATTTTTGAGCTTTGCAAAATCTTGTTGTGCGCGCAGAATGCGGAATCAAGCGCACCAAATAATTACTGAAAAATAAAGGACACAAGAATTTACGTGGTTTGGTAATTAAACCTACATCCACGGAGGCAAGAAAGAATAATTGTTTATTCAACAATTAATAGAATACAATATTTGAGTAACGAATCTCACTTCCCAGAAACCCAAATATACCAAGATTTCTGCAGGAAAGATAAATTCCCCAGACACACTTCTCTCACTTCTCTCAAAAGCTTAAAAACTTATAAGTTTAACAAATTTGGGATGATTTCAAATGAATGAAATCCTTAGCTATTTATAGGAAAAATGTTGGCACTATGCAAAGAATAAAATAAGTGAAAATATAATAAATAATTATTATTTTTCCAAATTCATCCCCTATTCTATCTTTTCGGCTTAGCAAATTCCAATTTGAATTTGCTTCTCCAAAGGTTGCAAAATTGGCTTTGGCAGGCTGCTTTTTCAACAATTCTCCACCTCGGCGAAGATTTAGCCAAATCTGAGCCGACTACCAACTAACCCTCACTTGATCCTCAAAAGGATCCACATTGGCTGCATCTATCCGGGATCAAGCCTGCCGTAGTTCCAAACATCCCCCACATGATCCTCAAAAGGATCCACATTGGCTGCATCTATCCGACTGCCTACGTACCCAAAATTTGGGATCAAGCCAACCGTAGTTCATAAATCTCCAAACTTAACACATTCGAAGAATTAGTTTCAATCCGTATAAAGATTTACTCAATCTGCACACACGATTTTCTTTTCCAGCAACTCTGAAACCACAAGACTGAATCATATAGATTTCCTCCTCCAAATCTCCATGTAAGAACGCCGTCTTAACATCTAACTGAGCCAACTCTAACTCATACTCTGTAACTAAGGCAAGTAGGATACGAATGGAAGTATGTTTTACAACTGGAGAGAAAACTTCATTGTAGTCAATACCTTCCTTTTGAGCAAAACCTTTTGCCACGAGTCTTGCCTTGTATCGAGGAGTTGTTTGATTCGGAGATCCTTGCTTTTTTGTGTAGACCCATTTATTGCCAATAGTCCTTTTCCCCTTTGATAACTTTACAAGTTTCCAAGTCTGGTTTTGATGGAGAGATTTCATCTCTTCCTCCATGGCTAACTTCCACTGATCACTTTCACTGCTGCGTAATGCTTCACCGAAAGTATTGGGGATGTCATCATCAATAACTGGAAGTGCATATGCTACCACCATATCTTTAGTAAGCCATCCGGGTTTCTTTATCTCTCTTCTTGGCCTCCTTGTTGCTATAAAATCATCATCATCTACATCATCAATTGTTTCTTCATCTTGTGGGACATCCGAAGAAACAACCTCTTCTTCAACTCTAGGTATCACCTCCATAGTTGAACCATTCTTTGATGTAGAACTAACTGGTACATATGGAGTTGCATCAAACTCCACCCGCTGCAATACCTCTGTGGTCTTGTTCTCCACCTGCTGAGAACTTGAAGCTTTTATCATTGAAGCTTCATCAAATGTGACATCTCTGCTACACACAAACTTTTTGTCTTCGAGATCCCAAAGCTTGAAGCCCTTTACTCCACCTTTGAATCCCACAAAGATAGCTTTTCTAGCACGAGGATCCAGTTTACTATCTTTGACATGATAATAAGCTGGACACCCGAATACACGAAGGGAATCATAGTCTTGTGCATACTTTCCAGACCACATTTCCATAGGAGTTTTACCTCCAATTGCAGCAGAAGGCAACCGGTTTACCAAGTGACTTGCGTAGCTCACGAACTTTTTATCTAAACCAAAGATTAGATAACATACATTTCTCCAAGAAAACGATTCATACGCTCACCACACCGTTGTCTCACCGTGAAATGTCTTTTAATACCCTCGTTCTGGCATACTTGCAAGAATGGATCAGAAGTATATTCACCCCCATTATCAGATCGTAATACTTTGATCTTTCTGCCAGTTTGAGTCTCCACCAATTTCTTCCATTTCACGAAAATCTCTAGAACCTCATCCTTTGCTCGCATGGTGTACACCCACACACGTCTAGAGAAATCATCAACAAATATAACAAAATAATGGCTTCCACCAATTGATGCAGTCTTGGTTGGTCCCCATACATCACTATGAACATATTCAAGGATCTCACGAGTATCGTGATTAGCTGTACCAAACTTGACCCTTGTTTTCTTGCCTACTACACAATGCTCACAGAAATTTAATTTACAGGTTTTGGTACCTTTTAAGAGTCCATGCCTCATCAGAGTTTGCAAAGACTTCTCTCCAGCATGTCCCGCCATAGCAACAACATTTGCTTCATCAGTTGTACCTCCCTTCAAATAGTACAGATTGTGACGCCGAACCCCTTGCAGAATCACCATAGCCCCATGTGTAAACTTCATTGTGCCATTTTCAATGGTAACCTTGTAGCCTTTAGCTTCCAAAGCACCCACAGAAATTAGATTTTTCTTTATCTCTGGAACAAATCTAACCTCTTTGAGTTCTCTGATCATTCCATCAAACATTTTGAGCCGAATTGTTCCTATCCCCATTGTGCGACAAGGTTTATCATTCCCCATCACAACTGCCCCGGATTCCAGATTACGAAAATCTGCAAACCATTCCTTAATAGGACACAAATGATAGGTTGCTCCAGTATCAAGTATCCACTCACTCGAACTAGCCACACATGCTGCAGGAGTGATACTTAATGAATAATCAGAATCCTCATCTTTCCGTGCCATGTTTGCTACTGCTGGTTTCTTCCCATCTCTCTTTTGAGCCTTTGGACAATCTTTCCTCCAATGGCCCTTTTCATGACAAAAGGCACACTCATCACGAGCTAGATTTCTGCTTCTCGATTTGGATCGAGAATTCTTTCCACCACCATTTTTCTTTTTCTCCATCGCCCAATCTCTGCTTACCAAAGCTTCAAACGATGCTCGTTCAGAATTTTATCATTATTCCGAATCTCCAAACTAGTCAATGCTGTGCAAACATCTTTGAAGACGATCACACTCTTCCCATATATCAAAGTAGTCACAAAATGGCTATATTCCTCTGGTAGTGAGTGTAACAGAATCATAGCCTTGACTTCATCTTTAATATCTTCATCAAGATTCTTCAAATCAGCAAGTAACTTTTCAAATCTTGAAACATGATCGTGCATTGACACCCCAGACTTCATTCGAAAGCCATATACTTGGCTCATTGCATGAAGACGATTTTCAGGACTTTTCACCAGGTACTTCTCTTCCAATGTACGCCACAAAGTCACTGCACACTCCTCATCTTTCACCAAGTATTTCACCTCCTTGGTCAAACAAGATCTGATCTGACCACAGGCTTTCTCGTTCATACGATCCCAAATTTCTTCATCATACAAGTGTCTTTTATTTTTCAGAACAACATCGAGATCGATTTGAATAAGGGCATCCATAACTTCGCGCCTCCACATGCCGAAGTTGATTTTCCCATCAAACTTTTCAACATCGATCTTCTGGCCTCCTATAACAGGTGCTGAATAGCGATTTGACAAATCTCGCCTCCCACCTGAAGTGTCTCCTGAAATAGTCTCGGTAGATCTCTCCCCAATTCTGGAAGTTTCACCTTCTACCATTTTTCTCAACGAACTATTTCCACTTGAAAAACAGCCTCTATGATGTTAATCTCAACGAACTTTTTTGACAGAACCCGATACCACTTGTTGTGCGCGCGGAATGCGGAATCAAGCGCACCAAATAATTACTGAAAAATAAAGGACACAAGAATTTACGTGGTTCGGTAATTAAACCTACATCCACGGAGGCAAGAAAGAATAATTGTTTATTCAACAATTAATAGAATACAATATTTGAGTAACGAATCTCACTTCCCAGAAACCCAAATATACCAGTACTCTCACACTCTGCAGGAAAGATAAATTCCCCAGACACACTTCTCTCACTTCTCTCAAAAGCTTAAAAACTTATAAGTTTAACAAATTTGGGATGATTTCAAATGAATGAAATCCTTAGCTATTTATAGGAAAAATGTTGGCACTATGCAAAGAATAAAATAAGTGAAAATATAATAAATAATTATTATTTTTCCAAATTCATCCCCTATTCTATCTTTTCGGCTTAGCAAATTCCAATTTGAATTTGCTTCTCCAAAGGTTGCAAAATTGGCTTTGGCTGGCTGCTTTTTCAACAAAATCGTAAAGCTCAACGCTGCCACTGAAATTGTTAAAGGAAAGATAGATCTTAGTCAAATTCAAAAGTTCAAATATTGAACTTGGAATCGAGCCTATCAGTTCATTATATGCCAAGCCTAAAAAAGAAAGTTGGGTTAGGTTGGTAAACATATCCGGAATTTTACCAACAAAATTATTGTACTCAAGATTTAACCAAAGAAGCTGCTGAAGATTTGAAAAAGATGATGGAATGTGACCGCTAAAACCGTTAGATGAGAGATCCAAATAAGCTAGTTGTGTAATATTGTTACCAAGTGAAGCAGGAATTTCACCAACAAAATTATTGCCCCAAAGATCTAAATGACGAAGCTGCTGAAGATTTGAAAAAGATGATGGAATCTGACCACTAAAACTGTTAGATGAGAGATCCAAATAAGCAAGTTGTGTAGTATTGTTACCTAGTGAGGGAGGAATTGACCCCGTGAAATTGCTCCAAGAGAGGTTAAGGAGTGTCAAACTTGGAAATTGAGCAGTAAAACCAGAGGAAATCTCAGAGTAATTGAAATCATTGTAAGCTAGGTTGAGCTTTCGGAGGCGAGGAAGAAAGAAAAGGCTACTGTTGGAAGGGATGTTGCCGTGAAGCCAACTGCAACTGAGGTCGAGGCCAATCACGTGACCCGTCGCCGAATCACATGTTACGCCATCCCAGGAGCAGCAATCAGAGTCCTGTTTCCAAGACATCATCTTTGGACGAGATATTTGTTGAAATATTTCACAACGGTATTGCAAAGAATGTTTTTGAAAGGAAAAGAGCTGTTTAAATTGGAGTAAAGCAGAACTTTGGTGGTGAGAGCAAAGTATTGCTGAACACTGAGAATAGAAGAGCAATAACTGGAGGCAAATAAAAAGTTGATAAGGCGGAGTGATATAACCCATTTTCTTTTTCTTTTTTCTTTTCTGGATGATGAAATCACAAGAAGAGAGAGAGATATAATGACTATTATTTATAGAAGTTGAATATGGTGTGTAATTAATTAATAATATAATATTTATTGACTTACGGCACCAAGTCTTCTTGCTTTGGAATTTAGGTGGTAAGTGGAATCCTTTCAAGACGACATGCTCGACGCGGAATGATATTAGTTATGTGTTAGATGATGCTGATGTGGCAGGCAGCTAAACTCGTAGTTAGTTAGTTAGTTAGTCAGTCATATACATTATGCACAAAGCACAATTGATTTTCCCTCCTCTGCTTTAATTCTGTTTCAGTTTGTTAAAAAAGTTGTTCGGCCTTCCATTTACTACCTTTTGAAATTAATTATGATTCATTTAAATTTACAGCATGCACGAAGTCTATTTCAGATTGTTAAGAAAGATGTTAGACCTTTCATTTTCCAACGTACTTGTTAAAAACACTTTTTATTAAGAAAAATACTTAATTCTCTAATTAATTATCAAATTGTTAACGTCTATTTCAGATTGTAAAATACTTTTTACTTTTTCAACACCCGTGAAAAGGCGCATTTTTGTATTAATGCGCCTGCATTCTTATAAAGTCGATTTCAGATTGTTAAGTGGGAAGTTAGATTGCCACTTCCCGCATTCTTCAAAAGGCGCATTTTCCAGCAAGTATAATAATAATATTGTATAATATTTAATGTTATATAGATTATACTTTATTAATTTTGTATTAATATTGTTTAAATTTATTACTGCTTTATTATTAATTATATTAAATTATTATTTTATATTAATTTCTAATGTACAAATATAATAGGGTAATGGGCATACTAAATGATTTCTTTTGACATATGATTCTCGTCTTCTGTTTTCCTATAAATGTTGATTATAATTATCATTTGAATTTAATCAGGACTCGGGTTGTTGTAAATCAATTGTTAGATTTTGAAAATTTTTGTTCCGTTAATACATTATTCCAATTTAAAAACAACATATTAGCCGATGTGGTAGGAGTTTCACCAGTCAAACAATACACAAATTAGCCCCGTCCAGCCGCGAAGCTAAATGCTTTTTTTTTTTTGGGGGTGGCTGAATTTTTTTTAATTGATTATGAGAGAATTTTTTAAAAAGAAATTAAAAATACAACTAATGGGAGGAGACATAATGAGCCTTGTTCCTCAAAATATTTATTTAACACATCATTTGAAATTATTTAGATAACGCATTTACTACTAAAATGATGAACTCGAATAAGAATTTGGTAATAGTTGAAGACGTGATAGAACTAATTTACCACTTAAAAATAGTTTTATGGGTTTCAAAAAAAGTAATTTTGTAGTTAAATGAAAAACTAGCCCCAATGTTGTAATAACTGTTTAACTCAAAGATATATTTAGTATAAAAGAATAACGTCCACCAAAGACGTTATAAAGTTTTGCATTTGGAAAACTAAAAAAGGCCATTGTTTTGTGATAAAGTTTTGTCGGATAAAACTAAAAAAGGTGCATACATTTGGAAGGTGCCTCCTCTTTCTTATTACTGAACTTAAAATATGAAAAGGGATAATCGTTTTGTGATAAATTGTATTAGGAAAGTCAAATGCTTGATTAGCCCAGAGGTCAACATTGTGAGATGTAGTAGCTTTTTGCTGGGTTATTAGGTAAAAATGATTTCAGTTGTATGTTCTCCAAAATGTGTTAAGAAAATAAGAATTGGTTATGAAAATAAAAGTAGTAAAGTGCAAATCTTAGAAGTTTCCCGAAGTGCTGGAATTTGAAATAACTTCAAATGCACTTTATGAGATATTGAATTAGCATTGTATTATAATAATATTGTATAATATTTAGTGTTAAATTGTACTTTGTTAATTTTGTACTAATATTAAATTAATATTATTTAGATTTATTATTACTTTACTAATAATTATATTAAATTAGTTATTAAATTATTATTTTATATTAATTACTAATGTACAAATATAATGTAATATTGTGTTATTAAATAAAAACATTATAATTTAACTTCTATTTTATTTTATTTATTATTAAATGATAATTAGAATATATTTAACATCTCAATTGAGGCAACAGTTGGCACATTCTGGTGCATATGCACCACAGCTTAATTTGTCATATACACAAACTCAATCCATTTTCCCTCCTCTGTTTTGATTCTGTTTTGATCTGTTAAGCAGGTTGTTAGACCATCCATTTACTTCTTAATTAGTTCACTACAAATTAATATGTGTAATTAATTACAATTCATTTGGACTTTTAAAGCATGCACCAAGCCTTTTGTTATACTGAGCCTCGTTATATTGTTCCGGAATCTAGTTGGTGCATGAATTTGTGGCCAATTTTGCAAAACTCCAAACGGGTAATTATCAGAAACCTCCCCTGAGGTTTGGTGTATTATCAGTCTGATAGATTGTATTGATGTATTCTCAGATACTTCCCCTGACGTTAGTATACCGTTTTGTATTAATTAGGGTGGTGAGGATAAAATCATAAAATGGCCCTTCAATGATGGAAAAAATTCAAGCAAACTTGAAATTTTCACGTTGGGTTCTGTAATTGGTCTTGGGTTTGTAAATGTCCAGTGGCTAAAGAACAAAAGCAAGCATTACCCCACAAACAATAACACTCCTCCTTGTGCTGTCTTTCAATCTTACTCTCTTCAAGTTGTTTCTTTAAATCTTCTATGTCAGCCTTCGCCTGCAATATTTGCCTATTATCTCTTCTTTCAGTTCATTGAAGTTTTCTTTCTCTCTGAGGTTTGCATCAATAACAGCTTTACTCTTAAGAAGTGGAATCTTAAAAGTGGACAACTCCTGCAAGAAAGCTTTAGCAATTTTTTCAGTCATTATTGTTATTCTCAAGTACAAATGAGGTAAATTTCTTCTGAAGTTTCTTCAATGGGGGTTCACCCCTTGTGGTGGTTGTGCGGGTTAGAAGCCTATGCTTTATGATTACATCATTTTCATGTGGACCAAAATCGTTTCTGCCCTACCAGGAACTTTCCTTCCTTTCGCTAGCATTTAAACTGCTTTTTGTAATTTCAATCCTGCAAGATAGATATATGAACAGATTCACATCCCATACATATCTGCAAGAGTAAGTTCTAAGTCGTACAACCAAATTAATCTTGAAAGAGACGAGCCATATCAACTAAACCGTTGACTTCAAGGAGCAAAGCCCAAACAGCCCTAAAATATATAATTGGTAACTGTTTCAACAGTAAAAAGCCACCACAACACATTATCACCAGAAACCACTGTTAAATGTAATTCAACTACTGTTTCTTATACTTAAACACATGGAGAAATCCAATAATTTTTTTCCAAGGAATTTTTTTTATAGTAACGACTGAAGTCCAAACTAATCCCATATTGAAAATTTTTTGGAGGGATAGATGATACTTCACCTTACCTGTGTAAGGGTATTTTTGTAATTCCAACAGTCAACTAACAGTCCACTTAACGGAATATTAACGTCAAGGGAGGTCTCTGTAATTATGTGAATACTTTCTATCAAACTGTCAATACTCTAAACCTTAGGGGAGGTCCCTAAAAATTACCCAACTCGAAACAACTTCAACTTTTTTTCCACAGCTAAGATAATGAAACCCGTGGGAGGAATAAAAAAAGTTGAAAGTTATTGACGAACGATTGCCCAAATTAAGAGTTAGATATAGAATAAGTCTTTCTTTCTCAACGTCATGTCATTATTGAACACTTTAGTCAAGTCCACTTTATAAGTTAAAATAACTTTTCTATCCATCTCTTTTACTCACACCACTAGAAGGGAGTCTAATTACATAGAACACCTTTAGAGTCAGAGAATCAAATCTTCATTTATATCTTCTAAAATTTAAGCTAAGTCTTCTGTTTTTATTGTTATGTCTGAATTAATTATTCCTAATTTATGTATTTTTTTAATTATCTTTTCTAATTGGATTATTACCTATTATCTCTAATTTTTCTAACTTTTCTACTTTTTTCCTCAGAATCTTGTTCTGAAGTCTAGTTTACTGGTGCATTTGTCGTCAGTTTTGTCAAATTCCAATTACTTGTTAGACCTTCCATTTACTCTTAATTGTTTAGTATATATGTGTACGTAATCTCATTACTTGATCAATACTCAATATAGATCTCAAACCCTTACCCCAAATCAACATTGAGGATTCCACAGTTAGGCTCTATTAATATGTTATCTTTTTCTCTAGAATGAGATAATTTTGTACTAATGTTACTCTAGTTATAATTGTTAGGCATCAGAAGGAATAGTCTTAATTAATTATAATTCATTTAGACTTAGAGCATGCACCAAATCGGGTTAATTTTGTTATACTGAGCCTCACGGTATTGTTTTGTAAAATTCCAAACTACTTGAATTTCTTTTCCACAGTTATGAAACATATGGAATGATCAAAAAGTTGAAAGTTAATGATGTAAAATTGCCCAAATTAATAGGTATACACAGAACAAGTCTTTCCTTCTCAAATCACTTAATAATTAATGAGCGCTTTAGTCAAGTCCCTCTTACAAGGAACAAACAAATATTTTTTCTATTCCACAAACCCCCTCCAAAAGGAATCAGCAGAAGCTGTGTCCAATTCCATGTTTAATTATCTAGAAGAAGCAAGCTGTGTCCAAATTAGAGTATATTACTGGTATGGTTCTAATTAATTTGCAGAAAACTGAAAATAAAAGAGCAATAACCGGAGGCAGATCAAAAGTTGAAAAGGATGAGTTAAATAGTCAATATTATCTTTTTTCTTAATGAAATCACAAGAACAGATATGACTAAATGTAGAAGAAAAATGATGTGCAAGTATGAAGTGAATTTAAGGGAGGCACCAAGTCTTTGTAATACTTTTAGGCTTTGAGCACCAAGTCTTATTGGTTGGCCTTATAATCTAGTTTTGGAATCGATTGGACTGTGGTTTTTTTGAATAAATTTATAAAATTTCAAACTATTACTTCTAC
Organism: Citrus cavaleriei; assembly: GCA_030448925.1. Lineage (NCBI taxonomy): Eukaryota > Viridiplantae > Streptophyta > Magnoliopsida > Sapindales > Rutaceae > Citrus > Citrus cavaleriei. The sequence goes on from JAUJEN010000237.1 coordinate 186,082, forward strand.
ATTTTCCGCAGCCGCGAAACTCATGGGAGGGATCAAGAGGTATAGAGCTACAATTTCAATTCCAAATCATAAATCTTTATGCAGGCGAATTTTGAAGTTGAGAAAGTGAAATAAAAATGAGAGGAAAATTTTGGAGATGGTAAAGAACAGGTAAATGAACTTGATATTGAAGTGTGCTTATGTTAGTAATTAGAGTGTAGCCAATGATGATGACGACGACGAAACTAATCACTGCAGGCCTCGGCGGTGCAAGTGAGCGATGTTGTGTACAAGTGCTTCTGAAGTATTTTGAAGTTAAAATAAAAATTGTGCAACTTGTAATTCACAAATGTGAGTATTTCAATCTTTATGCAGGTGAATTTGTCATATAAGTGAATAAATGGAAGGGAGGGGATATATTTGGAAATTAGGCAAGTATTGTGGCATATAAAATCAAAAAACTCTTGAGCAATGGCTGCACCAAAATGCTGGCGTTTGAAATTGAGCTTTGTTTCGAGCTTTCGTTCTTTTTTAGCCCCGTTCTGCCGCGAAACTAACAACTTTGTTTTTTTTTTCTTTTGGTGACTGAATTTATTTTTTTAATTGAATATGAGAGGTTTTTTTAATAACAAATTAAAGATACATCTAATAAGAGGAGACATAATGAACTTTGTTCCTCAAATTATTTGTTTAATAACAATTTTGATATTTATTTATGTATGTAAAAAGAGATGTAACAGCCAGCTAGACTCATATTTTTCCCTCCTCTGTTTTGATTCTGTTTCGATTTGTTAAGCAGGTTGTTCTTAATTTGTTTACTGCAAGTTAATATGTGTAATCTACTTATAAGATTGATCAATACTAACGTTTAAAATTGAGGATGAAATAATCTAATTAATTATAATTCATTTGGACTTTTAGAGCATGCACCAAGTCCTTTGTTATATTGAGCCTGATGATATTGTTTTGGAATCTAGTTGATGCATGAATTTGTGGCCAATTTTGCAAAACTCCAAACAACTTCAACTTCTTTTCCACAACTATGATAATGAAACCCAGGGGAAGAATAAAAAAAGTTGAAAGTTACTGATGTAGCATTGCCCAAATTAAGAGGTATGTAGAGAATAAGTCTTTCTTTCTCAACGTCATGTCATTAATGAACACTATAGTCAAGTCCACCTCATAAGTTAAAATAACCTTTTCTATCCATCTCTTTTAATCACACCACTAGAGGGGACTCTAATTAAATAGAACACCTTTAGAGTCAGAGCACCAAGTCTTCACCTCTATCTTCTAAACTATAAACTAAATTTTGTGTTTTTGTTGTTCTATTTGGGTTAATTATTTCTAATTTATACACTTCTTTATTATCTTTTCTAATTGGATTATACACTTCTTGTTCTGGAGTCTAGTTTATTGGTGCATTTGTCGCTAGTTTTATAAAATTCCAATTATTTGCCAGACCTTCCATTTACTCTTAAATGTTTACTATATATGTGTGTAATCTCTATGCTGAAATTGCTTGATCAATACTCAATATAGATCTTAAACCCTTTTCCTAAGTCAACATTGAGCATTCCACAATAAGGTTTGAATTAATTTTGTAATGGTATGTAGCTTCTTTTATGTAGGCGTTCTCCTAAGGTTTGAATTAATTATACTGACAGAAAAAAGCGAGTCCCACGAATTAATTGCTCTCAAGATTTGAGAGCATGAGTGCTGTCAACGGGCTACGAGCCTATTGGCAGATGCAGAGGATTTCTATTAAACATTGATAGACTATGTTTGTATTTTACTCGTTTCCTTTCTTGACGTCTTTAGTAGACTTTGATTATTCAATTTCCACTAACCAGTCCAAATTAAAGCTCAAACGATATATAGCTAGATAAGAGAAATGTTAGTTGTCTGTCGTATACGGTGATGTGGCAGTCGCCTAGACTCTAGTTATTGTTATTATTGTTTTATAGAAGGTAGAGGAATAGTCGGTATCCATATATATGTTATGATACATTCCTCCCTTATGATCGAATAGCGAATCAAATAAAGTTATTTGATTAATACAAGAAAACAATGTGTTAAACTGGCAAGTTCGTTTTAATCCAAAACAATGTGTCCCACTTTTAATGCAAGAAGTCATTGGAATTTAAATGCCCAAATCTTACAATTATATGCAAGAAGGCATTGACGTTAGCCTATAAATATTATTTTTTCAGATAGAGAGTCAAGCTTATTTGATTTTCCCCATGGCGCATACAAAGAACAATTTGTTAAACGGGCAAATTCGTTGGGCTTATAAATATTTCTAAAGTGAGACGATAAGAAGAAATAAAGACGAAAAGAAGAAAAAAGTTTCTGAATAATATGTTTAATTGATAAAAATTGTTTAGCCTTGAGGTTTTATAGCCTGTTAATGCCTAATCTATGAACACAGTAGATTCTAACCATTATTAGAAAAATACTGGAAATTAGAGTAAGAAAATGAATTTCTTATTAAAAAAAAAAATCATAGAAGATTCCTAAGGTGCTGGAAATTAAGTGAATTGAAATGAGATATTCAGTCCAGAAACCTTGAAATTTGTCAATAGTCTCATGGGCAACAAGGACAATGACAATGAATGTTGTTCATCCTGTGCAGGCTTCCAAGTACGCCCAAATTCAACATTTCATAGCCCAGAGATGCACTAAATCAAAGTCAGCCCACGCCATTTCCCACATCAACAATTTTTCGAATAATTTTTAAACCAATAAAATATAAGTGGTGAAACATTCTAAAGATATGGAAATAAAGCAAGGCAAGTTTGGCACCCAGGGATGGCAATTGGATCGCTCCTTAATGGATATCCATAATATCCATCTAAAACTTTCTGGATTTTGAAATGGATATTTTAAAATTATATCCAGTTGGATATAGATGGATATGAATAATTAAATTTTAAAATTATACACAATTTTAAAAAATTAAAAATAAAAAATGTAATAAACAAACAATTGTAAAAAGATTAACGTACCAATCTTCAAACACCTTTACATTCGGAAGTTCAATTTCAGCACGTGAAAAAAGGATGCACAAGAGTTAAGCTCAAATCTCGAGCCATGCTTAGAGCATCACCAAAAGGCTCTTCAAAGAAGATTTTATTACTTATTTGAAGAGCCATATCAATATTTAAAGCTCCAAAAGAGACTTCAATTAAGATTCTTCAAATAAGAATTAATTCTCTCTCTTCAAATTTGGAGAGTTAATTTCTCCCTCTTCAATTTATATTTTATTACTTTTCATTGAAGAAAGAAAGTCTTTTAATTCGACTTTTCCTTTAAAAAACTAATTATATGATTAAAATAATATTAACATATTTCTATTTGAAGAGTCTTTTGGAGAATATCATATTTTTTCACCCTTCTATTTGCCACATAAGTAAGCAAATAAGTATTTGAAGAGTAAAATTTATATAGGTTCTTGGAGACGCTCTTAGAAGCCAACCTTTTGAAGATAGGCATCTCTTATTGTCATCTGCTACCGCTGCTTCTGGTAAGCAAAATTGACGAGTCATTGCATTTGACGGATTGAAAAAATGGCGCCGATTGCCGTCGCCGTCGTCGTGTGGTGGAAGTAAAAGGAGAGGCATCTGATCAGACTTGTATCTAAAATTCTTGATATTTGTCGCTGATCGCCAAGAAGTGCAAACCCAAGGAAAGGCCACAAAGTCTTGGTAGAATTTTATCCGCTCAGCGATTTCGACTACAAGGTCTTGGTTAAGTTCTGACCATTGATGGATGGTAAGATCGCTTTTGGAGGTATGAGAAGAAAAATTAGGGAACAGAGGATGGCCAATTTAGATTTTCGGTTTTCGCTGCTGTTCTGTACATCATGTTCGTGTTGTGTTCGATAATTTGCTTCACTGAAGTGAAGTGACGAAGGCTCACGCGACGGAATAAACTGCAATTGTTTTTTCAAATTTTTTAAAATAATTTTAATTAGCTTTTAAAATTAATAATTTTAGGAAATAAAAAATAAAAAAAGAATTTTCTAATGTAATACATCATTAATTAACTTTTACTTTATTATTATGTTATATTATTTTTTAAAATTTAGAAATATAAATTTAATATCCATGGACATCCATTGATATCTATATTTGTGTGGATAAAATCCATATCTATATCCAATATTAAGTATTGGATATGGATATGGACAAATGCATCATGGATAATCATGAATTTATACATGGATGGACAATATCCATATCCAACTGGATATTTTCCATCCCTATTTGGCACCAAGAGCATATATAATCCTTAAATGCCTGTAGAAAAACACGTCACATTAATATGCAAATTCAGAATATATAAAAATTCACCGTGCAATCTACAAAAAGACAAACCGTTAACTTGGAGCAGTAGATGCACCCTTCTCATGACCTTCTTAGATTGCTTCCGTTCGATCATCTTTACAAAACACTATGGCAAAAATCATGTACCCAAGCACGAGCACGCTCGATCCTGTCCATAAATAAGAACTCTGGAGCCAGGCCTATGGGTTCACCAACAATGATGTTTTAGCTCCAAAGCAATAATTTGTAGACTCTACATGTTTCAATTATAGAATTTCTGCTCTATCCATTCTCTTCACTTAATCATATATTTACTTTTCTGCACCAGAAGTGCAGATTGCAGGACAAGAATGTTCATAAAAGCACCATTGCTCACTCCTGGATAGATTCCTTCAGAAGTTATGGCTGGAATGTTTGCGGCTATTGCTTTAACCTTAGAAGAACTTTGCAGGCTGATAGTTGCTGGTATCGTCACAAACATCAATGTATGCTGTCTGTTAGGAGGCACAAAAACAACACATGAGATGACATCTCGGTTACACAGTAAAGCTGTATACATGCTTCAATCATCACATCTGCAGAAGCAAAGTTACAGCATTTCAGCTATAGACTAAAACATCATTAAAATATTGTCAATAACGAAATATAATCTCCTGAAAAAATTACTAATGTGGAGCAACAGAAGATACATCTAACATTACCAAACAGAAGAAAGAATCAAAGAAACATAGTAAACATAAAAATAACAGAAAATAGCAAAGCTTGAAAAATTTCCCTCCTTTATTTCTTGCATTTTTTCGGAAACCAAACAGAAGAAAGAAAAGGGTATGTATATAAATTGAGCTTGTAGAGAGCAACAGCAGTGGATCAACCGACCCGACCCGTACCTCCAAGTACCAAAACGCGGCCGTTTTGGTTCTTCATTTGAAACTGAGCTCTGTCAAGAACTGTCTCTGTAGTAGCACTTGTAGCCCTGGCCATTATGCCCGTGGCCGTGCTATTCAAATGAAGCAAAGCTCGCGCCATTTTGGTTTCTCTTTGAAGAGTGAAGACTCACAATTTAACTGTTTATCTTATCCAAATTATCATCAGTTATAACACCGGTTGAGTGATGACGTGGCGAGGGTGTTGAGGCTGGTGACGTGGATGAGTTTTCACAGTTTGACGTGGCGCATACTTGGCCATTTGAACAAGGATCATATAAGTTCAGAGATTTTGGACCTAAGTTACTTCAATTGTTCAATCCATTTCTTTTTACACCCAATCAATTATCTTATTGTGAGTTTCAGAACAGTAATATTACACATTCAAAATCAACTTACAAAATAGAAGATGTATACCCAAATTAAGCCCATATCGTGTCCTACATCATTATTGCTGCAATTAATTGATTCAGGATTATTTGATATTTCCCATTGTTGCATATAGAGAAGGACATGATTGTAAGGATCGTGTGCTTAAAATTCTCAGCCCAAGTCAGTTTGTTTGTGTGCACACCATGCTACATACCCTACTAAAACATACTCGCACATACTACCTGACCCATTGGTCATCTCTATGTCCAATAATATCTTCAATGGAAAAATTCCACAGTGTCTTCAAAACTTTACACTGGGATATTTAGATGTTAGAATGAAAAATCTTCATGGTAGAATCCCACAAACGTATGCGAAAAAGGCTACAATTTGTATGCTTAGCTGAATAACAATCACGTGGAGGGACCATTGCCACCATATTTGGTTAATGTATCGGTTTGATGTTTATTAATTTGGAAATAACAACTTGAGCAGCCCAATTCCACAATGTCTTGGAAACTCAATACTTATTAAGATCTTGAATATGATAATGAACAAATTCAATGGCCGCATCCCTCAAATGTTTACAAACAGATGTGATTTGATAAGTCTTAAATTAATGGTAATCAATTGGAAGGATCATTGCCTTCATCTTTGGTTAACTGTCAGCAATTGGAAGTTTTTGATTTTGGGAATAATTATGTTAATGATACTTTTATTTTTGATGAGAAATTCTTTATAAATTGCAAATGCTTATATTACGATCTAACGATTTCGGGGTACCAAAACAAGAGTTCCCTTTCTCTTATTTTGCTATCACCAATTGGATCCGAAATTGGTTAGATCGTAATATAAACACTTTCAATTCATGAAGAATTTCTAACCAATGAGGAAATGTATTATTAACATGATATTCCCAATATCAAAAACTTTCAAATTTGACTGTTAATCAAAGATGGAGACAATGGTCCTTCTAATTGATTGCCATTAAGTATAAGACTTCTCAAATCACAACTCTTTGCAAACATTTGAGGGATGCTGCCTGAAATCCGTTCATTCTCATATCCAAGACCCTAAAAAGTATTGAGTTTATAAGAAGTTGTCGAATTGGGCTGCTCAAGTTGTCATTCCCAACATCCATAAACATTAAACTGGTACAATTAGCCAAATTATTGCTGAACACTGAGAATACAAGAGCAATAACTGGAGGGAATCTAATTAAATACAACACTTAAATACAACACTTTTTCAAAAAAAGAGAATTTATCAATCAACAAAAATTTAATTTCGCAACAGAATTGGACATTAATTTTTTTCCCACTGTTTTTAATTTCATTTTAATTTGTGTAACCTTGAATTTAAAAGAAATATTTAATAAAGCAACTAAATAACATAAAAAATAATAAAAAAGAAAGTACATAACTTGAAAGCTCTTCCTACTTTATTTCCTGCGGCGTCATTCCAAACATTATTACTCATCATCAACTGTTTCGTTCTCACATCACTTGATGACATGAAACATCAAATTCATGATCCATGGAGAATGTTGGAAGTTTGAGGAGTAAAGTGGAATTCATGATCCATCAAATTCATCAATCAAATTCACATCACTTTTTCATAATCTTGAGAACGTGTTATAAGTGGAATCATGGGCCGCACCGTACGTGGGGACTGCTGTTATGTATGGCAGTGCTATGAAAACCCCTCTAAATTTAATGGCCATTTGGTTTCATTTTGCGCATAATTATTTTTGTTTCTACAAAATGAAAAATGTTGATATATGAAAAAGTGCAGATTTTTCTTAATTAAATTTGGACGAAGGTGATTTCTTCCTTTTGAAATACATATATTACAATAAAAGATCTACGAAAATGCCTTTTAATTAAATTTATCGTGACACATCTCAATTTCTACCCTTGGATGTATACCATAGAGGGTAGAAATTGAGAGCTCGAGTGCTGTCAACGCTGTACAAGCCCACTGGCAGATGTGTGGGATATCATTTAATACATTTTCTCCAAGAAGAGCAATGCATACACTTAATAGAGTTATTAATTAAGCGCTGAGTTTTTAAATTGATATCATTGAGCCAAAGGCAAAGAATGTTTTCTGCTCACAAACTTTGAAATAGTACGTTCTACGCCCAAATTTGAAGTACGTGGCCCAAGATAAAACAAACCAAAGTTACCCCCCACACAATTTCTTGCAACAATATTACTTCAAATCATTTTACCATCAAAATGTACGTCCGTGACGACATGTTCTAATGAAATGGCAATACCTGGAGGATTATTTGACTTCCACTGCTAGCTTCCGATAGTTTATAATTCCTGAAGAAAATAATCGCATCAATAATTCAATTAAAATTTTCTGTCTTATACATTATCTTCATTTTGTTTCTCACTATAGATGTTGATAATAAGCATAATTTGAAATTAATTAGGATTGTGATTTTTGCAAGTCAACTGTTAGATTACGATAATATCGGCATGCTATCTAGGTAAAGAACAGTAGAAACCAGCTTATAATTCCAAAAGACAAACTAATAATTACTCACCTAGGCCTTTAGAGATGCATCTACAAACTTCTTCTACTTGCTCTGCCTCGTCTGATCACCCTTCTCAGCTTCCTGGATTGCTTCCTTTCGATCATTCTTACAAACCATTGTGGCCTTCCAGTCACAAATGCCATGTATCCGATGGACAAGCCGATCACCACTCCAGATGCATAACCCAACTTAGCGAGCTTCCAATCAAACCAGCTTGAAGCATCGTCTCCTTCGATAAATCTTGTTGGTGTTGTTGGTTCTGGTGCCTCATCAATGTTGCAGCTTTTTGCTAATGGGAATCCACACAGCCCCGAGTTACCAGAATAGGAATCATTTCCAAATGTATTAAACTGGGGTCCTCCTGGTATGGGTCCCTCGAGCTGGTTGTTCGAAAGATTCAACACCGAAAGATAATTGAGACTCGCCAGTTGTGTTGGGATACGTCCAGCAAGCTTGTTTGAAGAGAGGTCTAAAGATTCAAGCTCTGTCAGATTTCTCAGCGACGAAGGAATACCACCTGTCAGGTTGTTGTGAGAAATGTTGAGACTTTTGAGTGAATTCAGCATTCCGACTACTTCTGGAATTTTCCCTTGAAATCTATTGCTGGACAAATCAATAGTTGCAAAAGTTGTTAGAATCCTCTCCATTTGTAAGTCATTGCCTTTCATAGTCAGAGATATTGATTCATAGTAAGAATAATTCGACGCCCTCATATAATTGACTTCAATACTATTGTCATCCCCGTGCATCATGGCTTTAAAACCATTCAGATACCATATTGGCAAAACACCGGTGAATCGATTGTAAGAGAGATCAATTATTCGCAACTTGGGGAAAGGAACTCTTGTTTTGGTATCACCAATGGGACCACGAAATCTATTAGAACGCAATGTAAGTACTTGCAATTCGGGAAGAACGTCTAACCAATAGGGAAATGTATCATCAATCTGATTATTCCCAAAATCTAAAACTTCCAAATACTGACAATTAACCAAAGAAGGAGGCAATGGTCCTTTCAACCGATTGCCATTAAGGTTAAGACTTACCAAAACACAACTTTTTGCAAATGCTTGAGGGAGGCTGCCATTGAACTTGTTCATTCTCATATCCAAGACTTCAAGTGTTGAGTTTCCAAGATATTCTGGAATTGGGCCGCTCAAGCTATTATTCCCAACATCAAGAAATCGCAAATCGACACAGTTAATAAAAGGTGGTGGTAATGGTCCCTCCAAGTGATTGTCATTCAGCCGAACATAAGTCAAGTTGCAGCCCTTTGCATATGTCTGTGGGATGCTACCTTGGAAGTTGTTGATTCCGAGATCCAATGTTTGAAGTGTAGAGTTTCCAAGACACTGTGGAATTTGTCCGCTCAAGCTATTGTTGGATACGTCAAAAGATTGAATGGAACTCAAATTACAAAATGATGAAGGAATCTCTCCAGTCAAATTGTTGTTGGAAATTGAAAAGGAAATCATGTGAGGCGGTAGATCTAGAAGTGATCCTTGAAGTAAGTTCGAATCAAGGAAAAGATATTCGAGATTTTTCCACGGAAGATGGTCTATACTTGTCAGGAAGTTTTGTGAAAGATCTAGGTAATACAAAGTATGTACTCCTATATCCCACATCCAACTGGGAATCCTACCACGGATTTGGTTTATAGAAAGGTCCAACCACTCTAACTGATGTTGAGTTCTCAAGACGTCTGGAAACTCACTTATATTACAAGCCGATAAACTAAACCCCTGAAGATTAGGGAAAGACGAGTTGACTGTTAATTTGGTGCTCACTGATAAACTAATATTAGAAAGAGAAAGAACTTTAAGATTTTTGAACTTTGCAAAATCGTAAAGCTCAACGCTGCCACTGAAATTGTTGAAAGAAAGATAGACATATGTCAAATTCAAAAGTTCAAATATTGAACTTGGAATCGAGCCAGTCAGTTGATTCTCTTCCAGGCCTAAATAAGAAAGTTGGGTTAGGTTGGTAAACATATCCGAAATTTTACCAACAAAGCTATTTCTCAGAAGATCTAAATGACGAAGCTGCTGAAGATTTGAAAAAGATGATGGAATCTGACCGGTAAAACTGTTAAATGAGAGATCCAAATAAGCAAGTTGTGTAATATTGTTACCTAGTGAGGCAGGAATTGACCCCGTGAAATTGCTTGAAGAGAGGTTAAGGAGTGTCAAACTTGGAAATTGAGTAAAACCAGAAGAAATTTTAGAGTAATTGAAATCATTGATGGCTAGGTTGAGCTTTCGCAGGCGAGGAAGAAAGAAAAGGCTAGTGTTGGAAGGGATGTTGCCATGAAGCCAACTGCAACCGAGGTCGAGGCCAATCACGTGACCCGTCGCCGAATCACATGTTACTCCATCCCAGGAGCAGCAATCAGCGTCCTCTTTCCAAGACATCATCTTTGGACGAGATATCTGTTGATATCCATCACAAAGGGAGGAAGAATCTTTTTCAAAGGAAAAGAGCTGCTTAAATTGGAGTAAAGCAGAACTTTGGTCATGAGAGCAAAGCGTTGCTGAACACTGAGAATACAAGAGGAACAACTGGAGGCAAATCAAAAGCTGATAAGGCTGTATCAAATAACCCATTTTGTTTTCTTGTCTCGGTTGATGAAATCACAAGAAGGGAGATATGACTATTTATAGACGTCGAATGGTGTGTAATTAATTAATAATATAATATTTATTGACTTAGAGCACCAAGTCTTGCTTTGGAATTATGATTTTCACAAACCAGTCCAAAAGCTGAAGCTGTATCCAATTAATTACAATTTTGATATTTATTTATGTATGCGAAAATATTAGTTATCTGTTATATATGCTGATGTGGCAGCCAGCTAAACTCGTAGTTAGTTAGTCATATACATTATGCACATAGTTATTCGGCCTTCCATTTACTTCTTGATAATATGTGTAATCTACTTGTGAGGTTGATCAATACTACCTTTTGAAATTGAGGAGGAATAATCTTAAATAATTATCATTCATTTAAATTTACAGCATGAACGAAGTCTATTTCAGATTGTTAAATTTTCCAGCAGTTTGTAAAATTCAGTGTCCAAATTAGAATATATTACTTTTTTCTTTTTCAACACCCGTGAAACTCATGGGAAGGGTCAAAAATGTGGAAAGTTAGATTTCCAGTTCCAAATAAAAATCTATTCCAGTTTTTCCATGTGTGTTGATATAGTATTAATATCTGTAACAGTGTTAGATTATGCTTTATTAATTTTACTTCATGCCAGTTCCAAATAATGCAAGTATATTACTTTATGCGGTATTGAATTTGTATTTTATTATAATAATATTGTATAATATTTAATGTTAGATTATACTTTATTAATATTGTTTAAATTTATTACTGCTTTATTATTAATTATTAAATTATTATTTTATATTAATTTCTAATCTACAAATATAATACGGTAATGGGCATACGAAATGATTTCTTTTTACATATGATTCTCGTTTTCCATTTTCCTATAGATGTTGATTATAATTATTATTTGAATTTAATCAGGACTCGGGTTGTTGTAAATCAATTGTTAGATTATGAAAATTTTTATTCCGTTAATACATTATTCCAATTTAAAAATATTTAGTGATAAAAAGTGATTGCAGCATCCCCAGGCATTGAATTAGGACGATCTTTTCTCCTTAACACTTCCTGCCAATTATTTTATGTGGATGGGCTTCACCGAAACTTAAATAAGATAAAAATGCCAGTCATAGTGGGCGATTACTTGCAATCATTTCAGCAAAAGCGACTGACCCAGGACTTCACCATAATAAACCTTAATTAGTCTCTCTGTCTCTCCTTTGCTTTCACTTCTACCAATATGAGCAAGCTCTGCTGCCACCACTGCCACTACCAAAAGCAGCATATTAGTTGATGTGGTAAGAGTTTCACCAGTCAAACAATACACAATTTAGCCCCATTCAGCCGCGAAGCAAAATACCTTTTTTTTTTTTTTTTTTTTTTTTTTGGGTGGCTGAATTTTTTTTTTAATTGAATATGAGAGAATTTTTTAAAAAGAAATTAAAAATACAACTAATGAGAGGAGATATAATGAGCTTTGTTCCTCAAAATTAAATGAAAAACTAGCCCCAATGTTTTAATAATTGTTTAACTCAAAGATATATTTTGTATAAAAGAATAACGTCCACCAAAGACTCGAAATTCGATTATTCAACTGTTTTCTTATCGAGAATTTTCTTTTCAATTTTCTATCCCTTGTAAATGTGCATAATTTTTTGTGAAGGGATTGAGCAATAACTGAAAATATGAAAAGGCCATTGTTTTGTGGGATAAAACTAAAAAAGGTGCATACATTTGGAAGGTGCCTCCTCTTTCTTATTACTGAACTTAAAATATGAAAAGGGATAATCGTTTTGTGATAAATTGTATTAGGAAAGTCAAATGCTTGATTAGCCCAGAGGTCAACATTGTGAGATGTAGTAGCTTTTTGCTGGGTTATTAGGTAAAAATGATTTCAGTTGTATGTTCTCCAAAATGTGTTAAGAAAATAAGAATTGGTTATGAAAATAAAAGTAGTAAAGTACAAATCTTAGAAATTTCCCGAAGTGCTGGAATTTGAAATAACTTCAAATGAGATTTTGAGTCCTGAAATTGTACAATTTCGTAAAAGCCCCACGGGCATCAGACTCAAAGGCAAATGGGCAACATTGTTCATCTTGTTACCAGCTTTGAAAAAGTATATACCATACGCCCAATTGAAAAAATGTGGCCTAAATGGCACCAAATGAATTTCACCCCAAATCATTCCTACATCAAAATTATTTTTAAAATAACTTTTTCCTGAAAAAATTGATCAAGTTAACCATCAAAATGTAAGCGTGTGATATCATGTTCTTATGCAATGGAAATGAAAGCAAAACATATTTGGGTACCTGGAGATTATTTGACTTCCACTACTAGCTTCCAAAAGTCTAAAATTCCTGATCAAGAGAACACGTCCTATCATTGATTTCTTATATATGACCCTCATTTTCTTTCTCTCTATAGACTATAGATGCTGATTATAAACATAATTTGAATTCAATCAGGATTGGGATTTTTGTATATCAACTGTTAGAATATGAAACATATCAGCTGGTTATCTACTCCATGAACAATACATAAACCACCTTATAATGCCGATAGTTAACCAAAGATGGAGGCATCAATCCTTCCAACCAATTGCCATTGAGGTTAAGACTTGTCAAGACACAACATTTTGCAAATGTTTGAGGAAGGCTGCCACTGAATTTGTTCATAAGGGGAGTGTAACTGGCCTTGTGTTAGAGTGCAATTTATGCACTAGTTTTGCATTGTTTACTTCCCTTAATATCGATGTTTTGCACTTAATAATAAGTGATTTACTTATGTTTTATTTTTGTAGGTGCAATTCTATTGATTGGTGCTAAAATTGAGCTACAAGATGATGTTTAAGGATGATTGTTCTCTTGGAGAAATTATGAGCGTCAGAAGAACTTTGTTGATAAGGCGTGGGCGCGTGCTGTCAACTACGGACCTGCAGTTTTTAGTTTAACGTGTTTTGTATTTTTGGTTATTTTTGTAATTACGAATTTAATATTTCAGATATTAGTATTTTATTTTAAAAAGAACTCTAGAGGAGAAGAGAGAGAGAGTATTTAAGGGAGGAATCTATTGTGAAGAAAAAGATTTTTAGAAAAGAATGAAACCCTAGATCTTAATTTTTCTCTTCTCTCTATGAAGAACTAAATCTATTATTGTGGTTAAAGGTTAATGAAGCTTTGATTCATCACTACTGTGAGATCTTTCTTATGTTTTAATTGTTTTATTACTTTTTGGGTATTTGTTTATTCTCTGAATTATTTTCATGATTATGTTTGTTAATTAGATAACTAGCCACTATTTAATTATCAACTTAATCTATTGTCAATTAAAGGATTCATCGTATGAAGATTTTAATGTTTGTGACAAATAACATAGCAGTGAGTTGTGTTATGAGAATAAACAATCTAATTTAAATGAACCATCGTATGCGTTTGTTGATTAGGATTTGGGTCTCTCTGGTTTTTCAGGCTGTCAATTGATTAAATCCTATGATCGTATCTAGGGTTGTCTATTGATTAGGGAAATAACCAACGGTCGTACCTTGGTTATCGACTAGTTAAGGAGAGATTGGCTATTAGAGGGTCTCAGTAGCTATAACCGGTCTATTCATAAGTAGTAATAATTTATATTTGAATCAATGATCAGTAGTCGAATCAAGCTGAGTTAATTCCTTCAACCAGAGCTTTCTCCAATTTGAATTACAACTTTAATTTGCATTCTTGTTATTTTAATTTGATTTTTATTATTGTCAACAATTCCCCCATTTTACGTTTTACATTTTAAAAGGATTTAAATAATTACCGATCTCTGTGGACACGACCCTGCTCAATCACTATACACAATTTATTTAGAGTAGGTATTTATTTTTGCTGGCTTCGACAACCATCAAATTTTGGCGCCGTTGCCGGGGATTGGTGTCGTTTATTTAATCTTTTTTACGTTTTACTTGGTGTATGGTTCGTTCTTCTCGTACAGGTACACTTTCGTTTGATCCTGAAATTGAGAAAATGAGACAAAATAACGATCCTTGTCACCTTTACTTTCTGAAACAGATACGGTGCCTGATTTGGTTGAATCATCTAGTGATTCAGAAGAACAAGTGATGGATAGAGCTGCACCTGTAGAAAGAACTCTTAGAGAGTTAGCTGAACCAGACTCGAATCATCAACCACTTTGCATTCAATATGTAGACTTGGAGGTAAATTTTGAATTAAAGTCTGGTCTTATTCATTTATTACCCAAGTTTAATGGTTTTGCAGGTGAAGATCCTCATAAACATCTCAAGGAGTTTCATGTTGTATGTTCATGTATGAGACCACAAGGCGTGACTGAAGAGCAGATTAAGCTGCGTGCCTTTCCGTTCTCTTTAGATGGGCTAGCTAAAGACTGGTTGTACTACTTATATATGACCCTCATTTTCCGTGCTTTTCCATTCTCTGTATCTTATATATGACCCTCATTTTCTTTCTCTCTATAGACTATAGATGCTGATTATAAACATAATTTGAATGTGTAATCTTGACGACATGCTCGACGCTGATGTGGCAGGCAGCTAAACTCGTAGTTAGTTAGTTAGTCAGTCATGTACATTATGCACAAAGCACAATTGATTTTCCATCCTCTGCTTTAATTCTGTTTCAGTTTGTTAAAAAAGTTGTTCGGCCTTCCATTTACTTCTTGATAATAAGTGTAATCTACTTGTTAAGAAAGATGAGGAGGAATAATCTTAATTAATTATGATTCATTTAAATTTACAGCATGCACCAAGTCTATTTCAGATTGTTAAGAAAGATGTTAGACCTTCCATTTCCATTAATTATGAGGAGGAATAATCTTAATTAATTATGATTCATTCTTCAAAAGGTGCATTTTCCAGCAGTTTGTAAAATTTCAACACCCGTGAAACTCATGGGAAGGAAGGTAGTTTATAATGTGAATTTAAGTATAATGTAAATTTATGAATTTAAGGAAGATACCAAGGCTTATTGTTCTTTTTTAAGGAAGGTACCAAGTCTTTGTAATACTTTTAGAATTTGAACACTGAGCCGTTTTTTGAACAATTTGTAAAATTTCAAACAAGTACTTGCACATTTTCCACAGCCATGATGAAACTCATGGGATGGGAAGGATCAAAAAGTGAAGAGTTGCAATTCCAATTCCAGATCAGAAATCTAGCTGGCTATTATCTTTTGGTCTAAAGAACACTGTCTGCATTCTTCAAAAGGCGCATAATTTTCCAGCAGTTTGTGAAATTTCAAGCTACTACTTTTTTACTTTTTCAACACCCGTGAAACTCATGGGAAGGGTCAAAAATGTGGAATGCACATTTTTTTTACCATTTCGATATTACCATCGCACGTTTTTGTTGATGACAAATTGCCAACATTATGAATTGAGCAGTACTGGCAGTTTGTGACAACGAGATTCTGTTCGGTTGAATTTCTTTTTTCTTTTTCTTTTTCTCTAATTCAATGCATGATTTTTGTCCCACAAAATACTTGTTTAATACATCATTTGAAATTATATAAGTAACATATTTACTCCTTTAATACTTGAAAATTGAGAAACTTGTAATTCACAAATGCAGGTGGATTTGTCGTATATAAGTGAATAAATGGAAAGGAAGGGATGTATTATATTTGGAAGATAAGCACTTTTGCTGCATATAAAAAAAAAAAACACGCGTTTTGTTTCGAGTTTTTGTTAATGATGTGTATAGGACAGTGGTCCATTTTTCTTTATAATTATGGGCCTACTTTTGTTTCAACTAAAATAAAAGAAACAAAAATTCCTATAGTTGAGGTAAATTTTCCTCCATCATGAAATGATTTTCCTTACATATGATTCTCGTTTTCCTTTTTCTTATAGATGTTGATTATAATTATTTTTTTGAATTTAATCAGGATTCTGGTTGTTGTAAATCAATTGTTAGACTATGCAAACTTTTATTTCATTAATTCATTATCCTAATTTAAAAATATTTAGTAATAAAAAATGATTGTAACATCCCTAGGCATTGAATTAGCCTGATCCTTTCTATTACTTTATGTGGATGAGCTTCACTTTCACCAAAACTTAAATAAGAGAAAAATGCCAATCACACTGGGCGATTACTGCCATGTCATGATAAAAGTTAGAATAAGGGACCCAAAAGCAGCATATTAGCCGATGTGGTAAGAGTTTCACCAGTCAAACAATACACAATTTAGCCCCATTCAGCCGCGAAGCTAAATATCTTTTTTTTTGGGTGGCTGATTTTTTTTAATTGAATATGAGAGAATTTAAAAAAAAGAAATTAAAAATACAACTAATGAGAGGAGACATAATGAGCCTTGTTCCTCAAAATATTTGTTTAATACATCATTTAAAATTATTTAAATAACACATTTACCATTTAAAATGAGAATTTGATAATAGTTGAAGACGTGATATAGCTAATTTACCACTTAAATTTTTTTTTATAGGTTTCGATAAAAGTAGAAGAAAATGATGTGCAAGTATGAAGTGAATTTAAGGGAGGCACCAGCCACCAAGTCTTTGTAATACTTTTAGACTTTGAGCAACAAGTCTTATTGCTTAGCCTTATAACTTAGTTTTGGAATCTATTGGACTGTGGTTTTTTTGAACAATTTATAAAATTTCAAACCGGTACTTTCGCATTTTCCACAGCCATGAAACTCGTGGGAAGGATCAAAAAGTGAAAGTTACAATTCCAATTCCAAATCAGAAATCTGGCTGTTATCTTTATTCATACCCTTTACTTTGGTCTAAAGCAGACTGCTATTGGTATGTTGTTTTCCCACAGTTTGTAAAATATCGAAGCAGTACTTTTACTATTTCAACAGCCATGAAACTCATGGGAAAGGTCCAAAAGCGAAAAGTTAGAATTCCAAATTTCCAATACCAAATCAAAAACATATTCTAGTTTTTCCACGAACCTGTCCAAAAGCAGATGCATTTATAATATAAGAAACCCGAACTCTCAGATACTTTAAGTTATCATATATGAATTAATTATAATTCATTTAAACTTACAGCAGGTACGAAGTCTATTTCAGATTGTTAAGAAAGATGTTAGACCTTCCATTTACTTCTAAATAATTAGTGTACTACAAATTAATGTGTAATCTACTTGTAAGCTTGATCAATAAGAATAATCTTAATTAATTATAATTCATTTAGGCTTAGGAGTTTGCACCAAGTCGATCTTCATAATACTTTTAGACATTGAGCACAAGTCTTAAATTAAGCAGCAATAATCTTAATTAATATTTTTGGCCAATTCTGTAAAAGTCTAAACTTCTTTTCCACGGCGATGATAATGAAACACGTGGGAAGGATAAGAAAAAGTTGGAAGTTATTGATGCAAGACTCTCCAAATTAAGAGGTATATATAGAACAAGTCTTTCTTTCTCAAATTAATTCATTAATAATTAATGAGTACTTTAGTGAAGTCCACCTTATACGGTAAAAAACTTTTTGTAGCCATCTCTTTTACTCACACCACTGAAGGGGGAATCTAATTAAATATAATACTTTTAGACTTAGAGGACCAAGTCTTTAATTATAATACTCTCTGACTTAGAGAGCACGAAGTCTCGTTACTAAGACTAGCTCATAATCTTGTCCAGTTTTGTAAAATTCCAAACTATATTGAGTGCTTATAACGATGGGAGTAGTGACTTTGGTTCCACAACCCAGTCCAAAAGGAAACAGCAGAAGATGTCTCCCATTCCATGTTTAATTATCTAGAAGAAGCTATCAGTGTCCAAATTAGAATATATTGCTTTTTTCTTTTCCAACACCCGTGAAACTCATGGGAAGGGTCAAAAAAGTGGAAAAGTTAGACTTCCAGTTCCAAATAAACATCTATTCCAGTTTCTCCACAAACCTGTCTAAAAGAAGACGTGTTTATCGTGTTACAAAGCCAACCTCTTTAAGACTGTGTAGGAGTAAGGATTAGGTGTAGGATGACAAGCTCGGAAATTAAGTAAAAACAGAAGAAATCTCATTGAAACCATTGTAGGCCAGGTTGAGCTTTTGCAGGCGAAGAAGAAAGAAAAGGCTACTGTTGGAAAGGATGTTGCCACGAAGCCAACTCCAAATACAATTGAGGTCAAGGGCCAATCACATGTTTCTCCGTGTCTTGCTTTGAAGAAAAAGAATTAGGAGTCTATTTAATGATATAATACTTTTTGACTTAGGGCACCAATCAATGAGCACTTTAGTTAAGTCTCCCTTTTAAGGAACAAAAAATGGAAAAAAAAAATCTTTTTTCTATTGAGTGCTTAAAACGGTGCAACTTTGATTCCACAAGCCAGTCGAAAAGGAAACAGCAGAAGCTGCGTCCAATTCCAGGTTTAATTAAGCTAGCAGTGTCCAAATTAGAATTTATTACTGTATGTTACCAATTGATCTGCAGAAAACTGAAAATATAAGAGCAATAACTGGGGGCAGATCAAAAGTTGGAAAGCCTGAGTTAAATAATCCATATGATCTTTTTTCTTAATGAAATCGCAGGAGCAGATATGGCTATGCAAGTATGAAGTGAATTTAAGGAAGGTACCAGCGCTTTGTAACACTTTTAGAATTTGAGACCCAAGTCTTATTGCTTAGCCTTGTAGTCTAGTTTTGGAATCTATTGGACAGCTGTTTTTTGAACGATTGATAAAATTTCAAACTAGTATTTGTAAGTAGGGGTGGGCATGGGTTGATTTGGGTTAGATTTTAAGTCAACTCAAATCAAATCATAAAAAATTTGGATCCAATCCAAACCAACCCAAATATTTTTAACCCAACCCAAACCAATTTTGGTTTGGTTTGAATTTTATTATGAAAATAATTTTTATTTTAATAAAATTTAATTTTATCAAAATTATAATAATTATTAATTGTTATTAATTATTAAATTGATATTAAAATATAAAAAAATATAGTGGATAAAAATTATAAATTTTACAATAACTTAATCCTTAAATTAAAGAATACTAGAAAATCAAAATAAAGTTTAATCACAAAAATTATTATTTCTCAATAAACAAGAACGTACACTTTAATAATAAACTTTCACAAACATGACATTAACAATCTAATAATAAATTTTGCCACTTGTTATTTATTTAATTATACAATATTTATTTTTATTTATCGTTTTGGTAGTTTTGCGTTATGTTGTCTACTTATATGCTTAATTTTATTTACATTCTGATATTATATAGTGTGTATGCTTTATGTTCTAATTTCATTATATGGTAAGCAATGTTTTGTACAGGGCCTAATATGGGCATTACATTCAATTATTGACCAAAAATTAGCCGCATCTAGCATATCGGACCCAATCCAAGCCGAGTTATTATTGATCACTAGTAGAGTCTCCTGCTCTTTCTATGATGATCCTTCCATGAAACGACCTGCCCCGCACTCCCCCAGGGCGAGTCTATCTAAACTCGTAAAATCGAAATTAGTATATAAAAATTTCGGCAGAGTCTCCCTTACTGAATATCGAAAACTGTCATCAAACAAGTACCCAGGGGATAATCTGATCATATCCGAACCTCGTCAGACGGGCAATGACGCACTATCTGGGTAACGTCATGCCCCGGAACGACAACGGATAGAACAAGTACCCAGGGGATAATCTGATCATATCCGAACCTCGTCAGACGGGCAATGACGCACTATCTGGGTAACGTCATGCCCCGGAACGACAACGGATAGATGGGGACGATCACATCTCATATCTCATATCTCATATCTCATTTCGCATTTCCAATTTCTCATATATCTGTACTGTGCATGCATAAGCCCCCAAAAGGCAAAAGTATCCAAACACACGGCCCAAAGCCTCTATGTGTGCTCAGACGGCCCCAAAGGCCTCTTTCTCATCTTATCTGTATCTCTTTTCTCATCTCATATTATCTGTTTCTCTGTATCTGGGGGGAAGGGTACTGTCTAATGATTTCAAAAATAACATATCCCCTCTTTTATTATATTTTTTATTTTTCCCCCCACAGGAGATTTACAGGTACATCAGTCAACCCAGTAACGAATGTTAGTTTGATTTTGTGGTCACGTGATGGTGCTAGAAGTCGCATATTTCATTATTATTATATTTGGGAGGAATTTGAGAATATTGGAGTTTATGATTATGATTTATTTTATTCTTATGAGAATATTTTTATTTATTTATAGGCTGATGATATCGATGTGTATTTGTTACTCGATGATTGGTTTACCAAGAGGTAAGTAAACTAGATTTCCAAACGAATCACAATAAACAATATATATGTTTGATATGCTTGGAAAGTTTATTTTGAAATATACAGATAATGATTTAAATATGTTTTGCCCATGTATTTATGTGATGTGATGATATGATATGTTGAGATGTGTATTTATGGACATGGGCATACGAATGTGTGAATATTTCATTGGCATGAGCACGAAAATGTATTATGTTTTCTGTAAAATGAGAAAGTTGATTTTAGCCAACAGAATTTGAAGAAGAAAGTTGATTTTAGCCAAAAGGAATTTAAAGAAAGAAAGATTGTTTTCCAGTTTTAGCTTGGATGCTTGAATTCGTTACTGGCTTAGTGGAGGATACTCTAGATATAGTTATGAGATAAGTGGGCTAATGACGCATTGGCGAGAAGCCCAAAGAGTATGAAAGTTAAGAAAGTTAAGAGAGTGTCCTGCTAAGCGGTAATCGAATGAAGGTAGATCAAGTAAGTGATTTAAAAGAGAAAGTGAAAGTTTCAGAAAGACAGAATGAGATTTCGATGATTTGTTTTACGATATTTTTGAATATCATGACACGTCATTCATGTGCACTGTATTATGTATGTATGTATGTATTTTGGTATATTTAAAACTGGTTTACTTATTGAGTTTCGTACTCATTATAGTTTATTGTGATTCAGTTTCCGTAAATCAGGATTGATTTGTAATGAGCATTGATTCGCGATGAGAATCGAGAAGGACTGGAATAGAGGAATTAAATGGTTTGGCATGAATTTGAATTTCTTCCGCTGCAGTTTGCGTTTTATATTGGTCTTTTTTTTTTAAGAATATGATTTTTAATGGCTTGTAAAGGATTATTATTCTTATTTTATTTTTTTTAAGCATTTTAAAGGATCGATCAGTAAGATTCGCCCTGTAGAGGTCGGGGCGGGTCGTTACATTCCATGTGGGAGGAACTATTTTTGTAAATAACAAAAAAAAATTATGTTATCTACAACAATATTTATTTAATTTAAATTTATTTTTACATGTTATTTTCATTTTCTAACTGTTGACAATTGATCACACCATAAAAAATTTAATGGTGGCCTTTCACTTATTTGTGTTCATTTATTTTGTTTTCATTTATTTTATTTGACAAATTTGCCTGTTTGAGTTTTGTCCATGACCCATGGGTAAACTATATCCTACCCGTAATGAAATGGTTTTTTATATAAAACCCACATCTAATCCATTTTCATGATTTACCCAACCCAAATCATTTAATTTGGTTTGAAAATTAACAAGTGTAGTTTGAAAATTTATGTGATTTTACTCACAATAATCTAACTTATATTAATTTTATTATTTTAATCAAAATTATTATTTGAAAGTAACATTTATCAAACACTTTAGCGGCTGAAGTGTTTTGAGCTGAGCCGCTAAAGTGTGGCGAAACACGTGTGGCTGAGCAGAGCAGCTGATGTATGCTGAAGCCAATGTGTAAAGTGCAGCTGACGTCTTAACAAAATGTTATGCATGAATATTCTGTTGTAACGACTTTGCCACGTGGCAAATGCTAATAGGATATACTAGATCTAATTTGTTAGTTAAGAAGTTAGTAGAAGTTAAATAAAGCTAAGTAAGCTCATTTCTGTGTTCGTTCATAATTTTCTTTACTTTTCTCTCTAATTTTCTTTACTTCCAAACATCTCATTACAAATTTCACAATTATAAACTTTTATTTTATAATTAAAGCACTCGTTTAAAAGTGGAAGTGCCTTAAAAGTCATGACCGCACAATACCACTACCGAATGGAGCCTTAATCTAACAACAGCGGGATAAATGGATAATCACTTATAATTAAACGTGCTTCCAAAACTTTGTAAGAGCATTGCAGCCATCACCTTGAATTTAAATTTTAAAAGAACCAAAGAAACATAGTAATCATAAAAATAACATAAAGTAACAAAGCTTGAAAAAAATTTCTCCTTTATTTATTTCTTGCATTTTCTCGGGAAACAACTAGAAGAAAGAAAAGAGTATTAATGATTCCACCTGTTTCGAGAGCCAACTACAATCTGAAGGCCGGGCAGAGCCTGGAGAGAGCCTGACAAGAACTGTTTCTTTAGTAGCACTTGTAGCACTGGCCATTATGGCCGTGGCTGTGCTATTCAAATGAAGCAAAGCTCGCGCCATTTTGGTTTCTCTTTGAAGAGTGAAGACTCACAATTTAACTGTTTATCTTATCCAAAAATGCAACTTTTAATTTATCATAAAACACATTTCATTCACAATTTTATTTTTATTTTTTGTGTATAAATGGTGAAAATATTCGTTTGCAATGAAGCTTATTTCTTCTGACTAATTTATGATTTCATAAATAAAATATTGAAGTTGTAAAAGTTTAGATGTGTCATTTTATAAAGTCATGATATTTATAATTTTATTTGTTAAAATCATGATATCATTTAATTATTTAATAAACATAAAACAATTAGAGTTTTATTGTTTGAAACTAAGATTTTTACGACCTTAATATTTTATGCCTGTGTTGTGCCACGCACCATTCAAACTTGTTGGCCACCTTTATGTCTAACAATAGCTTAATTGGACAAATTCCACAATGTCTTGGGAAATCTATAGTTGGGTATTTAGATTTTAGAATGAACAATTTTCGACATTAATGTCATATTAATTTAGAATGAACAACATTAATGTCATAGTTGGGTATTTAGATTTTAGAATGAACAACTTTAATGTCATATTAATTTGTAGATTTAGATCTCTTTAGATTATATGGTATTTCGACATAATGTCGACACTTCAATATAATTGTAACACATTAGGTACTTGGTCTCATATTTATCACACTAATTGTTAGTTAAGATTAAATGACATAATAATTAACTGGCAAAATAAATGCAAAATACAAATATGAGAGTGTTATATCCATAATTAGAGTGTTATATCCATAATTTAAAATCCGAGAATGGATCCCGAAATCGTAGCATATTTTTAAGTTGATTGTTATTAATTTCCTTTCCCTCATTTAATTTTCTTTGTTTACTAATTAACTACTAGATTTTAAATTTCCTATGGTTCAACCTCAGACTCACCGAGTTAGATTATAACCAAATACTCTTATACTTGGTAGTAAACAACACTTTTGAGTTGTGTCAAAAACCATCCTTAAACTTTTAATCAAAGCTTCCATAAATTACATTTAAGTAATTGATAATTAGTGATAAAATCTATCATATAAATCATCTGGAGTCAAACTTTAGATCTAATAATTAGCAATAAAATAAAGTTTTTGAGTTTAATAAATATCAACTTATGAATAAAGAAATGGTGTGGTAATAAAAAACGTGATTGTGTCTATAGTACTAGGTAATTACAATGTTTTTCAATTAATTATTGATGTTCAACTTAAGATTAAGAATACTCTGACACACACACACACGCGCATAGGTATGAATGTATGTATGTCATCATTTTCGGGTATTGTGCCCTTATTTTCTTACTGCGGACATGCTCTTAAGCAGTGCAACTTTAAAGAGTTATTTTTGAAAGAACGGTAAGGCCATGTGGTTTATTAGCATTAAAAATTAACAATCTTAAGCCGCATAGCCTAAAAGCATATCTACATTAAAAAAAAAAATGAAGGCACTGGAACTAAAGAAGCGTGTGTATACACATACATATATAAACGGCTATTATTTTGTACAGTGTTCAAATCGTCATCAAATAAACGACTTGTTTGTAGAATGTTAGTAATAAATATGAAGAAGAAGAAGAAGAAGAAGAAGAAGAGGCAAATACCCACATTAGCTTGGATCATGATATTTGCAATTTCATGTACCATTTTAATGTTGTAATGTCGAACATATGTGATCATAAAAAACAAATGAGACATGCAGAGCATTTGTAGAAAATTAGAGGTTAATTTATAATCGAGACCAATATTTGAAAATTTTTAATATCACAACTTGATACTTAAAAGTTAGAATCATATTTTCTATTAATTTTTACTCAAAACCTTCTACAAAATTCAATCAGTCCACATCACATAGGTTACAATAACCAATCCTAACGTTATGATTGAGAAATTCTACAATAAATCAGAAAGGATAATGTGCTCTCCGAGGCTGAAAAGCAAATACAGAAAGGATAATGGTTCAAACTGAAATTAAACATATACATTACACAGAAAAAATTTATTTTCCCTCCTCTGTTTTGATTCTGTTTCAGTTTGTTAAGCAAGTTGTTAGACCTTCCATTTACTTCTTAATTACATTACTACAAATTAGAATGTGTAATCTATATAATTATGGGTTATATATGCTGAACTTGTACGATTGATCAATTGAAGCTGTCATAAGTTGTCTGGAAGAGAAGAGAACTTTTCGATCAACAAAAATTTAATTTCCCAACAAAGTTGGACATTAATTTTTTTCCACTGTTTTTAATTTCATTCTTAATTTGTGTAACCTTAAGTTTAAAAGAAATATTTAATAAAGCAACTAAATAACATAAGAATTAACAGAAAAGAAAGTTCATAACTTGAAAGCTCTTCCTTCTTTATTTCTCGCAACGTCATTCCAGACATTATTACTCATTATCAACTGTTTCATTTTCAAGTGCAGCTATGTCACGAGAATAAAAGCAAACAATTTCATCGTTTGAGCAAACATTTTCATTTGAGTGAATACTTTTTTTTTTTCTTTTTTCAATTATAATTTTATGACAACTCAATTTCCTCCACATCCATAAGATCCAAATTCAAATTTTATATCTCTTGTTTCCACTCAAAAAATAGTTGGGCCAACTGACTAATTAGTTGATCCAACTTGGGAATTGAAAGAGAGGTTAAGGAGTCTGAAGCTCGGAAATTGAGTAAAAGCAGAGGAAATCTTAAGAGTCATTGAATTCATTGCCGGCAATAACTACTACATTATTCTTTCTCCAGCCATCTTGAGCTCTATTTGTGGGTGTTAATCACCATTGGACAAATCCATTATGAATAATCATGAATTTATATATGGATGGACAATATCCATACCCATCTGGATATTTACCATCCCTATTTGGCAGCAGGAGCATATATAATCCTTAAATGCCTGTAGAAAAACACGTCACATTAATATGCAAATTCAGAATATATAAAAATCAGCGTGCAATCGACAAAAAGACAAACCGTTAACTTGGAGCAGTAGATGCACCCTTCTCATGACCTTCTTAGATTGCTTCCGTTCAATCATCTTTACAAAACACTAAAATCATGTACCCAAGCTCGAGCACGCTCGATCCTGTGCATAAATAAGAACTCTGGAGCCAGGCCTATGGGTTCACTAACAATGATGTTTTAGCTCCAAAGCAATAATTTGTAGACTCTACATGATTCAATTATAGAATTTCTGCTCTATCCATTCTCTTCACTTAATCATATATTTACTTTTCTGCACCAGAAGTGCAGATTGCAGGACAAGAATGTTCATAAAAGTAACTTATGATTAACCTTGAAGAACTTTGCAGGCTGAGAGTTGCTGGTATCGTCACAAACATCAATGTATGCTGTCTGTTAGGAGGCACAAAAACAACACATGAGATGACATCTCGGTTACACAGTAAAGCTGTATACATGCTTCAATCATCACATCTGCAGAAGCAAAGTTACAGCATTTCAGCTATAGACTAAAACATCATTAAAATTTTGTCAATAGCGAAATATAAGCTCCTGAAAAAAATTCCTTTACTTTGACCCTAGAAGAAAAAGAATTACTAATGTGGAGCAACAGAAGATACATCTAACATTACCAAACAGAAGAAAGAATCAAAGAAACACAGCAAAGCTTGAAAAATTTCCCTCCTTTATTTCTTGCATTTTTTCGGAAACCAAACAGAAGAAAGAAAAGGGTATCTATATAAATTGAGCTTGTATAGAGCAACAGCAGTGGATCCACCGACCCGACCCGTACCTCCAAGTACCAAAACGCGGCCGTTTTGGTTCTTCATTTGAAACTGAGCTCCATCAAGAACTGTCTCTGTTGTAGCACTTGTAGCCCTGGCCATTATGCCCGTGGCCGTGCTATTCAAATGAAGCAAAGCTCGCGCCATTTTGGTTTCTCTTTGAAGAGTGAAGACTCACAATTTAACTGTTTATCTTATCCAAATTATCATCAGTTATAACACCGGTTGAGTAATGACGTGGCGAGGGTGTTGAGGCTGGTGACGTGGATGAGTTTTCACAGTTTGACGTGGCACATACTTGGCCATTTGAACAAGGATCATATAAGTTCAGAGATTTTGGACCTAAGTTACTTCAATTATTCAATCCATTTTCCTTTTACACCCAATCAATTATCTTATTGTGAGTTTCATAACAGTAATATTACACATTCAAAATCAACTTACAAAATAGAAGATGTACACCCAAATTAAGCCCATATCGTCTCCTACATCATTATTACTGCAATTAATTGATTCACGATTATTTGATATTTCCCATTGTTGCATATAGAGAAGAACGTGATTGTAAGGATCATGTGCTTAAAACTCTCAGCCCAATTCAGTTTGTTTGTGTGCACACCATGCTACATACCCTACTAAAACATACTCGCACACACCACCTGACCCATTGGTCATCTCTATGTCCAATAATATCTTCAGTGGAAAAATTCCACAGTGTCTTCGAAACTTTACATTGGAGTATTTAAATGTTAGAATGAACAATCTTCATGGTAGAATCCCACAAACATATGCGAAAAAGGCTACAATTTGTATGCTTAGCTGAATAACAATCACCTGGAGGGACCATTGTCACCATATTTGGTTAATGTATCGGTTTGATGTTTATTAATTTTGGAAATAACAACTTGAGCAGCCCAATTCCACAATGTCTTGGAAACTCAATACTTATTAAGATCTTGAATATGATAATGAACAAATTCAATGGCCGCATCCCTCAAATGTTTACAAACAGATGTGATTTGATAAGTCTTAAATTAATGGTAATCAATTGGAAGGATCATTGCCTTCATCTTTGGTTAACTGTCAGCAATTGGAAGTTTTTGATTTTGGGAATAATTATGTTAATGATACTTTTATTTTTGATAAGAAATTCTTTATAAATTGCAAGTGCTTATATTACGATCTAACGATTTCGGGGTACCAAAACAAGAGTTCCCTTTTCTCTTATTTTGCTATCACCAATCTCTAACCAATGAGGAAATGTATTATTAACATGATTATTCCCAATATCAAAAACTTTCAAATTTGACTGTTAATCAAAGATGGACACAATGGTCCTTCTAACTGATTGCCATTAACTATAAGACTTCTCAAATCACAACTCTTTGCAAACATTTGAGGGATGTTGCCCGAAATCCGTACATTCTCAGTTTGTTAAGCAAGTTGTTAATATGTGTAATATTAATTAGTCAGTCTACAAATTAATATGTGTAATATTAATTTCAAAAGCTTGATCAATACTACCTTTTGAAATTAAGACGGAATAGTCTTAATTAATTATAGTTCATTTATACTTAGAGCGCGCTCCAGGTCTTGTTATTGAGAGCCTCATGATATTGTTTGGAATCTAGTAGGTCATGAGTTTGAGGCCAACTAAAAAAAAATTCAAACTATTTCAACTTCTTTTCCACGCGATGAAACCAATGGAAAGCATAAAAAAGGTTGAAAGTTGCATGAATTTGTGGCCAATTTAATAAAATTCGAAACTGCTTTAATTTCTTTTCCACGGCTATGAAACCCATGGCAAGGATAAAAAAAGGTTGGAAGTTGCTGAAGAAAGTTTGTTCAAATTAAGAGGGATATATAGGACAAGTCTTTCTTTCTCAAAGCCAATAATGATGAGCACTTTATTCAAGTCCCCCTTACAAGGGTAAAAAACTTATCGTAGCCATCTCTTTAACTCACACCAAAACAAGGGAATCTAATTAAATACAACACTTTTAACAAAAAATAGTAATAATAAATATTATACTTTTAGAATTACAGTATCAAGTCTTGTTACTAAATGTAACTCGTCATCTTGTTTTGGAGTCTAGTTGGTGCATTGATTTGTCGCCAGTTTTGTAAAATTGCAGACTATATACTTAAGCTTATTTTCCACGGCTATATGTGCACTCATTGGAAGGATCAAACAATGAAAGTCATTAATTAGGACTTCTTCATTTTTTGATGATGGATTTTATTAAACATTGATCATATTTGTAATCTCATCTAATTATAATGTTTGTCAATTAATTATTGATGTTCAAATTAATAAAAGTATAATTCAACCATAACAACACCCCCACACAATTTCCTGCAAAAATATTACTTCAAATCATTTTACCATCAAAATGTACGTTCGTGACGACATGTTCTAATGAAATGGCAATAAAAGTAAAAACAATTTCAGCCCCTGGAGGATTATTTGACTTCCATGCTAGCTTCCGGTAGTTTATAATTCCTGAAGAAAACAATCGCATCAATAATTCAGTTAAAATTTTCTTTCTTATACATTATCCTCATTTTGTTTCTCACTATAGATGTTGATAATAAGCATAATTTGAAATTAATTAGGATCGTGATTTTCTAAGTCAACTGTTAGATTACGATAATATCGGCATGCTATCTACTTAAAGAACAGTAGAAACCAACTTATAATTCCAAAAGACAAACTAATAATTACTCACCTGGGCCTTTAGAGATGCACCAAGAAACTTCTTCTACCTGCTCTGCCTCGTCTGATCACCCTTGTCAGCTTCCTGGATTGCTTCCTTTCGATCATTCTTACAAACCATTGTGGCCTTCCAGTCACAAATGCCATGTATCCGATGGACAAGCCGATCACCACTCCAGATGCATAGCCCAACATAGCGAGCTTCCAATCAAACCAGCTTGAAGCATCGTCTCCTTCGATAAATCCTGTTGGTGTTGTTGGTTCTGATGCCTCATCAATGCTGCAGCTTTTTGATAATGGGAATCCACACAGCCCCGAGTTACCAGAATAGGAATCAATTCCAAATGTATTAAATTGGGGTCCTCCTGGTATGGGTCCCTTGAGCTGGTTGTTCGAAAGATTCAACACCTCAAGATAATTGAGACTCGCCAGTTGTGTTGGGATACGTCCAACAAGCTTGTTTGAAGAGAGGTCTAGAGATTCAAGCTGTGTCAGATTTCTCAGCGATGAAGGAATACCACCTGTCAGGTTGTTGTGAGAAATGTTGAGACTTTTGAGTGAATTCAACTTTCCCACTACTTCTGGAATTTTCCGTTGAAATCTATTTCTGGACAAATCAATAGTTGCAAAAGTCTTTAGAATCCTCTCCATTTGTAAGTCAATGCCTTTCATAGTCAGAAATATTGACTCATCGTAATTAGAGGAATACCGCAACCTCATATAACCGACTTCAACACTATTGTTATCCCCATGCATCATGGCTTTAAAACTATCCAAATACCGTAGTGGCAAAACATCGGTGAGTTGATTGTGAGAGCAATCAATTATTCGCAAGTTGGGGAAGGGAACTCTTGTTTTGGTATCACCAATAGGACCCCAAAATCTATTAGAACGCAATATAAGAACTCGCAATTCAAGAAGAACGTCTAACCAGTAGGGAAAGGTGTCATCAATCTGATTATTCCCAACATCTAAAACTTCCAAATACTGGCAATTAACCAAAGATGGAGGCAATGGTCCTTCCAACCGATTGCCATTAAGTTTAAGACTTTCCAAAACACAACTTTTTCCAAATGTTTGAGGGAGGCTGCCGTTGAACTTGTTCATTCTCATATCCAAGACTCGAACTGTTGAGTTTCCAAGACATTCTGGAATTGGGCCGCTCAAGTTGTTATTCCCAACATCAAGAAGTTGCAAATTGACACAATTAATCAAAGTTGGTGGTAATGGTCCCTCCAAGTGATTGCCACTCAGCCGAAGATAAGTCAAGTTGCAGCCTTTTGCATATGTCTGTGGGATGGTACCTTGGAAGTTGTTCATTCCGAGATCTAAACTTTCAAGTGTAGAGTTTCCAAGACACTGTGGAATTTGTCCACTCAAGCTATTGTTGGATAAGTCAAGATATTGAATGGAATTCAAATTACAAAATGATGAAGGAATCTCTCCGGTCAAATTATTGTTGGAAATTGAAAAGGAATTCATGTGAGGTGGTAGATCTGGAATTGATCCTTGAAGTAGGTTCGAATCAAGGGAAAGAATTCTAAGATTTTTCCATGGAAGATGTTCTATGCTTGTCAGGAAGTTTTGTGAAAGAATTAGAAAACCCAAAGTATGTACTCCAATATCCCACATCCAACTGGGAATCCTACCACGGATTTGGTTTTCAGAAAGGTCCAACAACTCTAACTGATGTTGATTTCTCAAGATGTCTGGAAACTCACTTATATTGCAAGCCGATAAATCCAACTCCGAAAGATTAGGGAAAGACGAGTTGACTGTTATTTTAGTGCTCACTGATAAACTAATATTATAAAGAGAAAGAACTTTAAGATTTTTGAGCTTTGCAAAATCGTAAAGCTCAACGCTGCCACTGAAATTGTTAAAAGAAAGATAGATCTCAGTCAAATTCAAAAGTTCAAAGATTGAACTTGGAATCGAGCCTATCAGTTCATTATATGCCAAGCGTAAAAAAGAAAGTCGGGTTAGGTTGGTAAATATATCCGGAATTTCACCAACAAATTTATTGTCCAAAAGATCTAAATGACGAAGCTGCTGAAGATTTGAAAAAGATGATGGAATCTGACCACTAAAACTGTTAATGGAGAGATCCAAGTAAGCAAGTTGTGTAATATTGTTACCTAGTGAGGCAGGAATTGACCCTGCGAAATTGCTCCAAGAGAGGTGGTTAAGGAGTGTCAAACTTGGAAATTGATCAGTAAAACCAGAAGAAATCTTAGAGTAATTGAAATCATTGACGGCTAGGTTGAGCTTTCGCAGGCGAGGAAGCAAGGAAAGGCTACTGTTGGAAGGGATGTTGCCGTGAAGCCAACTGCAACTGAGGTCGAGGCCAATCACGTGACCCGTCGCCGAATCACATGTTACTCCATCCCAGGAGCAGCAATCAGAGTCCTCTTTCCAAGACATCATCTTTGGACGAGATTGTTGATATCCTTCACAATCGGATGAAGAATCTTTTTGAAAGGAAAAGAGCTGCTTAAATTGGAGTAAAGCAGAACTTTGGTCGTGAGAGCAAAGTATTGCAGCTGAACACTGAGAATAGAAGAGGAATAACTGGAGGCAAATAAAAAGTTGATAAGGCTGAGTGATATAACCCATTTTCTTTTTCTTTTTCTTTTCTGGATGATGAAATCACAAGAAGAGAGAGAGATATAATGACTATTATTTATAGAAGTTGAATATGGTGTGTAATTAATTAATAATATAATATTTATTGAGTTTCAAGAGGGGGATCTTGACGACATGCTCGACGCGGAATGATATTAGTTATGTGTTATTTATGCTGATGTGGCAGGCAGTTAAACTCGTAGTTAGTTAGTTAGTCAGTCATATACATTATGCACAAAGCACAATTGATTTTCCCTCCTCTGCTTTAATTCTGTTTCAGTTTGTTAAAAAAGTTGTTCGGCCTTCTATTTACTTGTTGATAATATGTGTAATCTACTTGTTAAGAAAGATGAGGAGGAATAATCTTAATTAATTATGATTCATTTAAATTTACAGCATGCACGAAGTCTATTTCAGATTGTTAAGAAAGATGTTAGACCTTCCATTTTCCAACGTACTTGTGAAAAACACTTTTTATTAAGAAAAATACTTAATTCTCTAATTAATTATCAAATTGTTAAAGTCTATTTCAGATTGTAAAATACTTTTTTACTTTTTCAACACCCGTGAAACTCATGGGAAGGGTCAAAAAAGTGGAAAAGTTAGATTGCCACTTACTGCATTCTTCAAAAGGAGCATTTTCCAGCAAGTATATTACTTTATGTGGTATTGAATTAGTATTTTATTATAATAATAATATTGTTTAATATTTAATTTTAGATAGATTATACTTTATTAATTTTGTATTAATATTGTTTAAATTTGTTACTGCTTTATTATTAATTATATTAAATTATTATTTTATATTAATTTCTTACTACTGAACCTCAAATATGAAAATGGATAATCGTTTTGTGATAAATTGTATTAGGAAAGGTAAATGCTTGATTAGCCCAGAGATCAACATTGTGATATGAAAATGATTTCAGCTGTATGTTCTCCAAAACGTGTTTAGTTAATTGCATGATATAACTGGAGGCAAATCAAAAGTTGATAAGGCTGAGCGATATATCCCATTTTCTTTTCTTTTCTTTTCTTTTTTTTCCCTTTTTTTCTCCTGATGAAATCACAAGATTACCATATATAGAAGTGAAATGGTTAGTTGTAACTCATGAAGTGGAAGTAAAGGAGGGAATCTATTACCAAACGGTTGTGGCTCAGTTGGCGGCGCAGGCTGGGTAAGTGGGAAGAGCTCTCGGGTTCGATCCCCACTAAACACACTATTGGGAGGATAAAGAAATTAATGCAAAATCGGGTGGTTTAAACCAAAAAAAAAAAAGGAGGGAATCTATTTACTTGTCGATTGAAGTCTTTCTTTCTGAAAGCGGCTGCTGGTTTAAAGTCAATAACAAGCATTAAATATTGATGGGGATTATTATTTAAAGTAGACTTTGATTCTTCAAAAGGATTTGTTTAATAACAATTTTGATATTTATTTATGTACGTAAAAAGAGATGTAACAGCCAGCTAGACTCGTATTTTTCCGTCCTCTGTTTCGATTTGTTAAGCAGGTTGTTCGACCATCCATTTACTTCTTAATAGGTATACGCGGAACAAGTCTTTCTTTCTCAAATCACATTAATAATTAATGAGAGCTTTAATCAAGTTCCTCTTACAAGGAACAAACAAATATTTTTTTCTATTCCACAAACCCCGTCCAAAAGGAATCAGCAGAAGCTGTGTCCAATTCAATGTTTAATTATCTAGAAGAAGCAAGCTGTGTCCAAATTAGAGTATATTACTCGTATGTTGCTAATTAATTTGCCGAAAACTGAAAATAAAAGATCAATAACGTATGCAGATCAAAAGTTGAAAAGGATGAGTTAAATAGTCCATATTATCTTTTTTCTTAATGAAATCACAAGAACAGATATGACTAAATGTAGAAGAAAAATGATGTGCAAGTATGAAGTGAATTTAAGGGAGGCACCAAGTCTTTGTAATACTTTTAGGCTTTGAGCATCAAGTCTTATTGGTTGGCCTTATAATCTAGTTTTGGAATCGATTGGATTGTGGTTTTTTTGAATAAATTTATAAAATTTCAAACTACATTTTCCGCAGCCGCGAAACTCATGGGAGAGTTCAAGAGGTATAGAGCTACAATTTCAATTCCAAATCAGAAATCTTTATGCAGGCGAATTTTGAAGTTGAGAAAGTGAAATAAAAATGAGAGGAAAATTTTGGAGATGGTAAAGAACAGGTAAATGAACTTGATATTGAAGTGTGCTTATGTTAGTAATTAGAGTGTAGCCAATGATGATGACGACGACGAAACTGATCACTGCAGGCCTCGGCGGTGCAAGTGAGCGATGTTTTGTACAAAATAAAATAAAAATTGTGCAACTTGTAATTCACAAATGTGAGTATTTCAATCTTTATGCAGGTGAATTTGTCATATAAGTGAATAAATGGAAGGGAGGGGATATATTTGGAAATTAGGCAAGTATTGTGGCATATAAAATCAAAAAACTCTTGAGCAATGGCTGCACCAAAATGCTGGCGTTTGAAATTGAGCTCTGTTTCGAGCTTTCGTTCTTTTTTAGCCCCGTTCAGCCGCGAAGCTAACAACCTTTTTTTTTTTTTTCTTTTGGTGACTGAATTTATTTTTTTAATTGAATATGAGAGATTTTTTTAATAACAAATTAAAGATACATCTAATAAGAGGAGACATAATGAACTTTGTTCCTCAAATTATTTGTTTAATACATTACATGAGATTATTTAGATAACGCATTTACCACTTAAATAATGAACTTAAATAAGAATTTAATAATAGTTGAAGACGTGATATAATTAATTAATATAAAAATTGTTTTATGGGTTTCAATAGAAGTAAGTTTGTAGTTAAATGAAAAACTGGCCCTAGTGTTTCAATAATAGTGTTTTATGCACCACAATGTAGCTGCTAAAATTACCAAACATAGGTTAGCAATAAATTAATGTGAATATCATTATAATACCATGCAATGCTATGTTCCAAACACACTTTTAATACGCTAACCATTAGAATTTTTAAAAATTAGTTATTCTCATTATCAAAGATTACAACCGTTAATTAACCAAATAAATTGCTTACACAATCATCTATGAAAGTGTTCATTCAAACTAATATTTAACTATAAATAGTATTTAGTTGAGTTTTTTCTAAAGAAATTTAATCAAAAAATTAAAACTAAATTTTGGTTTGAAAATTGGAAAATTGGATTACCTGATAAAGGTACAAACTAAAATTGAATCTACTTATTTCTAAAGCTTATGATCTAGCCCCCTTAAATTTACAATATTTATTTTGTGAACTTATAAAGTTTGTAATTTCAATAGTATTTATGGTCATATCAAAGTCAAACTAAAATCTTCTATCCCTTGTAAATGTGCATACTTTTTTTGTAAAGGGATTGAGCAGTAACTGAAAATATGAAAAGGCCATTGTTTTGTGATAAAGTTTTGTGGGATAAAACTAAAAAAGGTGCATACATTTGTGATAAATTGTATTAGGAAAGGTAAATGCTTGATTAGCCCAGAGATCAACATTGTGATATGAAAATGATTTCAGTTGTATGTTCTCCAAAATGTGTTTAGTTAATTGCATGATATACAAGCTCGTTAATACAAGAACAATAACTGGAGGCAAATCAAAAGTTGATAAGGCTGAGCGATATATCCCATTTTCTTTTCTTTTCTTTTCTTTTCTTTTTTTTTTCCTTTTTTTCTCCTGATGAAATCACAAGAAGAGAAATTACCATATATAGAAGTGAAATGGTTAGTTGTAACCCATGAAGTGGAAGTAAAGGAGGGAATCTATTTACTTTTCGATTGAAGTCTTTCTTTCTGAAAGCGGCCGCTGGTTTAAAGTCAATAACAAGCATTAAATATTGATGGGGATTATTATTTAAAGTAGACTTTGATTCTTCAAAAGGAGAAAGAGCTATCAATTTTCCAGTTTTTCCAATTTTCACAAACCAGTACCAAAGCTGAAGCTGCATCCAGTTAATAATAATTTTGATATTTATTTATGTATGTAAAAAGAGATGTAACAGCCAGCTAGACTCATATTTTTCCCTCCTCTGTTTCGATTTGTTAAGCAGGTTGTTCGACCATCCATTTACTTCTTAATTAGTTTACTGCAAGTTAATATGTGTAATCTACTTATAAGATTGATCAATACTAGCGTTTAAAATTGAGGATGAAATAATCTAATTAATTATAATTCATTTGGACTTGGAGGATGCACCAAGTCCTTTGTTATACTGAGCCTGATGATATTGTTTTGGAATCTAGTTGATGCATGAATTTATGGCTAATTTTGCAAAACTCCAAACAACTTCAACTTTTTTTCCACAGCTATGATAATGAAACTCATGGGAAGAATAAAAAAAGTTGAAAGTTACTGATGTAGCATTGCCCAAATTAAGAGGTATGTAGAGAATAAGTCTTTCTTTCTCAACGTCATGTCATTAATGAACACTTTAGTCAAGTCCACCTCATAAGTTAAAATATCCTTTTCTATCCATCTCTTTTAATCACACCACTAGAGGGGAATCTAATTAAATAGAACACCAAGTCTTGTAAATTATAAACAAAATTTTGTGTTTTTGTTGTTATATTTGGGTTAATTATTTTTAATTTATAAACTTCTTTATTATCTTTTCTAATTGGATTATTACCTATTATCTCTAATTTTTCTAACTTTCTACTTTTTTCCTCGTAATCTTGTTCTGGAGTCTAGTTTATTGGTGCATTTGTCGCTAGTTTGGTAAAATTCCAATTAGTTGCTAGACCTTCCATTTACTCTTAATTGTTTACTATTTATGTGTGTAATCTCTATGCTGAAATTGCTTGATCAATACTCAATATAGATCTCAAACCCTTTTCCTAAGTCAACATTGAGCTTTCTATTTTTCTCTAGTTTGAATTAATTTTGTACTAATATTACTCTATTTATAATGGTACATAGCTTCTTTTATGTAGGCGTTAATATGCTCTCCTAAGCTGAAAAAAACAAGAAATTCAGAGAAGTTTAAGGTGTAAACTGAAATTAATTAAAAACGCAGCAAATGGAAGTAGCTTAAGATTTTGTTATGAAAATAAAAGTACAAATCTTAGAAGTTTCCTCAGGACTGTAATTTAAAATAAATTCAAATGAAATTTTGGGTCCTGAAATGGTATAATTTCCTAAAAGTCAGATGGATAATTTAGTAAATTTGTTAGGGATATATGCTCTATTTATATTAGTAGAAAAAATCTACCCATATCTAATTATACTGACAGAAAAATGTGAGTCCCACAATTAATTGCTCTCAAGATTTGAGAGCATGAGTGCGGAGCATTTCTATTAATACAGCCAAAACATAGTCTATCAATGTTAGCAATGGTTACGCATAATACGTATCTTAGTTTACCAATTCAAATAAGCAGCCTATGAAATGACTATCTTTAATTTATTGAAAGCAGCAACTTCCTCTCCGAGAAGTTAAAAAACTACTGGCTAATATTGTTGAAAATTCTTTCAGTTGAATGTTCGCCAAATAAGTGTTTTAGTTAATTGAATATATATAATTTCGTCTATTTAGGCTGTTAATATGCTCTGCCAAGCCGAAAACAAATTGGGAGAAGGTTAAGGTTTAAACTGAAATTAATTAAAAATACAAACGGACCGAAGTAACATAAGTATTGGTTATGAAAATAAAAGTAGTTAAGTACAAATCTTAGAAGTTTCCCGAAGTGCTGGAATCTGAACTAACTTCAAATGCGATTTAGAGTCCTGAAATGGTACAATTTTGTAAAAGCCCCCAGACATCAGAGTCAAAGGCAAATGGGCAACATTGTTCATCTTGTTACCAGCTTTGAAAAAGTATATACCATACGCCCAATTGAAAAAATGTGGCCTAAATGGCACCAAATGAATGTCATCCCAAATCATTTCCTACGTCAAAATTTTTTTTAAAAATAATTTTTTTTCCTGAAAAATTTGATCAAGTTAACCATCAAAATGTAAGTGTGTGGTATCATGTTCTTATGCAATGGAAATGAAACCAAAACATATTTTGGTACCTGGAGAATATTTGACTTCCACTACTAGCTTCCAAAAGTCTAAAATTCCTGATCAAGAGAACACATCCTATCAGTGATTTCTTATATATGACCCTCATTTTCTTTCTCTCTATAGACTATAGATGCTGATTATAAGCATAATTTGAATTTAATCAGGGCTGTGATTTTTGTAAATCAACAGTTAGAATATGAAAC
The DNA here is from genome assembly GCA_030448925.1 of Citrus cavaleriei. NCBI lineage: Eukaryota > Viridiplantae > Streptophyta > Magnoliopsida > Sapindales > Rutaceae > Citrus > Citrus cavaleriei. The sequence goes on from JAUJEN010000237.1 coordinate 224,627, forward strand.
ATATCAGTTGGTTATCAACTCCATGAACAATACATAAACCAGCTTATAATGCCGACAATTAACGAAAGATGGAGGCATCGGTCCTTCCAAACGATTGCGATTAAGGTTAAGACTTGTCAAAACACAACTTTTTGCAAACGTTTGAGGAAGTCTACCACCGACTTTGTTCATAAGGGGTGTGTAACTGGCCTTGCATCATCAAAAGTTCTAAACATTCTCGCGTCAGCAGGTGAAGATTCTGAGGTAAGCTATTCAGTATGTATTGATTTCATTTGAAAGTTGTATAAACATTTTACATCAACTTACGCTGTTTGCAGCTGTGTGTATGGACCTCGCAAAACTCAGCGAGGTCTCGCGGAAATGCGTGTGGGCCTCTCGATACTTATTGACTTAGGGAACCAAGTCTTGATTTGGAATCTCATGTTGGTCAGTGGATTAAACTCCTTGGGACAATAGAAGTCTTTCATCCTGAAAGTAGTCAACACTCTCGAATGTAACTGAACATTGATGGATTATCTTTACTGACAACCCCTTTCTTCACGTATAAAGTAGACTTTGATTCTTCAAGAGGAACACTATTCAAATTTTTTCAATTTCCACAAACCAGTCCAAAAGCTGAAGCTGTATCCAATTAATAACCATTTAGATATTTACTTCTATTGTCCCAAGTCTTGATTTGGTGATGAAATAATCTAATTAGTTATAATTCATTTGGACTTTTAGAGCATGCACCAAGTCCTTTGTTATACTGAGCCTCCTAATATTGTTTTGGAATCTAGTCGATGCATGAATTTGTGGCCAATTTTGCAAAACTCCAAACAACTTCAACTTTTTTTCCACGGCTATGATAATGAAACCCATGGGATGAATCAAAAAAATTGAAAATTATTGATATACGATTGCCGAAATTAAGAAGTATGTAGAGAATAAGTCTTTCCTTCTCAATGTCATGTCATTAATGAACACTTTAGTCAAGTACACCTTATAAGTTGAAATAACTTTTTCTATCATCTCTTTTACTCACAGCACTAGAGGGGAATCTAATTAAATAGAACACCTTTAGAGTAAGAGCACCAAGTCTTCACCTCTATCTTCTAAACTATAAACTAAATTTTGTGTTTTTGTTGTTATATTTGGGTTAATTATTTCTAATTTATACACTTCTTTATTATCTTTTCTAATTGGATTATACACTTCTTGTTCTGGAGTCTAGTTTATTGGTACATTTGTCGCTAGTTTTGTAAAATTCCAATTATTTGCCAGACCTTCCATTTACTCTTAATTGTTTACTATATATGTGTGTAATCTCTATGCTGAAATTGCTTGATCAATACTCAATATAGATCTTAAACCCTTTTCCTAAGTCAACATTGGGCATTCCACAGTAAGGTTTGAATTAATTTTGTAATGGTATGTAGCTTCTTTTATGTAGGCATTAATATGCTCTCCTAAGCTGAAAATAAAAAATAAAAAGACATTCAGAGAAGATTAAGGTGTAAACTGAAATTAATTAAAAACGCAACAAACGTTTTTAAAGTGAGTCCCACGAATTAATTGCTCTCAAGATTTGAGAGCATGAGTGCTGTCAACGGGCTACGAGCCTATTGGCAGATGCGGAGGATTTCTATTAAACATTGATAGACTATGTTTGTATTTTACTCGTTTCCTTTCTTGACGTCTTTAGTAGACTTTGATTATTCAATTTCCACTAACCAGACCAAATTAAAGCTCAAATGATATATAGATAAGAGAAATGTTAGTTGTCTGTCGATATGGTGATGTGGCAGCCGCCTAGACTCGAGTTGGTGTTATTATTGTTTTATAGAAGGTAGAGGAATAGACGGTATCCATTTATATGTTATGACACATTCTTCCCTTATGATCGAATAGCGAATCAAATAAAGTTATTTGATTAGTACAAGAAAACAATGTGTTAAATTGGCAAATTCGTTTTAATCCAAAACAATGTGTCCCACTTTTAATGCAAGAAGTCATTGGAATTTAAATGCCCAAATCTTACAATTATATGCAAGAAGGCATTGAAGTATATATATGCAAGAAGGCATTGACGTTAGCCTATAAATATTATTTTTTCAGATAAAGAGTCAAGCTTATTTGATTTTCCCCATGGCGCATACAAAGAACAATTTGTTAAACGGGCAAATTCGTTGGGCTTATAAATATTTCTAAAGTGAGGCGATAAGAAGAAATAAAGACGAAAAGAAGAAATAAAGTTTCTGAATAATATGCTTAATTAATAAAAATTGTTTAGCCTTGAGGTTTTATAGCCTGTTAGAAAAATACTGGAAATTAGAGTAAGAAAATGAATTTCTTATTAAAAAAAAAAGAAAAATCATGGAAGATTCCTAAGGTGCTGGAAATTAAGTGAATTGAAATGCGATATTCAATCCAGAAACCTTGAAATTTGTCAATAGTCTCATGGGTAACAAGGAGAATGACAATGAATGTTGTTCATCCTGTGCAGGCTTCCAAGTACGCCCAAATTCAACATTTCACAGCCCAGAGATGCACTAAATCAAAGTCAGCCCACGCCATTTCCCACATTAATAATTTTTCGAATCATGGCAGCTAGGGGTGGCAATTGGATCGCTCCATAATGGATATCTATAATATCCATCTAAAACTTTCCATAATGGATATCTATAATATTCATCTAAAACTTTCTGAATTTTGAAATGAATATTTTAAAATTATATCTAGTTAGATATGGATGGATATGGATAATTATTTTTACCCAATGAATATCCATTTAATCCAACACAATTTTAAAAAATTTTAATTTTATAAAATTACAAATAAAAATTGTAATAAACAAACAATTGTAAAAAGATTAACGTACCAATCTTCAAACGCCTTTACATTCGGAAGTTCAATCTCAGCACGTGAAAAAGGATGCACAAGAGTTAAGCTCAAATCTCGAGCCATGCTTAGAAGCCAATCTTTTGATGACAGGCATCTCTTATTGTCATCTGCTACCGCTGCTTCTGGTAAGCAAAATTGACGAGTCATTGCATTTGACGGATTGAAAAAACGGCGCCGATTGCCGTCGCCGTCGTCGTGTGGTGGAAGTAAAAGGAGAGGCATCTGATCAGACTTGTATCTAAAATTCTTGATATTTGTCGCCGATCGCCAAGAAGTGCATACCCAACGAAAGGCCACAAAGTCTTGGTAGAATTTTATCCACTCAGCGATTTCGACTACAAGGTCTTGGTTAAGTTCTGACCATTGATGGATGGTAAGATCGCTTTTGGAGGTATGAGAAGAAAAATTAGGGAACAGAGGATGGCCAATTTAGATTTTCAGTTTTCGCTGCAGTTCTGTACATCATGTTCGTGTTGTGTTCGATAATTTGCTTCACCGAAGTGAAGTGACGAAGGCTCATGCGACGGAATAAACTACAATTGTTTTTTCAAATTTTTTAAAATAATTTTAATTAGCTTTTAAAATTAATGATTTTAGGAAATAAAAAATAAAAAAGAATTTTTTAATATAATACATCATTAATTAACTTTTACTTTATTATTATGTTATATTATTTTTTAAAATTTAAAAATATAAATTTAATATACATGGACATCCATAGATATCTATATTTGTGTGGATAAAATCTATATTCATATCCAATATTTATGAATAAATTCATCATGGATGATCATGGATTTATACATGAATGGACAATATCTACATCCAACTGGATATTTACCATCCTTATTTGGCACCAGGAGCATATATAATCCTTAAATGCCTGTAGAAAAACGTCACATTAATATGCAAATTCAGAATATATAAAAATTCACCGTGCAATCTACAAAAAGACAAACCGTTAACTTGGAGCAGTAGATGCACCCTTCTCATGACCTTCTTTACAAAACACTATGGCAAAAATCATGTACCCAAGCACGAGCACGCTCGATCCTGTCCATATATAAGAACTCTGGAGCCAGGCCTATGGGTTCACCAACAATGATGTTTTAGCTCCAAAGCAATAATTTGTAGACTCTACATGTTTCAATTATAGAATTTCTGCTCTATCCATTCTCTTCACTTAATCATATATTTACTTTTCTGCACCAGAAGTGCAGATTGCAGGACAAGAATGTTCATAAAAGTACCATTGCTCACTCCTGGATAGATTCCTTCAGAAGTTATGGCTGGAATGTTTGCGACTATTGCTTTAACCTTAGAAGAACTTTGCAGGCTGAGAGTTGCTGGTATCGTCACAAACATCAATGTATGCTGTCTGTTAGGAGGCACAAAAAGAACACATGAGATGACATCTCCGTTACACAGTAAAGCTGTATACATGCTTCAATCACACATCTGCAGAAGCAAAGTGACAGCATTTCAGCTATAGACTAAAACATCATTAAAATTTTGTCAATAGCGAAATATAAGCTCATGAAAAAGAATTACTAATGTGGAGCAACAGAAGATCCATCTAACATTACAAAACACTATAAACTTTTATTTCATAACTAAAGCTCTGATGTCACAGCAGCTCTCATTTAAAAGTAGATGTGCATTAAAAAGCCACGACCGCACAATACCATTACCAAACGGAGCCTTAATGTACAACTGCGGGATACTCACTTGTAGTTGAGTGATTGTTTAGAAATGTGCTTTTGGAATCATGTAAAGGCATTGCAGTTTTCCCTTAGCCATAGCCTTGAATTTAAATTTTAAATGAACCAAAGAAACATAGTAAACATTAAAATAACAGAAAATAGCAAAGCTTGAAAATTTTCCCCCCTTTATTTCTTGCATTTTCTCGAAAACCAAACAGAAGAAAGAAAAGGGTATATATATAAATTGATCAAACCTATTCCGAGAGCAACAGCAGTGGATCCACCGACCCGACGCGTACCTCCAAGTACATAAACGCGGGCGTTTTGGTTCTTCATTTGAAACTGAGCTCTGTCAAGAACTGTCTCTGTAGTAGCACTTGTAGCCCTGGCCATTATGCCCGTGGCCGTGCTATTCAAATGAAGCAAAGCTCCCGCCATTTTGGTTTCTCGGTGAAGACTGAAGGCTCTTAATTCAAATGTTTTTCTTATCCAAATTATCGTCAGTGATAACCTGTTGAGTGATGACGTGGCGAGAATATTGAGGCTGGTGATGTGGATGAGTTACATGTTGACGTGGCGCGTACTGGGCCATTTGAACAAGGATCATCTAAGGTCAGAGATTTTGGACCTAAGTTATTTCAATCATTCAATCCATCTTCTTTTTACACCCAATCGATTTTCTTATTTTCAGAACAGTAATATTACACATTCAAATTCAACTTACAAAACCGAAGATGTACACCCAAATTAAGCCCACATCGTCTCCTGCATCATTATTGCTGCAATTAATTGAGTCGGGATTATTTGATATCTCCCATTGTTGCATATAGAGAAGGACGCGATTTTAAGGACCACGTGCTTAAAATTCCCATCCCAATTCGGTTTCTTAGTGTGCACACCATGCTACGTATCTAATGATGACCAACGGGCCATGCCAGCATCAACCATTAACCCACTAAGACTCGTGGGCCGGCAAAAATTGGTGCGTACCTTTTTTTTATAAAGGGTCCCACAACCTACTAATAATAATAATAATAATAATTTCGATTAATAAAAAATAACAATTACAATCTTAAAATAACAATTACACTTAATTTTATTTGAACTACTAATATTATAATTGTATTTGAACTCCATTGAATGAAAATATAATTTTTAATTTATCATAAAAATATTTCGTTCATAATTTTATTTTTTTGTGTATAAATATGAAAAATATTTCATTCACAAATGAAACATATCTCCATTAACTATTAAACAAGTTATGATTTCATAAATAAAATATTAATGTTGCAAAATTTTTTATTTATCATTTATAAAATCATGATATTTATATTTTTATTTATTAAAATCATGACATTTATTTATTCATTTAATAAATTATAAACATAAAAAAATTAGAATATTTATTTAAACTAGGACTTAAATTAATTTTTAAAAGCTTATGCTAAAAAAATATATTAAAAATTTTAATTTCAAGATATTTGTAAAATCATAATATTTTATATTTACTCCTCATTAAAAAATTTTACTTTGGTATATTTTGATCCAAGTGCTATTAATGGTCCCCGGGTCTCGTCTAGCCCACAAATGAAGCGTGCTTATTACGTGCATTTTCACGTGCCGTACTTTGGCCTATCTCTAATTGTGCTGTGTTTTTAAAGCTCGCATGCCTAAAATTATAGGCCCGGCACGGCTCACGTGCGTGCCGTGCTGTGCTGTACGGACATGTGTCGTGCCACGTGCCGCCCGCCCCATTGGTCATCTTTACACATACCCTACTAAAACATACTCGCACATGCCACCCAACCTATGGGCCATCTCTATATCCAATAATAGCTTCAGTGGACAAATTCCACAGTGTCTTGGAAACTTTACACTCGGGTGTTTAGATGTTAGAATGAACAATCTTCATGATAGAATCCCACAAACATATGCAAAAGGTTGTAGTTTGTATGCTCAGGCTGAATGGCAATCACCTGGAGGGACCATTGTCACCATGTTTGGTTAATCGTATCGGCTTGATGTTTATTAACTTTGGAAATAACAACTTGAGCAGCTCAATTCCATAATGTCTTTGAAACTCATCCCTTAAATGTTTGCAAAGAGCTGTGAGTTGAATGGTAATCAGTTGGAACGATCATTGCCTTCATCCTTGGTTAACTGTCAACAATTGGAAGTTTTTGATTTTGGGAATAATTATGTTAATGATACTTTTATTTTTTATTAGAAATTCTTTATAAATTGCAAGTGCTTATATTAAAATCTAACGATTTCGGGGTACCAAAACAAGAGTTCCATTTTCTCTTGTTTTCCTATCACCAATTGGATCAGAAATCGGTTAGATCGTAATATAAACACTTTCAATTCATGAAGAATTTCTAACCAATGAGGAAATGTATCATTAACATGATTATTTCCAATATCAAAAAATTTCAAATTTGACTGTTAATCAAAGATTGAGACAATGGTCCTTCTAATTGATTGCCTTTAAGGTTAAGACTTCTCAACTCACAATTCTTTGCAAACATTTGAGGGATGCTTCCTCAAATCCGTTCATTCTCATATCCAAGACCCTAATAAGTGTTGAGTTTCTAAGAAGTTGGGAATTGAGGCTCAAGTTGTTATTCCCAACATCCATAAACATTAAACAGGTACAATTAACCAAAAATGTTGCAATGGTCCCTCCATGTGATTGTCTTTTAGCCTAAGCAGACAAATTACAGCTGTGTGCATACGTTTGTGGGATTCTACCATGAAGATTATTCATTCTTAGATTCAAATGCCCAAGTGTAAAGTTTCCAATACACTTAAGAATTTGTCCACTCAAGCTATTGTTGCACGAGCGAAGAAATTGAACAAGGAATCTCTCCAATCAAATTATTATTGTAAACAGAAAGACTACCATGAGAGGTGGTGGAAGTGGTGGATCAAGTAAGCGAGCCCTGAAGCAAGTTCGAATCAAGGTTATTATATTGGAGATTTTTGCACAGAAGATGTTCTATACTTGTCAAGAAGTTTTGTGAAAGATCTAGGAAACTCGAAGTACATACTCCCATATCCCACATTCATCTAGGGATCCTTCCACGGAATTTTACAAACAAATATATTGTGCCAAAGATCTAAATGAAGCTGCTGAAGATTTGAAAAAGATGATGGAATGTGACCACTAAAATTGTTATTCGAAAGATCCAAAGAAACAAGTTGGTTATGTTACCAAGTGATGAAGGAATTGACCCCGCGAAATTGCTGAAAGGGAGGTCAAGGAGTGTCAAACTCAGAAATTGAGTAAAATCAGAAGAATTCTTAAGCGTAATTGAAGTCATTGAAAGCCAGGATGAGTTTTCACCGATGAGGAAGAACGAAAAGGCTGCTGTTGGGAGGGATGTTGCCATGAAGCCAACTGCAACTGAGGGCGACGCCAATCACGTGTCCGTCGCCGAATCACATGTTACTCCATCCCAGGAGCAGCAATCAGTAAAGCAAAACTTTGGTGGAGCAAATTATTGCCGAACACTGAGAATACGAGAGCAATAACTGGAGGCAAATCACAAGTTGATAAGGCTTAGTCAAATAACCCATTTTTTTCCCTCCCTTTGCCGGTTAATGAAATCGCAAGAAGAGAGATATGACTATTTATACAAGTTGAATGGTGTGTAATTAATTAATAACATAATGCTTATTGGTTACAGTACCAAGTTTTGCTTTGGAATTTGACGGGAACAAAATTAATTATTTTTGTTTCCACAAAATGAAAATTTTTACTCATATATGGCAAAGTGCTAATTTCTTTTTAGAAAAAAAAAAAAGTTGGATGAGGGGATTTCAATTAAAATATTATTCTCTCATATTTATTAAATTCGAACTCAAGTGGTTAATCAAATAAAATTACTTATAAATCACTTGACTAGACCCTTAGAGGCAATCGAAGTTTCTCTTCATGAAACAATCGACATGCTCGAAAGTAATTGAACAGTGATGGGCTATCTTTATTGATCATCCCCTTTATTTACATATAAAGTAGACTTTGATTCTTCAAAAAGAGCATTTTTCAATTTTTCAATTTCCACAAACCAGACTAAAGCAGAAGCTGTATCCAGTTAGTAACCATTTTGATAGTAATTTGTTCATGTAAAAAGATAGTTTAGTGAGATGTAAGTTATTTGTCATACATGCTGATGTAACAGCGAGCTAGATCATTGATAGTCATTTAAAAATAAAAAAACACAATTCATTTTTCCTCCCCTGTTTTGACTCTGTTTCAGTTTGTCAAGCAAGCTGTCAGACCTTCCGTTTACTTCTTAATTAGTCGACTACAAATTAATAAGTGTAATCTACTAGTAAGCTTGATCAATACTACCTTTTGAAATTAAGACGGAATTTGATTTCAAGAAACCCACTGAAAGAAAAAACTAATCGAAGGCAATGCCTTTGTTACAAAGTTAATTCAATTCAATTCATTTAGACTTAGAGCGCGCTCCAAGTCTTGTTATTGAGAGCCTCAGGATATTGTTTTGGAATCTAGTAGGTCATGAATTTGAGGCCAACTTAAAAAAATTTCAAACTATTTCAACTTCTTTTCCACGTTATGAAACCAATGGAAAGCACAAAAAAGGTTGAAAGTTGCATGAATTTGTGGCCAATTTAATAAAATTCAAAACTACTTTAACTTCTTTTCCACGGCTATGAAACCCATGGCAAGGATAAAAAAGGTTTGAAGTTGCTGATGAAAGATTGTTCAAATTAAGAGGGATATATAGGACAAGTCTTTCTTTCTCAAAGCCATTAATAATGAGCACTTTATTCAAGTCCCCCTTACAAGAATAAAAAACTTATCGTAGCCATCTCTTTAACTCACACCAAAACAGGGGAATCTAATTAAATACAACACTTTTAAAAAAAAATAGTAATAATAAATATAATACTTTTAGACTTACAGTACCAAGTCTTGTTACTAAATGTAACTCGTCATCTTGTTTTGGAGTCTAGTTGGTGCATTGATTTGTCGCCAGTTTTGTAAAATTGCGGACTATATACTTTAGCTTCTTTTCCACGGCTATATGTGCACTCATTGGAAGGATCAAAAAATGAAAGTCATTAATTAGGACTTTTTCATTTTTTGATGATGGATTTTATTAAACATTGATCATATTTGTAATCTCATCTAATTATAATGTTTTTCAATTAATTATTGATGTTCAACTTAAGACTAGGAGTACTCTGCTGAATCATATATGTACACACACATATTTAATTATAATGTTTTTCAATTTTTGCTAATTGATGAGTGGAAATCCTTGCATGGGAAGATGTGTGGGATGAGTGCTGTCAATGCTATACAAGCCCACTGGCAGATGTGTGGGATTTCATTTAATACATTTTCTCCAAGAAGAGCAATGTACACACTTAATATGAGTTATTAATTAAGCTCTGAGTTTTTAAATTGATATCACTGAGCCAAAGGCAAACAACGTTGTCTGCTCACAAACTTTGAAATAGCACGTTCTACGCCCAAATTTGAAGTACATGATTACAAACCAAAGTTACCCCCGCACAATTTCCTGCAACAATATTACTTCAAATCATTTTACCATCAAGACATACGTCCGTGATTACATGTTCTAATGAAATGGAAATAAAAGTAAAAACAATCGCATCAATAATTCAGTTAAAATTTTCTTTCTTATACATTATCCTCATTTTGTTTCTCACTATAGATGTTGATAATAAGCATAATTTGAAATTAATTAGGATTGTGGTTTTTGCAAGTCAACTGTTAGATTACGATAATATCAGCATGCTATCTACTTAAAGAACAGTAGAAACCAGCTTATAATTCCAAAAGACAAACTAATAATTACTCACCTGGGCCTTTAGAGATGCATCTACAAACTTCTCCTACTTGCTCTGCCTCGTCTGATCACCCTTCTCAGCTTCCTGGATTGCTTCCTTTCGATCATTCTTATAAACCATTGTGGCCTTCCAGTCACAAATGCCATGTATCCGATGGACAAGCCGATCACCACTCCAGATGCATAGCCCAACTTAGCGAGCTTCCAATCAAACCAGCTTGAAGCATCGTCTCCTTCGATGAATCCTGTTGGTGTTGTTGGCTCTGGTGCCTCATCAATGCTGCAGCTTTTTGATAATGGGAATCCACACAGCCCCGAGTTACCAGAATAGGAATCATTTCCAAATGTATTAAACTGGGGTCCTCCTGGTATGGGTCCCTCGAGCTGGTTGTTCGAAAGATTCAACACCGAAAGATAATTGAGACTCGCCAGTTGTGTTGGGATACGTCCAGCAAGCTTGTTTGAAGAGAGGTCTAGAGATTCAAGCTCTGTCAGATTTCTCAGCGACGATGGAATACCACCTGTCAGGTTGTTGTGAGAAATGTTGAGACTTTTGAGTGAATTAAGCTTTCCCAACACTTCTGATATTTCCCCTTGAAATCTGTTGCTCGACAAATCAATAGTTGCAAAAGTGGTTAAAATCCTCTCCATTTGTATGTCATTGCCTTTCATAGTCAAAGATATTGATTCATAGTAAGAAAAATTCGACGAACTCATATAATTGAATTCAATACTATTGTCATCCCCGTGTATCATGGCTTTAAAACCATTCAGATACCATATTGGCAAAACACCGGTGAATCGATTGTAAGAGAGATCAATTATTCGCAACTTGGGGAAAGGAACTCTTGTTTTGGTATCACCAATGGGACCACGAAATCTATTAGAACGCAATGTAAGTACTTGCAATTCGGGAAGAACGTCTAACCAGTGGGGAAAGGTCTCATTAATCTGATTGTTCCCAACATCTATAACTTCCAAATGTCGACAATTAACCAAAGATGGAGGCAATGGTCCTTCCAACCGATTGCCATTAAGTTTAAGACTTTCCAAAGCACAACGTTTTCCAAATGTTTGAGGGAGGCTGCCGTTGAACTTGTTCATTCTCATATCCAAGACTTCAAGTGTTGAGTTTCCAAGACATTCTGGAATTGGGCCGCTCAAGTTGTTATTCCCAACATCAAGAAATGACAAACTTGTTGAGTTTCCAAGACATTCTGGAATTGGGCCGCTCAAGTTGTTGTTCCCAACATCAAGAAATTGCAAATTGACACAGTTAATCAAAGATGGTGGTAATGGTCCCTCCAAGTGATTGCCACTCAACCGAAGAGAAGTCAAGTTGCAGCCCTTTGCATATGTCTGTGGGATGCTACCTTGGAAGTTGTTCATTCCGAGATCTAAATTTTCAAGTTTAGAGTTTCCAAGACACTGTGGAATTTGTCCACTCAAGCTATTGTTGGATAAGACAAGATATTTAATGGAACTCAAATTACAGAATGATGAAGGAATCTCTCCAGTCAAACTATTGTTGGAAATTGAAAAGGATACCATGTGGAGATATTCGAGATTTTTCCACGGAAGATGGTCTATACTTGTCAGGAAGTTTCGTGAAAGATCTAAGAAATTCAAAGTATGTACTCCTATATCCCACATCCAACTGGGAATCCTACCACCGATTTGGTTTTCAGAAAGGTCCAACAACTCTAACTGATGTTGAGTTCTCAAGTTGTCTGGAAACTCACTTATATTACAAGCCGATAAATCCAACGCCCAAAGATTAGGGAAAGACGAGTTGACTGTTACTTTGGTGCTAACTGATAAACTAATATTAGAAAGAATAAGATATTTAAGATTTTTGAGCTTTGCAAAATCGTAAAGCTCAACGCTGCCACTGAAATTGTTAAAAGAAAGAGAGAATAATGTCAAATTAACAAGTTCAAATATTGAACTTGGAATCGAGCCAATCAGTTGATTATCTGCCAAGCCTAAAATAGAAAGTTGGGTTAGGTTGGTAAACATGTCCGGAATTTTACCAACAAAGTTATTGCCCCGAAGATCTAAATGACGAAGCTGCTGAAGATTTGAAAAAGATGATGGAATTTGACCACTAAAACTGTTAGATGAGAGATCCAAATAAGCAAGTTGTGTAATATTGTTACCAAGTGAAGAAGGAATTTTACCAACAAATTTATTGTCCAAAAGATATAAATGACGAAGTTGCTGAAGATTTGAAAAAGATGATGGAATGTGACCGGTAAAACTGTTAAATGAGAGATCCAAATAAGCAAGCTGTGTAATACTGATACCTAATGATGCAGGAATTTTACCCACAAAGCTATTGAACCGAAGATCTAAATGACGAAGCTGCTGAAGATTTGAAAAAGATGATGGAATCTGACCACTAAAACTGTTAGATGAGAGATCCAAATAAGCAAGCTGTGTAATATTGTTACCTAGTGAGGGAGGAATTGACCCTGCGAAATTGCTCCGAGAGAGGTTAAGGACTGTCAAACTTGGAAATTGATCAGTAAAACCAGAAGAAATCTTAGAGTAATTGAAATCATTGAAAGCCAGGTTGAGCTTTCGCAGGCGAGGAAGCAAGGAAAGGCTACTGTTGGAAGGGATGTTGCCGTGAAGCCAACTGCAACTGAGGTCGAGGCCAATCACGTGACCCGTCGCCGAATCACATGTTACTCCATCCCAGGAGCAGCAATCAGCGTCGTCTTTCCAAGACATCATCTTTGGACGAGATATTTGTTGATTTATTTCACAAACCCATGAAGAATGTTTTTGAAAGGAAAAGAGCTGCTTAAATTGGAGTAAAGCAGAACTTTGGTGGTGAGAGCAAAGTATTGCTGAACACTGAGAATAGAAGAGCAATAACTGGAGGCAAATCAAAAGTTGATAAGGCTGAGTGATATAACCCATTTTCTTTTTCTTTTTCTTTTCTGGATGATGAAATCACAAGAAGAGAGAGATATATAATGACTATTTATAGAAGTTGAATATGGTGTGTAATTAATTAATAATATAATATTTGTTGACTTAGAGCACCAAGTCTTGACGACACGATCGACGCGGAATGATATTAGTTATGTGTTATATTATGGTGATGTGGCAGGCAGCTAAACTCGTAGTTAGTTAGTCAGTCAGTCATATACATTATGCACAAAGCACAATTGATTTTCCATCCTCTGCTTTAATTCTGTTTCAGTTTGTTAAAAAAGTTGTTCGGCCTTCTATTTACTTGTTGATAATATGTGTAATCTACTTGTTAAGAAAGATGAGGAGGAATAATCTTAATTAATTATGATTCATTTAAATTTACAGCATGCACGAAGTCTATTTTCCAGCAGTTTGTAAAATTTCAAACACCCGTGAAACTCATGGGAAGGGTCAAAAAAGTGGAAAAATAATTGAATTATTAAAACTATTACTATCGCAAGTTTTAATTTGTTGATGACAAATTGCCGACATTATAAATTGAGCAGTTTATAATCATGGGAAGGAAGGTAGTTTATAATGTGAATTTAAGTATAATGTAAATTTATGAATTTAAGGAAGGTACCAAGTCTTATTGTTCTTTTTTAAGGAAGGTACCAAGTCTTTGTAATACTTTTAGAATTTGAGCACCAAGCCGTTTTTTTGAACAATTTGTAAAATTTCAAACAAGTACTTGCACATTTTCCACAGCCATGAAACTCATGGGAAGGATCAGAAACTCATGGGAAGAGTTGCAATTCCAATTCCAGATCAGAAATCTAGCTGGCTATTATATTTTGGTCTAAAGAACACTGTCTGCATTCTTCAAAAGGTGCATTTTTCCAGCAGTTTGTGAAATTTCAAGCTACTACTTTTTACTTTTTCCAACACCCGTGAAACTCATGGGAAGGGTCAAAAAAGTGGAATGCACATTTTTTTTACCATTTCGATATTACCATCGCACGTTTTTGTTGATGACAAATTGCCAACATTATGAATTGAGCAGTACTGGCAGTTTGTCTTATTAGGATTGAATTTCTTATAGTTGTGTTCGGTTGAATTTCTTTTTTCTTTTTCTTTTTCTCTAAATTAATGCATGATTTTTGTCCCACAAAATACTTGTTTAATACATCATTTGAAATTATATAAGTAACATATTTACTCCTTTAATGATGAATTCGGACAAGAATTTAAGGATAGTTAAAAGAAACAACATAACTAAATAATATATAATTTTTTAATAAAAACTTTTTCTATCACCACTTCTACTTGCACTGTTATAATTAAGCAGAGTCAAAAAAATGAACATTTCCCATCAACCGGTGATAGCAGGAGCTGTGTCCAACAATTCCATGTTAAATAAATTATTAAGCATGCTACTACCTAACCTACTAGAAGAAGCTGTGTCCAAAACAAATTAGAGTTTCAATATTATTACAAATTATAAGTAAACTACACGTTTTAAAATCGGTAGACAATAATATTGCAGTTTCAAATCGAGCAATGCACGCGTAATCCCTATTACAACCGAATATAACACAAAATTAACAAAAGGAAAGCACATAATTGACTACTTTGAAAGCTTTTATTGCATTTTCTCATAAACCAAAACAGAAGAAAGAAAGTATTAATGTTTTCACCTGATTTCGTTATCTCACTCTTATGACACTTGCATTTATACTCGATTATACTTATTCTCAATTTTGGAGTCAGAAATGAAAATTGAGGAACTTGTAATTCACAAATGCAGGTGGATTTGTCGTATATTAGTGAATAAATGGAAAGGAAGGGATGTATATTTGGAAGATAAGCACTTTTGCTGCATATAGAAACAAAATACACGCGTTTTGTTTCGAGTTTTTGTTAATGATGATGTGTATAGGACAGTGGTCCATTTTTCTTTATAATTATGGGCCTACTTTTGTTTCAACTAAAATAAAAGAAACAAAAATTCCTATAGTTGAGGTAAATTTTCCTCCATCATGAAATGATTTTCCTTACACATGATTCTCGTTTTCCTTTTTCTTATAGATGTTGATTATAATTATTTTTTGAATTTAATCAGGATTCTGGTTTTTGTAAATCAATTGTCAGACTATGCAAATTTTTATTCCATTAATTCATTATCCTAATTTAAAAATATTTAGTAATAAAAAATGATTGTAACATCCCTAGGCCTTGAATTAGCCTGATCCTTTCTATTACTTTATGTGGATGAACTTCACTTTCACCAAAACTTAAATAAGAGAAAAATGCCAATCACACTGGGCGATTACTGCCATGTCATGATAAAAGTAAATACACAATTTAGCCCCATTCAGCCGCGAAGCTAAATATCTTTTTTTTTTTTGGGTGGCTGATTTTTTTTAATAGAATATGAGAGAATTTTTAAAAAAGAAATTAAAAATACAACTAATGAGAGGAGACATAATGAGCCTTGTTCCTCAAAATATTTGTTTAATACATCATTTAAAATTATTTAAATAACGCATTTACCATTGAAATGACGAACTCGAATAAGAATTGATAATAGTTGAAGATGTGATATAACTAATTTACCACTTAAAAATTGTTTTATAGGTTTCAATAAAAGTAGAAGAAAAATGATGTGCAAGAACGGATATGACTAAATGTAGAAGAAAAATGATGTGCAAGTATGAAGTGAATTTAAGGGAGGCACCAAGTCTTTGTAATACTTTTAGACTTTGAGCACCAAGTCTTATTGCTTAGCCTTATAATTTCGTTTTGGAATCTATTGGACTGTGGGTTTTTTGAACAATTTATAAAATTTCAAACCGGTACTTTCGCATTTTCCACAGCCATGAAACTCGTGGGAAGGATCAAAAAGTGAAAGTTACAATTCCAATTCCAAATCAGAAATCTGGCTGTTTTCTTTATTCATACCCTTTACTTTGGTCTAAAGCAGACTGTAATTCTTCAAAAGGTTCATTTGCAGAAAACTGCTATTGGTATGTTGTTTTCAGACAGTTTGTAAAATATCAAAGCAGTACTCTTGCTTTTTCAACAGCCATGAAACAGATGGGAAAGGTCAAAAAGCGAAAAGTTAGAATTCCAATACCAAATCAAAAACATATTCTAGTTTTTCCACCAACCTGTCCAAAAGCAGATTCGTTTATACTAAAAGAAACCCGAACTCTCAGATATTTGAAGTTATCATTTATGTATGTAACTGGTCAACTGTATGAATTGCGGAGCAGTAATCTTAATTAATATTTTTTGCCAATTTTGTAAAACTCCATACTCCTTTCCACAGCTATGATAGTGAAACTCATGGGAACCCAGGGGTAGGCATTCGGTTTACCAAACCCAATCAAAATTATTAAATTCGATTCGGTTCGATTCAGTAGTTAAAAACCGAATGGTTCGAAAATATAAAATCCGATTGGTTCGTATGCGGTTTGAACCAATACATAATTTGGCCCCTTTCAATGGTGACGCTAACAACATTTTTTTTGGGCAATGCGAGAGAATTTCATTAATAAGAAATTAAAGATACAACTAATGAAAGGAGCCATAATGAGTCTTATTTCTCAAAATATTTGCTTAGTACATCATTTGAGATTATTTAGATAACCCATTTATTCCTTAAATGATGAACTCGAATAAGAATTTGATGATAGTTGAAGAAGCAATATAACTAATTAATTTAAATACTCTTATATGGGTTTCAATAAGGATAATTTTGTAATTAAATAAAAAAACTGCCCCATTTTTTGGATAGCTGTGAACTCAATTGTATATTTAGTGTAAAAGAATAATGTCTACCAATTGAGTCTTCTGTTGTCAATGTTAACTTCAGAAAATTCAGAAAACTTCAACAATGTAAACACAATTGCAGCACCTTTTTCCCTGTTAGGATGCAAAATTTTCTCAGGACGCTAGCTCTAGATTAGAAATAACATTCCAGCCATGAGCTAACTTCTCAAGGCACAAACTTTATTATTTGATCCAAAAACTTGCAAGTCGAAAAACAGTTTAGCAGGAGCTTAATGCTTCTGTGCTTTTGCTCTAAATTTAATTTATTAAATAATCTCTCATTCCTTACCTTTTCTCCCCCCCTAAAATTAGGGAAAAAATCAAATAAAAAATAAAAATTTGAACGTTATCAATGAAGAACTCAAAATTAAACAAGAATATGCAATTTATTGCCTCAATTATCGTAATAAGAATAAATAAATATTTAACGACTAATTTAATAATAACTAGTCATATTAATCATTTTTTCTTTTCTATTTTTTTTTCTGTTATTGCTTCAGACTCAAGCAGATAACCAACAGTGGAGATAACTTGGCAAAAAAATTAACTGGTATATATATATAGGACCTGTGTCTAGCCCCCATACATTTTATTTCCTTTTGTTGATCGACAACTAACCTTTGAATTGGTACAAGCATTCAAGACTTTATTGGATTATGATGAATCATGAAACAATGAAATTTGGATGTACAAGGATTCGGGATTTATTAATAGAATCTGAAGTAGCATTTGAATTTCTTATGAAAAATAAACATTTCAAAAATCGCATATATGGATCATAGCTGTCGGAAGGCGGTGAATGATTCTTGTATCGTTGCAAGCTTCCAATATTTCCAAATCCAATATACTGGCCCAAGACAAAAAAATAAAAGTTGCCCACACCATTTCCTACATCAACATTATTATTTCTTCAAATCATTTTTTTTCCTCAAGAGTTTTGATCAAGTTTGCCAACAAAAAATAAGTCCTAGCATATTAATATGGATTGGAAAATAAAGCAAAGAAAATTGTTGTACCTGCAGGATTATATGACTTCCACTGCTTCGATTCCGTGAGTGTAATAAAATTCCTGAACAAAAAACACATCAAATTACTATACTGTTCAAATACTAATTCAGATAGTGAAAAATACCATCATGCGGTCTACTTAAAGACAGACTAATATCCTAGAACAGATAGTGAAGACCTACTGATTTCATCTTCTTGCTCTGCCTCGTCTGCTCACCCTTCTCACCTTCGTGGTTTGCTTCTCTTCGATCATTTTTACAAACCACCATGGCCTTCCAGTCGCAAATACCATGTATTTATAGAAGTTGAATGGTGTGTAATTAATTAATAATATAATATTTATTGACTTACGGCACCAAGTCTTGCTTTGGAATTTAGGTGGTAAGTGGAATCCTTTCAAGAGGGGGATCTTGACGACATGCTCGACGCTGATGTGGCAGGCAGCTAAACTCGTAGTTAGTTAGTTAGTCAGTCATATACATTATGCACAAAGCACAATTGATTTTCCATCCTCTGCTTTAATTCTGTTTCAGTTTGTTAAAAAAGTTGTTCGGCCTTCCATTTACTTCTTGATAATATGTGTAATCTACTTGTTAAGAAAGATGAGGAGGAATAATCATAATTAATTATTATTCATTTAAATTTACAGCATGCACGAAGTCTATTTCAGATTGTTAAGAAAGATGTTAGACCTTCCATTTTCCAGCAGTTTGTAAAATTTCAAACTAGTACTTTTTACTTTTTCAACACCCGTGAAACTCATGGGAAGGGACAATATGAAAAGGGATAATCGTTTTGTGATAAATTGTATTAGGAAAGTTAAATGCTTGATTAGGCCAGAGGTCAACGTTGAGAGATGTAGTAGCTTTTTGCTAGGTTATTAGGTAAAAATGATTTCAGTTGTATGTTCTCCAAAATGTGTTAAAAAAATAAGAATTGGTTATGAAAATAAAAGTAGTAAAGTACAAATCTTAGAATTGGTTATCCTTAGCCTCTCCGGCTCTCCCTTGCTTTCATTTCTTGCAACACGAACTAGCTCTGCTGCCATCACTGTCATGTAACAGATATCAGTTAGTATACGGATCCAAAAGCAGCATAATAGCAGATACAATTTTCACTCCTCAAAAAAGACATAGCATAGTCCAATTTTAAAAATTGCTGTAATCTCATAGATTGTACGAGTGTCACAAGCAGAGCTCTCACTTAGCTTGCCTAAATCTAAGTAGAGGAGGCTTTGCATCATCTTGAGCAAAAATCCCAACATCCAAAATTAAATAAACAGTTCCAAAGAGCAGGGACTGGGCATCAGATAACTCAGCTTAGTTGGAATGTAAGCATGAAAATAGAAACCATCTCAAGTTTAGGAGCCCTACCTAATTAAGTGTCATCTAAAGTGTTTAATATTGATACTTATTTCAGCAGAAGCAAAATGCCTATTCAGGCAAGATATGCCCTTGGAGATCTGAAAGAATCATTATGTAGTGCAAGTAGCTCAAGATTTTGAAGACTTTGTCAAAGAAAGCTTTGAGCTTTATCTTAGTTGCAATACTCAAGTTAATGATATAAAGTCACTAAAACTATCTGTCAAACCAATATGTGCACCCATATATAAGAACTTTGGAGCCAGGACTATGAGTTTACCAACAATTAAGTTTTAGCTCTAAAGCAAGAATTGGTAGTCTGCACATGTTTCAATTAAAGAATTAGTACTCTATCCGTATTCTTCACTTAATCGTAGCATTTACAGTGCTAGAAGTGCGGATAGCAGGACAAGAATGTCCATGTTCATAAAAGCACCATTGCTCACTCCTGGATAGATTCCTCCAGAGGTTATGGCTGGAATGTTTGCACTGTCCTTGAAGGATTTTGCACGCTGGGAGTAGATGGTATCGTCACAAACATCAATGTATACTGTCTGTTAGGAGACACAAAAAAGAACACATAAGACATAGTAAAGTTGTATACATGCTTCAATTGTCACATATACAAAACATAGAAAACTGGACTTGGAAAAGAGATATTCAAACACAACATTTACCTTTCCTCACCTTGGTCTCTATGGCAGCTTCCAATACAGTGCATTTCGGTGCCTGTTGAAAAGGTCCTGCTGCATGAACCACAAGATCCACATCTGACGAAGCAAAGTTACAGCATTTCACATACAGACTAAAATATCATCAAAATATTGTCAATAACGAAATATCTGCTTCAAAAGAAAAAAAAAATCCCTTTACTTTGACTCTAGAAGAAAAAGAATTATTGATGTGGAATAACAGAAGATACATCGAGTCAGTGAGGAATGATCTCACCTCTTAAAGCCATTAATAATGAGCCTTCATTGTAAATGTTAACTTCAGCAAATTCAGAATTCTTCCCCAATGTAGAGACCATTGCAGCACCTTTTTCCCTGCCGGTATGCAAAATTTTCTCAGCGACACTGTAAATTAGGAAATATTCCAGCCATAACTATTTGAATTTACAACTCCATGTCCCCATAGTTCCATCCAAGAACTAGCATGTTTGACAGCACTCTAAATATTAACATACCACAGTCAAAGCATATCAATCAACAAAAACAGCCTTTCGAATGTTTAGGAAAACCAAAAAGAGACAGAATTACAATTTTTGCATCATTGGCAATATTATTATGGACTGTTTAGGTTCTCTTTTTTATTACCATCTAATCACAACTTTAACATATTTGGTAAACACTCACAATCAGAGTTTGAAAATTATGACGATTTTACCCACAATTGCCCGACCTATATTAGCTTTACTATTTTTGTCAAAATGATTATTTAAAGGTAGCATTTACCAGACACTACCAGTTGGAGCCCTAATCTACAACTGTGGGACATGATAATCACTTGTAGTTGAGTGACTGTTTAGAAATGCGCTCTCAGAACCATGTAAAAGCATTGCAGTTGACCAGTAGCCATCACCTTGAATTTTAAATTTTAAAATAACCAAAGAAACGTAGTAAACGTAAAAAAAAATAAAAAAATAAAAAAAACAAAGCTTGAAAAATTTCCCTCCTTTATTTCTTGCTTTTTTTCGGTAACCAAACAGAAGAAAGAAAAGGGTGTTAATTATTTATCCTGTTTCGAGACCCAACTACAATCTGAAGGTCGGGGCAGAGCTTCGAGAGAGCAACAGCAGTGGATCCACCGACCCGACCCGTACCTCCAAGTACCAAAACGCGGGCATTTCGGTTCTTCATTTGAAAGTGAGCTCCGTCAAGAACTGTCTCTTTAGTAGCACTTGTAGCACTGGCCATTATGGCCGTGGCCGTGCTATTCAAACGAAGCAAAGCTCGCGCCATTTTGGTTTCTCTGTCTTTGGTGCTCTCCCGTTGTGAAGAGACCCAATTCAACTGTTTTTCTTATCCAAATGATCATCAGGTACAACCGCTTGAATGATGACGTGGCGAGAGCGCTGAGGCTGGTGACGTGGATGAGTTTTCACATGTTGACGCGGCACATACTGAGCCATTTGAACAAGAATCAACTAAGTCAAAGCTTTTTTGGACTTGAAAGTTATTTCGATTATTCATGTGCATTTTCTTTTACGTCCAATCAATTTTAATCCACTAAATATCTAATTAGAGTGAATGAGTGATCATTGGCTCACTAACTCTTGGACAAATTGGGTACCTAATTCAAAGCTTACTCATGAGGGGTGAGGAAAACAGCACTGAGATATAAACAGTGAATATCTACCCAGTGTCCACGCATCACATGACATTCCCATAGAATTTTGTATTTTTAATTTCTAGTTTTATAAAATGCAGAATAGAAAATGATTTTGAGCCCTAAAATAGTAGAGTTTGAAAATGCAAGAAATAAAGAAGTAAACTTCTTCAAGCTTTGTTATTTTATGTTATTTTTACATTTATTATGTTTCTTTGGCTCTTTTAAAATTTAAATTCAAGGCGATGGCCAACGAAACTGCAATGCTTTTACATGGTATTTATAAATTTATTTTTTAATTCAATATTTACATGGTATTTATAATTTAAAATTTAAACACTTTTTTATTAGTAGCACTCTTATATAAAGAGATCATCACTCAAAGGTGTGTGTCTGTGTGTGTATATATATAAAGATACATGCGAAATATGTATATTGTATGACAATATTTATTCTCTTTTCTCTCTTATTATTTATTTATTATCATGTTATTTTTAATCTCTAACTTAAGTATCAGAGGGTCTACAGCGATAACACCCCCAAGCGAATCCTGATGGATTATTGTTTTAAAAAATTCCGATTATCAAGCTTTTCACTCTCAATAATGGAAATTATGAGTATATCAAGCTCTCTCAACTTGTTCCCTAAGTAAATAAATTTTTTTCAACTGTTATTGCTGATCTATATTTTCGTATCAACAATCACATTAATGCATACATTTATGAAATCATGATATTTATAATTTTATTTTTTAAAATCATGACCATCTATTCATTTAGTAAATTATAAATGTAAAACAATTAGAGTATTTTTTTAAACTAAGAATTAAATGAATTTTTAAAAAACTATGCTAATGAAATATATAAAAAGATTCAAATTTAAATTATTTGTAAAATCATAAAATTTCAATTTTACTTTCATAAAAAAAATCACTAAAATATGTATTGGCCCACATGTTATTGATGGTCTGCAAGCCGTGTGCTAGCCCAACAGATAAACGTTCTTATTGCGGACCTTTTCATGTGTTGTGTTTTATACTATCTCTAATCGTACTGTACTTGTTAGGCACATGTACCTAAAATTATTAATCCAGCCCCGCTCAACCCGCGTATGTGCTATGTCATGCTGTGCCACGTGCCCTATCAAAATGTGCTCATACCGTGTTGTACGGACACGTGTCGTTCTGGTGCCCTACTGAAACTCTGCCTGTATTGTGCCATGTGTTGTACCTGTGTCATGCCATAGGCCACCAGGTTCATTGGTCATCTTAGCGAACTTCCAATCAAACCAGCTCGAATTATTATCTCTTTTGTCCAATCTTGTTAGTAACAGTTCTAATGTCTCAATGTTACAGCTTTGTGATAATGAAAACCACACAACCTCAAGTTTACAGTATAAAAATCGTTTGAAAATGTAGTTAATTGAGGTCCTTGAGGTTTATGTCCCTCAAGCTGGTTGTACAAAAAATTTAGCAAGAAAAGAAATTTCAGACTCGCCAATTGCATTGGAATCGGCCCAATAAGCTTGTAAAGGTTCAAGCTCTGACAGATTTCCCAACAATGATGGAATGCCACTTGTCAGCTTGTTGTGAAAAATGTTAAGACATTTAAGTGAATTAAGTTATCTCACCACTTCTAAAATTTTCCTCGAAATTGATTGTTCGACAAATCAATTGGCATGAAAATGATTAGAATCCTCTCCATTTGTTGGTCGGTTCCTTCTATGGTCAAAATTATTAATTCATAGTAAGAGTTGAAATCAACATTATTGTTATCCCCACGCATTATGACTTTAGAATTTTCAAGATACTGAGTTGGCAAAACACCAGTGAGTTAATTCTGAGAGAGATCAATTATTCGCAACTTGGGGAAGGGAACTCTTGTTTTAATATGACCAATGGGATCACGAAATTGGTTAGATCGTAATATAAGCACTTACAATTTATGAATAATTTCTAACCAATAAAGAAAGATATTATTAACATGATCATTTTTATTATCAAAAACTTCCAAATGCCAACAGTTAACCAAAGAGAGAGGTAATAGTCCTTCTAATTGATTGTCATTAAGGTTAAAGATTTCTCAAATTACAACTCTTTGCAGCATTTCTCAAATGTTTGCAAAAAGCTGTGACTTCCTAAGTTTTAACCTTAATAGCAATCAGTTGGAAGGACTATTGCCTCAATCTTTGGTTAACTATCAGCATTTGGAAGTTTTTGATATTGTGAACAATCATGTTAATGATACCTCTTCTCATTGGTTAGAAATTCTTCCTAAATTGCAAGTAATTATATTACGATCTAACTGATTTGCAGTCCCATTGGTCATACCCAAACAAGAGTTCCTATTTCAAAGCTGTAAATAATTGATCGCTCTCACAATCAACTGACTAGTGTTTTGCCAATTCAGTATCTTGATAATTTTAAAGCATGATATATGGAGATAACAATTGTGTTGATCATTAAGCAAAATTTATGAGGCTTAAAGATTTCAACTCCTACTATGAATCAATAAGTTTGATCATGGAAGGAATAGACCAACAAATAAAGATGATTCTAACCATTTTCATGTCAATTCATTTGTTGAGCAATCAATTTCAAGGGGAAATTCCATAAGTAGTGGGAAAGTTTAATTCACTCAAATGTCTCAAAATGTCTCACAACAACTTGATAGGTGGCGCTCCCTTATTGTTGGAAAATCTAACATAACTTGAATCTTTAGACCTCTGGTCAAACAAGCTTATTGGGTTGATTGCAACGCAATTGGCGAGTTTGAAAAAAAAAGAAAAGAAATTCAGAGAAGATTAAGGTGTAAACTGAAATTAATTAAAAACGCAACAAACGGAAGTAGCTTAAGATTTTGTTATGAAAATAAAAGTACAAATCTTAGAAGTTTTCTCAGGGCTTTAATTTAAAATAAATTCAAATGCAATTTTGGGTTCTGAAATGGTATAATTTCCTAAAAGTCGGATGGATAGTCAAAGGCAATGAGTAACGTTGTTCATCTTGTCACTCATCAGCTCCGAAATGGTATAATTTAAAAGTCGATGGATAATTTCATAAATTTTTTAGGGATATATGCTCTATTTATATGGATATAAAAAAGTGTGTCCCACGAATTAATTGCTCTCAAGATTTGAGAGCATGAGTGCTGTCAACGGGCTACGAGCCTATTGGCAGATGAGGAGAATTTCTATTAATACAGCCAAGACGCAACGTCACATTAAACATAAACATTGATAGACTATGTTTGTATTTTACTCGTTTCCTTTCCTGTCGTCTTTAGTAGACTTTGATTATTCGAGTTTTTCTAATTTCCACTAACCAGTCCAAATTAAAGGTCAAACGATATATAGATAAGAGAAATGTTAGTTGTCTGTCGTACATGATGATGTGGCAGCCGCCTAGACTCCCGTTGTTGTTATTATTGTTTTATACAAGGTAGAGGAATAGACGGTATCCATATATATGTTATAACACTTGCGATATATAGATAAGAGAAATGTTAGTTGTCTGTCGTCTTTTCCATGCTATGAAACCAATGGAATCCATAAAAAAGGTTGAAAGTTGCATGAATTTGTGGCCAATTTAATAAAATTCCAAACTACTTTAACTTCTTTTCCACGGCTACGAAACCCATGGCAAGGATAAAAAAGGTTGGAAGTTGCTGAAGAAATATTGTTCAAATTAAGAGGGATATATAGGACAAGTCTTTCTTTCTCAAAGCCATTAATAATGAGCACTTTATTCAAGTCTCCCTTACAAGAATAAAAAACTTATCGTAGCCATCTCTTTAACTCACACCAAAACAGGGGAATCTAATTAAATACAACACTTTTTAAAAAAATAGTAATAATAAATTTAATACTTTTAGACTTACAATACCAAGTCTTGTTACTAAATGTAACTCGTCATCTTGTTTTAGAGTCTAGTTGGTGCATTGATTTGTCGCCAGTTTTGTAAAATTGCAGACTATATACTTTAGCTTCTTTTCCACGGCTATATGTGCACTCATTGGAATGATAAAAAAATGAAAGTCATTAATTAGGACTTTTTCATTTTTTGATGATGGATTTTATTAAACATTGATCATATTTGTAATCTCATCTAATTATAATGTTTTTCAATTAATTATTGATAAGACTAGGAGTACTCTGCTGAATCATATATGTACACACACACATTTAATTATAATGTTTTTCAATTTTTGCTAATTGATGAGTGGAAATCCTTGCATGGGAAGATGTGTGGGAGGAGTCCTGTCAACGCTATACAAGCCCACTGGCTGATGTGTGGGATTTCATTTAATAGATTTTCTCCAAGAAGAGCAATGCACACACTTAATAGAGTTATTAATTAAGCTCTGAGTTTTTAAATTGATATCACTGAGCCAAAGGCAAACAACGTTGTCTGCTCACAAACTTTGAAATAGCACGTTCTACGCCCAAATTTGAAGTACATGATTACAAACCAAAGTTACCCCCGCACAATTTCCTGCAACAATATTACTTCAAATCATTTTACCATCAAAATGTACATCCGTGACGACATGTTCTAATGAAATGGCAATAAAAGTAAAAACAATCGCATCAATAATTCAGTTAAAATTTTCTTTCTTATACATTATCCTCATTTTGTTTCTCACTATAGATGTTGATAATAAGCATAATTTGAAATTAATTAGGATTGTGATTTTTGCAAGTCAACTGTTAGATTACGATAATATCAGCATGCTATCTACTTAAAGAACAGTAGAAACCAGCTTATAATTCCAAAAGACAAACTAATAATTACTCACCTGGGCCTTTAGAGATGCACAACAAACTTCTTCTACCAGCTCTGCCTTGTCTGATCACCCTTCTCAGCTTCCTGGATTGCTTCCTTTCGATCATTCTTACAAACCATTGTGGCCTTCCAGTCACAAATGCCATGTATCCGATGGACAAGCCGATCACCACTCCAGATGCGCAACCCAACATAGCGAGCTTCCAATCAAACCAGCTTGAAGCATCGTCTCCTTCGAAAAATCCTGTTGGTGTTGTTGGTTCTGGTGCCTCATCAATGTTGCAGCTTTTTGATAATGGGAATCCACACAGCCCCGAGTTACCAGAATAGGAATCAATTCCAAATGTATTAAATTGGGGTCCTCCTGGGATGGGTCCCTTGAGCTGGTTGTTCGAAAGATTCAACACCGCAAGATAATTGAGACTCGCTAGTTGTGTTGGGATACGTCCAGCAAGCTTGTTTGAAGAGAGGTCTAGAGATTCAAGCTCTGTCAGATTTCTCAGCGATGAAGGAATACCACCTGTCAGGTTGTTGTGAGAAATGTTGAGACTTTTGAGTGAATTCAACTTTTCCACTACTTCTGGAATTTTCCCTTGAAATCTATTGCTGGACAAATCAATAGTTGCAAAAGTCTTTAGAATTCTCTCCATTTGTAAGTCAATGCCTTTCATAGTCAGAAATATTGACTCATAGTAATTAGAGGAATACCGCAACCTCATATAACCGACTTCAACACTATTCTTATCCCCATGCATCATGGCTTTAAAACTATCCAAATACCGTGGTGGCAAAACACCGGTGAGTTGATTGTGAGAGCAATCAATTATTCGCAACTTGGGAAAGGGAACTCTTGTTTTGGTATCACCAATAGGACCCCAAAATCTATTAGAACGCAATATAAGAACTTGCAATTCAAGAAGAACGTCTAACCAGTAGGGAAAGGTGTCATCAATCTGATTATTCCCAACATCTAAAACTTCCAAATACTGACAATTAACCAAAGATGGAGGCAATGGTCCTTCCAACCGATTGCCATTAAGTTTAAGACTTTCCAAAACACAACTTTTTCCAAATGTTTGAGGGAGGCTGCCGTTGAACTTGTTCATTCTCATATGCAAGACTTCAAGTGTTGAGTTTCCAAGATATTCTGGAATTGGGCCGCTCAAGCTGTTATTCCCAACATCAAGAAATTGCAAATCGACACAGTTAATCAAAGATGGTGGTAACGGTCCCTCTAAGTGATTGCCATTCAGCCGAAGATAAGCCAAGTTGCAGCCTTTTGCATATGTCTGTGGGATGGTACCTTGGAAGTTGTTCATTCCGAGATCCACAATTTCAAGTGTAGAGTTTCCAAGACACTGTGGAATTTGTCCACTCAAGCTATTGTTGGATAAGCCAAGAAATCGAATGGAACTCAAATTACAAAATGATGAAGGAATCTCTCCGGTCAAATTATTGTTGGAAATTGAAAAGGAATTCACGTGAGGTGGTAGATCTGGAAGTGATCCTTGAAGTAGGTTCGAATCAAGGCTAAGAGATTCCAGATTTTTCCACGGAAGATGGTCTATGCTTGTCAGGAAGTTTCGTGAAAGATCTAGGAAATACAAAGTATGTACTCCGATATCCCACATCCAACTGGGAATCCTACCACGGATTTGGTTTCTACAAAGGTCCAACCACTCTAAATGATGTTGAGTTTTCAGGATGTCTGGAAACTCACTTATATTGCAAGCCGGTAAACTCAACTCCGAAAGATTAGGGAAAGACGAGTTGACTGTTAATTTGGTGCTCACTGATAAACTAATATTAGAAAGAGAAAGAACTTTAAGATTTTTGAGCTTTGCAAAATCGTAAAGCTCAACGCTGCCACTAAAATTGCTAAAAGAAAGATAGATCTCAGTCAAATTCAAAAGTTCAAAGATTGAACTTGGAATCGAGCCTATCAGTTCATTATATGCCAAGCCTAAAAAAGAAAGTTGTGTTAGGTTGGTAAACATATCCGGAATTTCACCAACTAAGTGATTGACCCGAAGATCTAAATGACGAAGCTGCCGAAGATTTGAAAAAGATGATGGAATCTGACCACTAAAACTGTTAAATGATAGATCCAAATAAGCAAGTTGTGTAATATTGTTACCTAATGATGCAGGAATTTCACCGACAAAGTTATTGCCCCAAAGAGCTAAATGACGAAGCTGCCGAAGATTTGAAAAAGATGATGGAATCTGACCACTAAAACTGTTAAATGATAGATCCAAATAAGCAAGTTGTGTAATAATGTTACCTAGTGAAGCAGGAATTGACCCCGTGAAATTGCTGAAAGAGAGGTTAAGGAGTGTCAAACTCGGAAATTGATCAGTAAAACCAGAAGAAATCTTAGAGTAATTGAAATCGTTGTAAGCCATGTTGAGCTTTCGGAGGCGAGGAAGCAATGAAAGGCTACTGTTGGAAGGGATGTTGCCGTGAAGCCAACTGCAACTGAGGTCGAGGCCAATCACGTGACCCGTCGCCGAATCACATGTTACTCCTGTTGGGAAAATATGCTCTTTAAAAGCATATGTGTTTATTTAATTGTAATAAACAATTTTTCTGATTAATAAAATAAATGAGGTATTTTATTCAAATATCTTAATTGCATTAATATTTGTATTAAAGTCCATTTAATCATATTATATGTATTTATGTGATCACCATGTGGATTCACAGAAGACATAAATACAAGTTATCTTATGATTAAATAAATTTAGTTCGCAGTTGATAAATAAAGTTGGGCACTTTATTTAGGTATAGACTGTAATAAATTCATTGAATGATTTGTCTTAATCATGTATGAATTTATTGATGTAGTACGACTACATTGAACAGGATCACATATGAGATTTAATTAACTTTGTAATAACTGTCAGACTTATTAAATCTCATAGGCGTTGATTTTACTGTAATCTTAATCTTGAGTTAATTATGATTTCATGATTGTGATTGTTATTTCATTTGAGTTACCAATGGGCACGACACATCCTTGTGGTCAAGATTACCCAGTATCTTGGTGGGAGCAATTATGAGTATTGGAGTTATGGATTAACAATATAGAATTTGTACAACATCTCTTGATAGGTTTTGATTTGATCATGAATTCCATATTTAGTATGTTGAAAATGATCATTAGAAAACCAAGGATCAAGGAATAAGATGTTATTAAATTGATTGACGAGATATCAATTTAATTAACGATGTGGATTGTGCATAAAAGAAATCAATGTGGTTAATTATTATTCGACAATTATGGAAGTCGGTTCCAATCTTTTAGTGGAGTAGATTTGGAATTAAATAATTGGGCTAGTTTAATTATAATTATTGTAGCCACTATTGTATGTTCCCAAATGATCCCTTTAATTGGCACTAATAAGTAAGATAATTTATTTGGGTCAAATATATCATTTAAGGCTCCATTTAATTAGCTTTTTGTATAAGTTATTTTACAAGGGTCCCTATAGAAAAAGCAAATAAACGTGAGTTTTGTTTTTTGGATTATTTGGGCTTTTTAAAGGGTGATATAAAAGGCTTATTTTTCCAAAAAAAAGAAACTTTATACGAGAGAAAAAGATTTTCTCTCCATTGTTGAGAAAAATTTTCTCGTGCTTTAGTAGTGATAAAGCGTCAGATCGAACCAGTCGAACGGAAGATCATTGGAGCGCGATCTAACAATGGTGGTGATCGTGATCTAACGGAGTGGTGGTGGCGGATCGTGATCTGGAGCCTAAATCACTTCAAAAAAAGCCAACTCGATTTTCACGATTTACGTATTCTTATATATTATATGAGAGCGATCTTCAAAAGGTTTTATAAAAATTGAAAAACCAGATTTTTCCCTAACAATTGGTATCAGAGCCATCTCATATTAATATATAAGAATATTGTATGAAATTAATCTTGATATTTATGTATTAGAGTGGCACATTTTATTCAGATATATATTATTTGTTTAATATATGAATAAAGCATGTTTATGGTTTAATTCCGATTCTACTATATTTTCGTTTGGATTGTTTTATTATCACCATATTTCCCTCTTGATTTATTTTAATGTAATTAAAATTTTGTAAGCCAAGATTGGCATAGGAAATTTGTAATTCATCACTGGAAAATGAGATCAAAGCGACGGAAGCCGGAATTTTTTTTTTTCAGCGGCGGCCACCAACCAGCAACGCAAAAACACGCGTGCAGCAGCAAACCAAGGCATGCTGCAGCAGCGCGCGCGGCCAGCAACGGCCAGCGGCGCGCGCTGCGCTGCACACAGCAAAGCAGCTCGCGCGGCCAGCATTGGCCAGCGGCGCGCGCTGCGCTGTGCGCAGCAAGCAGCGCGCGCGGCCAGCGTGGCCAGCAGCGCGCGTTGCATGTGCTGCAGCTGGAAGCAACGCTGCCGAGGCCAGCAGCAGGTTGCGCGCGAGTTTGATGCGTTCCCGGCGATGCGGTGGCAGGTGGTTCGACGTCGGAGATACGTCGGAGGTCGGCTGGCGTCTGAACAGTGGTGGAGTTTTTTGGAGATGGCGGCTGGGGAAGAGAGAGAAAAATATGGATTTAGGGTTTCATGGTTTAGATCATGGAGGTCCCTATGGTTCCATAATTTTTTATTTGGGTAGAAAGTTTTTTAATATTTTGCATGTAAATCCAAAACCGTTTTGGGTTTAATGAATCTTTTTGAATTTCAATTGATTAAAATGATAAAATTAAATACATTAAATTTATTTTTGGTCCAAAAAGTTTTATTTTACTAGAAAATTTAATTATTTATTTATTTAATTTAAAAAATTAAAAATTGGACCAATTATAAATTTAAAAGCCCAATTTTTCCTAGTCCATTAACAAAAACAAGCTTATGAAAGATGGACATTGACAAGAAGCCCAATGAAGATTAGGCTTAGGGTTAATGTATTTTTCATTATTAGGAAAGCCATGAATTAAGATTATTTAATTGTTTTTCTATATGTTATGTTTTGGATGATAACATGCCATGATAACATGTCATATAGAATAGGTAGTGCCACTCTATGCATAATGATACATGTCATTCATTAATAATGAATTTCATTATATTGTTTGAAATTTGCACATGCTTAATAATATTTGATATCATCTAGATAATATTATAGGAAGCATGCAATTAACAATATGTATGTTTTAAAAAGGAAAAACCAATTTTAAAATATTGAGTGGGAGAGGGAAAATTCAAGATAATTTTCCCACGGGCTCCATTGTTAGTTCAATAATAAAATTATATATATACCGATACGGTGATGCTCCCTTCGGAGGGTATATATATTAGATATTTTATTTGATGAACTTCTTCAAAGATAAAATTGAAATATTTTTCAATCGATTGTTCACCCCAACGGTGACTATTGATATGAAAAATACGTAGATTGAAACAATGGTTATACACTCAACTAAAGTTTGTTATTAACCTTCCCAACGAAGCTCTGTTAACAAATTTAGGTCCAAAGGGATAACGATAATTATTTATCATGTCTCTACATGAAAGTAAATAATCCAATGGATAATTGGGTCTAGTAAGTGAAGACATGACTTCCCCAACGGATAGCTTGTCAAAGCGGTACTAGATTATCGTTACAATAAATTAAAATGCATTTATGGTTTTTTGCATTTTTGTCATTTATTGTGAATATTATTTCAAAGTATTTATGCATGTGTATTTTGTTTTTTCAGAAAATGTCTTCCATCAACCCATTATTATTTATCCTTGTTAAAAATGAACTCACTGGCGAAAATTATTTAGATTGGAAACACAATCTATTTAATATTCTCACTGCTAAGGGAAGCAAATATGTGTTGACCCAGCCTTGCCCTCCTGAACCATCGTTATACGATTATAGAAATCAGAGGGAGCCTTATGAGAAATGGCTAAGCGCTATATATTGGCTTCGATTTCTGTGGAACTGCATAAGAAACATCGGAGCATGGAAACAGCCACTGAAATAATGGCTAGTCTTCATCAGATGTTTGGGCAAAATACCCATTTTGCCAGAGAAGCAGCATTAAAACGTATTACGGATACTCAGATGGAAGAGGGCACAAAAGTTCGTGATCATGTCCTCAAAATGATGGACTATTTGAATGAGGTAGAGATTCATGATGTTCAAATCAATGATAAATCAAAGATTAACATGGTGATTGAATCTTTACCTGATACATTCAAAGAGTTTAAGGTCAGTTATATCTTAAACAATAAAGATATGACCTTAATTGAATTAATGCACGAACTACATGCTATAGAAGAATTTTATCATAGCAGAAAACTTCCTGAAAAAGGATTCTCTTCAAGGCTTAAGTCAAAAGACAAGAATGAGCAAGCAAGAGTTGGGATCGGCAAACTGTCCACTAAAAGAAGTGGCAAGCCAAAAGGCAAGTGTTACAAATGTGGACAGAAGGGTCACTGGAAGAAAGATTGTCCTAAGATTATTAAAATCAGGTATAGGAAATCTTTAAGCTTCCTAATTAGTTCAGATTTCTATTGAATCATACAATAATGAATTCTGAGATAACTAATCTTATTTGTAATTCATTTATTTGGTTTTCAGGAAACCAAGAGATTAAGTGAAGAAAGCTTCAAACAGCAGTTGAGGACATGCTAGTTTATATCAATTGAAAGACTAGATCAATTTTACAAGACTTTAGTTTTGATATTTGTCTTTATTTTTCCAAATATTAGAGGAATTTAATTTCGGTGGCTTGTTTTAATAAACAGGAGTACACTGTTATTTTTGGATCCTCTGTTTATTACTTATTTTGGTTATTTATAAAGACAATTTATATCATAAAAGTACATTGATCTATTCAAAGTAAGATATAATGATAAAAAGTATATGCATTTATCTAAGAAAAGAAATGTTTCTTCTAACCAAAAATCACCTCTGATATTTATGTTTAAGTCATATAAACTATAATAAGATTTTAAGAAAATGATTAATGATAGACTTGTTAGCCTATTAAGATTGATCATTGTAACTCTATAAATCTTATTTAGAAAAGTAATATGACAAGTATGCTCTTTATGAGCTAAAAGCATAACATTGTATTTGATGATTTAGCGCATACAAATGTATACGGACTAATCAGTTTACATGTTATAAGAGGTTATGAGTATTCTATCAATCTAGTTGATGAATATTCATTTTATTTATGTTTGTCTAAATGCGTCATGATTCCATTGCTTTTGAAATTCAAAAGAGTACGTGAATAAGACAGAAGCAATTAGACAGGAACATAAAAGAATTTCGATATGATCGAAACAAAGAATATCTCTATGGAGAATTCAAGCACTATTTGGTTGTCAATGAACACTATGATACAATAATGTAATTAAATGGAGAAACAAGATTCTTTTGGATAAGACAAGATATATACTAAGTGGTTTATCATTTACCTTTTTGATTCCAGATACTAGTATTTGAAACTACAAAGTTTATTGAACTTAGTTTCATCTATCTCGGTGTCCACTACTCCAAGAAATTATGAAAAAGTCACAAACATGGTTTGAGACACATTCGTATTTGGAGTTTACTAGTATTTCTACTAGAATCAGAGATAGAGAAGATGGATTCGTGTTCAGAAGCTTGCATGTTTTAGGTATCTTAAAGGAATAAGGGAAAGTCTGAATTATAGTCCTCAAGATAGGAATGTATTTATAGAAATATTCTTTACTTTCTTTGAGGAAGACTATATAATGACTTATAACCTAAGAGTAAGGTAAAACTAGAGAAATAAAAGAGATCAGGTTGATGCTCAGCTTTCAACACCTGTTATAGAACAGGAAGAACAGCAACAACCAGCTGATCAGTACAGGATTATCCTTGAACAACCATCACTTTTAGAACCTCGTCGTAGTGGGAGGGTAACTAGGTTACCTGCGAGATATATGCTTTTGGGAGAAACTTATACGGCTATCTCAGATGAACATGTACAAGATCCCACTAGTTACAACGAAGCTCTAATAGATAGAGATGTTGAATTTTAGAAAAAGGCCATGAATCAAGAAATGGAATCTATGTATTCCAATAAAGTCTGGGAACTTGTAGAGGCACCAAATGGGGTAAAACCTATAGGGTGCAAGTAGATCTACAAGAGAAAAAAAGAGGAGTAGACGGAAGGGTGGAAACATTTAAAGCAAGATTAGTAGCCGAAGGGTTTACTCAGAAAGAAAGAATCAATTATGAGGAAACATTTTCTCCGGTTGCTATGCTTAAATCCATCAGGATTCTGCTCTCCATTGTTGCAGTGCTAGATTATGAAATTTGGCAAATGGATGTCAAGACTGCCTTTCTTAACAGGCATCTTGAAGAAAACATCTACATGCAGCAACCAGATGGATTTATACAAAAAAGGCCAAGAACACATGGTATGTAAGTTGCAGAGATCCATTTATGGATTGAAGCAAGCATCCCAGTCATGGAACATTAGATTTGATCAAGCGATTAAATCGCTTGGATTCATTCAGAACATTGATGAACCATATGTGTACAAGAAAATTCAGGGAAAATTTGTAGCCTTCCTAGTTCTTTGTGTGGACAATATTCTCCTGATTGGAAACAATATAGGAGTATTGACTACAATAAAGAGTTGGTTAGCAAAACAATTTGATATGAAAGACCTAGGGGAGGCAAGTTATATTCTTGGTATCAAGTCACTACGAGACCGGAAGAATAAAACTTTAGCCTTGTCTCAAGCGGTGTATATCGATAAGATATTGGCTAGATTTAGCATGGAAAATTCCAAGACTGGTTTATTACCATTCAGACATGGAATTACATTCTCTAAGGATCAATCACCTAAAACATCTGAAGAGATAGAGAGAATGAGACGAGTTCCCTATGCAACAGCTGTGGGAAGTCTCATGTATGCCATGCTTTGCACTAGGCATCCTTTTAGGGATGGTTAGTAGATATCAATCTAATCGGACCTGAACATCGATTCAAGCATATAATGAAGTATCGAAAAGAACTTAAAATTATATGCTTGTGTATTCTGATAAACTTATTCTAGTGGGTTATACTAATTGATTTTTGTCGATAAGGATTTTAGAAAATCAACTTCCTATGTGTTTACATTGGAAAGTGGAGCTATTAGTTGGATGAGTGTGAAACAATCTTATATCACGACTCAATAACTAAAAATATGTGGCTACATCTGAAAAAGAAGCTATATGGCTCTGTTCCTACGAAATCTTGAGGTGGTACTGTTAAACTATTTTGCGATAATGGTGGTGCAGTAGCTCAATCTAAGGAACCACAAGAAACAAAACATATTGAGAGGAAGTATCATCTCATAAGGGAATATTGTAGAAATGTTATATGACAGTACCTCAAATGGCATTAGATGCTAAATGGCAGATCTTATTACAATGGCCATTAGTGGGAAACCTTTATAACCTGCACTTAGAGCATGTGCAATATGCCAGATATGCTTTGAGAGCTAGTGGGAGATTGTTGGGAAAATATGCTCTTTAAAAGCATATGTGTTTATTTAATTGTAATAAACAATTTTTCTGATTAATAAAATAAATGAGGTATTTTATTCAAATATCTTAATTGCATTAATATTTGTATTAAAGTCCATTTAATCATATTATATGTATTTATGTGATCACCATGTGGATTCACAGAAGACATAAATACAAGTTATCTTATGATTAAATAAATTTAGTTCGCAGTTGATAAATAAAGTTGGGCACTTTATTTAGGTATAGACTGTAATAAATTCATTGAATGATTTGTCTTAATCATGTATGAATTTATTGATGTAGTACGACTACATTGAACAGGATCACATATGAGATTTAATTAACTTTGTAACTTATTAAATCTCATAGGCGTTGATTTTACTGTAATCTTAATCTTGAGTTAATTATGATTTCATGATTGTGATTGTTATTTCATTTGAGTTACCAATGGGCACGACACATCCTTGTGGTCAAGATTACCCGGTATCTTGGTGGGAGCAATTATGAGTATTGGAGTTATGGATTAACAATATAGAATTTGTACAACACATCTCTTGATAGGTTTTCGGTACTTGATCATAGAATTCTCTGGCCAGAGTGTGTCAACATATTTAGTATGTTGAAAATGATCATTAGAGAAAACCAGTAAGGATCAAGGAATAAGATGTTATTAAATTGATTGGACAGTTGAGATATCAATTTAATTAACGATGTGGTACAAAGGATTGTGCAGTAAAGAAATCAATGTGGCTTGGGACGAATTATTATTCGAGCATACAATTATGGAAGTCAGTTCCAATCTTTTAGTGGAGTAGATTTGGAATTAAATAATTGGGCTAGTTTAATTACAGGCCTAATTATTGTAGCCACTATTGTATGTTCCCAAATGATCCCCGGGTTAGCTCATTTAATTGACTGCACCACTACTGGACTAATAAGTAAGATAACTAGCTATTTGGGTCAAAAGCCTAAATATATCATTTAGTGGGAGGCTCCATTTAATTAGCTTTTGTATAAGGGGCCTTATGTTATTTTACAAGGTGGGTCCCCTATTGAAAAAGCAAATAAACGTGAGTTTTGTTTTTTGATTATTTGGAGCCTAGGGTTTTCACTAAAGGGTGATATAAAAGGCTTATTTTTCCCTAAAGAAAAAAGAGAAGCCACTTTATACAGATCAGAGAAAAAGATTTTTCTCTCCATTGTTGAGAGAAAAATTTTCTCGTGCTAGTTGCTTTGGTAGTGATAAAGGCGCCCACACGTCAAGTGCAGATCGAACCTGAGTCATAACCTGGAAGATCATTGGAGACAGTTCGTGATCTAACAAGCGTGGTGGTGACGGATCGTGATCTAACAGGAGTGGTGGTGGCGGATCGTGATCTAGGAGCCTAAATCACTTCAGCGGAAAAAGCCAACTCAGATTTTCAAGGTACGATTTCTGGATTACGTATTCTTATATATTATATGAGAGCGATCTTCAAAAGGTTTTATAAAAATTGAAAAACCGGATTTTGAAGGTGAGAAAGTGAAATAACAATGAGAGGAAAATTTTGGAGATGGTAAAGAACAGGTAAATGAACTGTGGTTTTTTTTTAATAAATTTATAAAATTTCAAACTAGTACTTCTACATTTTCCGCAGCCGCGAAACTCATGGGAGAGGTTAAGAGGTATAGAGCTACAATTTCAATTCCAAATCAGAAATCTTTATGCAGGCGAATTTTGAAGGTGAGAAAGTGAAATAACAATGAGAGGAAAATTTTGGAGATGGTAAAGAACAGGTAAATGAACTTGATATTGAAGTGTGCTTATGTTAGTAATTAGAGTGTAGCCAATGATGACGACGACGACGAAACTGATCACTGCAGGCCTCGGCGGTGCTTATGTTAGTAATAAAATAATATTTATTGACTTACAGCACCAAGTCTTCTTGCTTTGGAATTTAGGTGGTAAGTGGAATCCTACTCATTTCAAGAGGGGGATCTTGACGACATGCTCGACGCGGAATGATATTAGTTATGTGTTATATTATGGTGATGTGGCAGGCAGCTAAACTCGTAGTTAGTTAGTTAGTCAGTCATATACATTATGCACAAAGCACAATTGATTTTCCATCCTCTGCTTTAATTCCATTTACTACCTTTTGAAATTAATTATGATTCATTTAAATTGTTAAGAAAGATGTTAAACCTTCCATTTTCCAGCAGTTTGTAAAATTTCAATCTAGTACTTTTTACTTTTTCAACACCCGTGAAACAACTCATGGGAAGGGTAAAAAAAGTGGTGATGTGGCAGCCACCTAGACTCCAGTTGTTGTTATTATTGTTTTATACAAGTTAGAGGAATAAACGGTATCCATATATATGTTATAACACGTACGATAAATAGATAAGAGAAATGTTAGTTGTCTGTCGTCTTTTCCATGCTATGAAACCAATGGAATCCATAAAAAAGGTTGAAAGTTGCATGAATTTGTGGCCAATTTAATAAAATTCAAAACTACTTTAACTTCTTTTCCACGGCTATGAAACCCATGGCAAGGATAAAAAAGGTTTGAAGTTGCTGAAGAAAGATTGTTCAAATTAAGAGGGATATATAGGACAAGTCTTTCTTTCTCAAAGCCATTAATAATGAGCACTTTATACAAGTCCCCCTTACAAGAATAAAAAACTTATCGTAGCCATCTCTTTAACTCACACCAAAACAGGGGAATCTAATTAAACACAATACTTTTTTAAAAAAATAGTAATAATAAATATAATACTTTTAGACTTACAGTACCAAGTCTTGTTACTAAATGTAACTCGTCATCTTGTTTTAGAGTCTAGTTGGTGCATTGATTTGTCGCCAGTTTTGTAAAATTGCAGACTATATACTTTAGCTTCTTTTCCACGGCTATATGTGCACTCATTGGAAGGATCAAAAAATGAAAGTCATTAATTAGGACTTTTTCATTTTTTGATGATGGATTTTATTAAACATTGATCATATTTGTAATCTCATCTAATTATAATGTTTTTCAATTAATTATTGATGTTCAACTTAAGACTAGGAGTACTCTGCTGAATCATATATGTACACACACATTTAATTATAATGTTTTTCAATTTTTGCTAATTGATGAGTGGAAATCCTTGCATGGGAAGATTTGAGAGCATGAGTGCTGTCAACGCTATACAAGCCCACTGGCAGATGTGTGGGATTTCATTTAATACATTTTCTCCAAGAAGAGCAATGCACACACTTAATATGAGTTATTAATTAAGCTCTGAGTTTTTAAATTGATATCACTGAGCCAAAGGCAAACAACGTTGTCTGCTCACAAACTTTGAAATAGCACGTTCTACGCCCAAATTTGAAGTACATGATTACAAACCAAAGTTACCCCCGCACAATTTCCTGCAACAATATTACTTCAAATCATTTTACCATCAAAATGTACACCCGTGACGACATGTTCTAATGAAATGGCAATAAAAGTAAAAACAATCGCATCAATAATTCAGTTAAAATTTTCTTTCTTATACATTATCCTCATTTTGTTTCTCACTATAGATGTTGATAATAAGCATAATTTGAAATTAATTAGAATTGTGCTTTTTGCAAGTCAACTGTTAGATTACGATATTATCGGCATGCTATCTGCTTAAAGAACAGTAGAAACCAGCTTATAATTCCAAAAGACAACTAATAATTACTCACCTGGGCCTTTAGAGATGCATCTACAAACTTCTTCTACTTGCTCTGCCTCGTCTGATCACCCTTCTCAGCTTCCTGGATTGCTTCCTTTCGATCATTCTTACAAACCATTGTGGCCTTCCAGTCACAAATGCCATGTATCCGATGGACAAGCCGATCACCACTCCAGATGCGTAACCCAACTTAGCGAGCTTCCAATCAAACCAGCTTGAGGCGTCGTCTCCTTCGAAAAATCCTGTTGGTGTTGTTGGTTCTGGTGCCTCATCAATGCTGCAGCTTTTTGATAATGGGAATCCACACAGACCCGAGTTACCAGAATAGGAATCATTTCCAAATGTATTAAACTGGGGTCCTCCTGGTATGGGTCCCTCGAGCTGGTTGTTCGAAAGATTCAACACCGCAAGATAATTGAGACTCGCCAGTTGTGTTGGGATACGTCCAACAAGCTTGTTTGAAGAGAGGTCTAGAGATTCAAGCTCTGTCAGATTTCTTAGCGACGATGGAATACCACCTGTCAAGTTATTGTGAGAAATGTTGAGACTTTTGAGTGAATTCAACTTTCCCACTACTTCTGGAATTTTCCCTTGAAATCTATTGCTGGACAAATCAATAGTTGCAAAAGTCTTTAGAATCCTCTCCATTTGTAAGTCAATGCCTTTCATAGTCAGAAATATTGACTCATAGTAATTAGAGGAATACCGCAACCTCATATAACCGACTTCAACACTATTGTTATCCCCATGCATCATGGCTTTAAAACTATCCAAATACCGTAGTGGCAAAACACCGGTGAGTTGATTGTGAGAGCAATCAATTATTCGCAACTTGGGAAAGGGAACTCTTGTTTTGGTATCACCAATAGGACCCCAAAATCTATTAGAACGCAATATAAGAACTTGCAATTCAAGAAGAACGTCTAACCAGCAGGGAAAGGTGTCATTAATCTGATTGTTCCCAACATCTATAACTTCCAAATGTCGACAATTAACCAAAGATGGAGGCAATGGTCCTTCCAACCGATTGCCATTAAGTTTAAGACTTTCCAAAACACAACGTTTTCCAAATGTTTGAGGGAGGCTGCCGTTGAACTTGTTCATTCTCATATCCAAGACTTCAAGTGTTGAGTTTCCAAGATATTCTGGAATTGGGCCGCTCAAGCTGTTATTCCCAACATCAAGAAATCGCAAATCGACACAGTTAATCAAAGATGGTGGTAATGGTCCCTCCAAGTGATTGCCATTCAGCCGAAGATAAGTCAAGTTGCAGCCCTTTGCATATGTCTGTGGGATGCCACCTTGGAAGTTGTTCATTCGGAGATCCAAAGTCTCAAGTGTAGAGTTTCCAAGACACTGTGGAATTTGTCCACTCAAGCTATTGTTGGATAAGTCAAGATATTGAATGGAACTCAAATTACAAAATGATGAAGGAATCTCTCCAGTCAAACTATTGTTGGAAATTGAAAAGGATACCATGTGAGGTGGTAGATCTGGAAGTGATCCTTGAAGTGAGTTCGAATCAAGCTGGAGATATTCGAGATTTTTCCACGGAAGATGGTCTATACTTGTCAGGAAGTTTCGTGAAAGATCTAGTTCAATCAAAGTATGTACTCCGATATCCCACATCCAACTGGGAATCCTACCACCGATTTGGTTTTCAGAAAGGTCCAACAACTCTAACTGATGTTGAGTTCTCAAGTTGTCTGGAAACTCACTTATATTACAAGCCGATAAATCCAACGCCGAAAGATTAGGGAACGATGAGTTGGCTGTTAATTTGGTGCTCACTGATAAACTAATATTAGAAAGAGAAAGAACTTTAAGATTTTTGAGCTTTGCAAAATCGTAAAGCTCAACGCTGCCACTGAAATTGTTAAAAGAAAGAGAGAATAATATCAAATTAACAAGTTCAAAGATTGAACTTGGAATCGAGCCAATCAGTTGATTATCTGCCAAGCCTAAAATAGAAAGTTGGGTTAGGTTGGTAAACATGTCCGGAATTTTACCAACAAAGTTATTGCCCCGAAGATCTAAATGACGAAGCTGCTGAAGATTTGAAAAAGATGATGGAATTTGACCACTAAAACTGTTAGATGAGAGATCCAAATAAGCAAGTTGTGTAATATTGTTACCAAGTGAAGAAGGAATTTTACCAACAAATTTATTGTCCAAAAGATCTAAATGACGAAGTTGCTGAAGATTTGAAAAAGATGATAGAATGTGACCGGTAAAACTGTTAAATGAGAGATCCAAATAAGCAAGCTGTGTAATATTGATACCTAATGATGCAGGAATTTTACCCACAAAGCTATTGAACCGAAGATCTAAATGACGAAGCTGCTGAAGATTTGAAAAAGATGATGGAATCTGACCACTAAAACTGTTAGATGAGAGATCCAAATAAGCAAGTTGTGTAATATTGTTACCTAGTGAGGCAGGAATTGACCCCGTGAAATTGCTGAAAGAGAGGTTAAGGAGTGTCAAACTCGGAAATTGATGGGTAAAACCAGAAGAAATCTTAGAGTAATTGAAATCATTGAGGGCTAGGTTGAGCTTTCGCAGGCGAGGAAGCAAGGAAAGGCTACTGTTGGAAGGGATGTTGCCGTGAAGCCAACTGCAACTGAGGTCGAGGCCAATCACGTGACCCGTCGCCGAATCACATGTTACTCCATCCCAGGAGCAGCAATCAGCGTCCTCTTTCCAAGACATCATCTTTGGACGAGATATTTGTTGAAATATTTCACAAGATAACGAAGAATGTTTTTGAAGTGAAAAGAGCTGTTTAAATTGGAGTAAAGCAGAACTTTGGTCGTGAGAGCAAAGTATTGCAGCTGAACACTGAGAATAGAAGAGGAATAACTGGAGGCAAATCAAAAGTTGATAAGGCTGAGTGATGTAACCCATTTTCTTTTTCTTTTTCTTTTTCTTTTCTGGATGATGAAATCACAAGAAGAGAGAGAGATATAATGAATATTTATAGAAGTTGAATATGGTGTGTAATTAATTAATAATATAATATTTATTGACTTACGGCACCAAATCTTCTTGCTTTGGAATTTAGGTGGTAAGTGGAATCCTTTCAAGAGGGGGATCTTGACGACATGCTTGACGCGGAATGATATTAGTTATGTGTTATATATGCTGATGTGGCAGGCAGTTAAACTCGTAGTTAGTTATATATTTGGAAAATAAGCACTTCTGCGGCATATAAAAACAAAATACACGCGTTTTGTTTCGAGTTTTTGTTAATGATGTGTATAGGACAGTGGGCCATTTTTCTTTATAATTATGGGCCTACTTTTGTTTCAACTAAAATAAAAGAAACAAAAATTCCTATAGTTGAGGTAAATTTTCCTCCATCATGAAATGATTTTCCTTACATATGATTCTCGTTTTCCTTTTTCTTATAGATGTTGATTATAATTATTTTTTCAATTTAATCAGGATTCTGGTTTTTGTAAATCAATTGTCAGACTATGCAAATTTTTATCCATTAATTCATTATCCTAATTTAAAAATATTTAGTAATAAAAAATGATTGTAACATCCCAAGGCATTGAATTAGCCTGATCCTTTCTATTACTTTATGTGGATGGGCTTCACTTTCACCAAAACTTAAATAAGAGAAAAATGTCAATCACACTGGGCGATTACTGCCATGTCATGATAAAAGTTAGAATAAGGGACCCAAAAGCAGCATTTTAGCCGATGTGGTAAGAGTTTCACCAGTCAAACAATACACAATTTAGCCCCATTCAGCTGCGAAGCTAAATATCTTTTTTTTTTTTTGGGTGGCTGATTTTTTTTTTAATTGAATATGAGAGAGTTTTTTAAAAAGAAATTAAAAATACAACTAATGAGAGGAGACATAATGAGCCTTGTTCCTCAAAATATTTGTTTAATACATCATTTGAAATTATTTAAATAACGCATTTACCATTTAAAATGAGAATTTGATAATAGTTGAAGACGTGATATAGCTAATTTACCACTTAAAAATTGTTTTATAGGTTTCAATAAAAGTAGAAGAAAAATGATGTGCAAGTATGAAGTGAATTTAAGGGAGGCACCAAGTCTTTGTAATACTTTTAGACTTTGAGCAACAAGTCTTATTGCTTAGCCTTATAATTTAGTTTTGGAATCTATTGGACTGTGGTTTTTTTGAACAATTTATAAAATTTCAAACCGATACTTTCGCATTTTCCGCAGCCATGAAACTCGTGGGAAGGATCAAAAAGTGAAAGTTACAATTCCAATTCCAATTCCAAATCAGAAATCTGGCTGTTTCCTTTATTCATACCCTTTACTTTGGTCTAAAGCAGACTGCTATTGGTATGTTGTTTTCCCACAGTTTGTAAAATATCGAAGCAGTACTTTTACTATTTCAACAGCCATGAAACTCATGGGAAAGGTCAAAAAGCGAAAAGTTAG
This sequence comes from Citrus cavaleriei, assembly GCA_030448925.1. NCBI lineage: Eukaryota > Viridiplantae > Streptophyta > Magnoliopsida > Sapindales > Rutaceae > Citrus > Citrus cavaleriei. The sequence goes on from JAUJEN010000237.1 coordinate 268,939, forward strand.
AATTCCAAATTTCCAATACCAAATCAAAAACATATTCTAGTTTTTTCCACGAACATGTCCAAAAGCAGATGCATTTATAATATAAGAAACCCGAACTCTAAGATATTTTAAGTTATCATATATGAATTAATTATAATTCATTTAAACTTACAGCATGTACGAAGTCTATTTCAGATTGTTAAGAAAGATGTTAGACCTTCCATTTACTTCTAAATAATTAGTTTACTACAAATTAATGTGTAATCTACTCCTAATTAAGCTTGATCAATAAGAATAATCTTAATTAATTATAATTCATTTAGGCTTAGGAGTTTGCACCAAGTCGATCTTCATAATACTTTTAGACATTGAGCACAAGTCTTAAATTAAGGAGCAATAATCTTAATTAATATTTTTGGCCAATTCTGTAAAAGTCTAAACTTCTTTCCATGGCAATGATAATGAAACACGTGGGAAGGATAAGAAAAATTTGGAAGTTATTGATGCAAGACTCTCCAAATTAAGAGGTATATATAGAACAAGTCTTTCTTTCTCAAATTAATTCATTAATAATTAATGAGTACTTTAGTGAAGTCCATCTTATGCGGTAAAAAACTTTTTGTAGCCATCTCTTTTACTCGCAGGGGGAATCTAATTAAATATAATACTTTTAGACTTAGAGGACCAAGTTTAATTATAATACTCTCTCACTTAGAGAGCACGAAGTCTCGTTACTAAGACTAGCTCATAATCTTGTCCAGTTTTGTAAAATTCCAAACTATATTGAGTGCTTATAACCACGGGAGTAGTAACTTTGGTTCCACAACCCAGTCCAAAAGGAAACAGCAGAAGATGTCTCCAATTCCATGTTTAATTATCTAGAAGAAGCTATCAGTGTCCAAATTAGAATATATTGCTTTTTTCTTTTTCAACACCCGTGAAACTCATGGGAAGGGTCAAAAAAGTGGAAAAGTTAGACTTCCGGTTCCAAATAAAAATCTATTCCAGTTTCTCCACGAACCTGTCTAAAAGCAGACGTGTTTATCGTGTTACAAAGCCAACCTCTTTAAGACTCTGTGGGAGCAAGGATTAGGTGTAGGATGACAAGCTCGGAAATTAAGTAAAAACAGAAGAAATCTCATTGAAACCATTGTAGGCCAGGTTGAGTTTTGCAGGCGAAGAAGAAGAAAGAAAAGGCTACTGTTGGAAAGGATGTTGCCACGAAGCCAACTCCAAATACAATTGAGGTCAAGGGCCAATCACATGTTTCTCCGTGTCTTGCTTTGAAGAAAAGAATTAGAGTCTATTTATCGCGTTCTTTTTGGATTGAATCGCGTTTACTTTTTGGACGGGAATCCTTTGGAGTGTGGAGTGGGAGTGGTTTTAAAATGAAAGTATGAATTGTCAATCGTAATCCCAATTATTTGTTTACTTTTTGGATTGCTTTTAAATTATAATTTTATCCTTATGTAATTATAATTTGTAATTAAAAATTAATAAAAATATATTTGGAAAATAAAATAAATATTTTATTATATTTATAAATTAATAATAATTACTAATATTCTTAATTATGTAAATCATAATTTTTTATTAATTTAAATTTAAATTATGTGAATAAAAATTATTAATAATAGCAACACAAATGAAATATTATTATTGATAATATAGTACAAAATTAATATTTTTTTAGAATAAAATATTTATTATTATTAATTAAATAAATAATTAATATTTATTAAAATTAATGTTTAATATTATTAATTTAAATATAATATTTATTTATTTTTATTTTATTAAATTTAATAAAATAAATATGATATAATTATTATTTTTAATAAATATGATATTATTTATTTTATTAAATATTATTTATTTATTTTATTAAATATTATTTATTTATGTTATTAAATATTATTTATTTATTTTATTAAATATTATTTATTTATTTTAATTTTAATTATAAGGATAAAATGGGAAGAGGGGGGAGTGGATTCCCACTCCCACCTCCCCCCATGGGAGTGGGAATCCCACTCCCCACTCCAAAATTGAGTGGGACCCACGGATTCCCACTCCCACTCCCCCCTTTTTTAAGGTAAGTAAACACTGGAGTGGGAGGAATCCACACTCCACACTCCCACTCCAGCAAGTAAACACTACCTTAATGATATAATACTTTTTGACTTAGGGCGCCAATCAATGAGCACTTTAGTTAAGTCTCCCTTTTAAGGAACAAAAAATGGAAAAAAAAAAATCTTTTTTCTATTGAGTGCTTAAAACGGTGCAACTTTGATTCCACAAGCCAGTCGAAAAGGAAACAGTCCAATTCCATGTTTAATTAAGCTAGCAAAGGTCCAAATTAGAATATATTATGTTACCAATTGATCTGAAAAAAAATATAAGAGCAATAACATCAAAAGTTGAAAAGCCTGAGTTAAATAATCCATATTATCTTTTTTCTTAATGAAATCGCAGGAGCAGATATGGCTATGCAAGTATGTAGTGAATTTAAGGAAGGTACCAGCGCTTTGTAACACTTTTAGAATTTGAGACCCAAGTCTGATTGCTTAGCCTTGTAGTCTAGTTTTGGAATCTATTGGACAGCTGTTTTTTGAACGATTGACAAAATTTCAAACTAGTACTTGTACGTAGGGGTGGGCATGGGTTGGTTTGGGTTGGATTTTAAGTCAACCCAAACCAAATCATAAAAATTTGGATCCAACCCAAACCAACCCAAATATTTTTAACCCAACCCAAACCAAACCATTTGGGTTTGGTTTGGGTTTTGTTTGAATTTTATTATTAAAATAATTTTTATTTTAATAAAATTTAATTATATCAAAATTATAATAATTATTAATTATTAAATTGATATTAAAATATAAAAAAATATAGTGGATAAAAATTATAAATTTTACAATAACTTAATCCTTAAATTAAAGAATACTAGAAAATCAAAATAAAATTTAATCACAAAAATTATTATTTCTCAATAAACAAGAACGTACACTTTAATAATAAACTTTCACAAACATGACATTAACAATCTAATAATAAATTTTGCCACTTGTTATTTATTTAATTATGCAATATTTATTTTTATTTATCGTTTTGGTAGTTTTGCGTTATGTTGTCTACTTATATGCTTAATTTTATTTACATTATGATATTATATAGTGTGTATGCTTTATGTTCTAATTTCATTATATGGTAAGCAAAGTTTTGTACAGGGCCTAATATGAGCATTACATTCAATTATTGACCAAAAATTAGCCGCCATCTAGCATATTGGACCCAGTCCAAGCCGAGTTATTATTGATCACTAGTAGAGCCTCCTGCTCTTTCTATGATGATCCTTCCATGTGGGAGGAACTATTTTTGTAAATAACAAAAAAAATTTATGTTATTTACAACAATATTTATTTAATTTAAATTTATTTTTACATGTTATTTTCATTTTCTAACTATTGACAATTGATCACGCCGTAAAAAATTTAATGGTGGCCTTTCACTTATTTGTGTTCATTTATTTCATTGGAAGCATAAAAAAGTGAAGAGTTACAATTTCAACTACAAATCAGAAATCTAGGAATGATGTTTACTCATTCCCTTTCCTTGGGTCTAAAGCAGACTGCAATTCTTCAAAAGGTGCATTTTTCCAATTGTTGTGAAAATTTTTAATATACTCGCAAGTGCACAAATCTAGAAATAAAATAGTGGTAACAAGGTCGAACCCACGGGAATTGTTATAAATTGAAATGTCTAATTTAAATTTAAAATTAATATTAATCCTAACCTAGTTGAGCAATTTGAATTTCTAATAAAATTAAACCAATTAAACTAAGAAAACAATTAAAACAAATGAAAATTCAATAAGACAAAAATTACCAAGGTTTCATAATCACCATTATTCAATTATTAATTATCTAAATATTAATTAATCCCCAATTTTAGAGTGACAATTCGAAATCAATCTATATCATCTCATGGATATAACAATTAAGCCCAAATAAAATTAATATTGGTGTATCCAATTAATTACCATTTTGATATTTATGTTAGTATGTAAAAAGATAATTCAGAGAGATGTTAGTTATCTGTTATATACGTTGATGTGGCAAACAGCTAGACTCATAATTAGCTAGTCATATACATTATACACAAACACAATTCATTTTCTTTTCTCTGTTTTGATTCTGTTTCACTTTGTTAAGCAAGTTGTTAGACCTTCCATTTCCCTTGCCTTTGGGATTGATGTTAATTGGTATTTTCCAATTTCCAATTAGGTAAAAAGATGGTTTAGGGAAATGCTAGTTATCTGTCATATATACTGATGCCGCAGCCAGCTTTACCCACAATCAGTCAGTCGTATACATTATAAACAGACAAAATTTATTTTCCCTCCTCTGTTTTGACTCTGTTTCAGTTTGTTAAGCAAGTTGTTCGACCTCCCATCTACTTCCTAACAATTAGTGTACTACAAAATAAAGTGTAATTTACTTGCAAGCTTGATCAATACTACCTTTTGAAATTAAGGAGTAATAATCTTAATTAATTATAATTCATTTAGACTCAGAGCATGCACCAAGTCGGGTAAATTTTGTTATATTGAGCCTCATGATATTGTTTGTCAAATTCCAAACTACTTCAATTTCTTTTCCACAATTATGAAATACATAGGAATGATCAAAAAAGTTGAAAATTACAGACGTAAGATTGTCCAAATTAAGAGGTATAAATAGAACAAGTCTTTCTTTCTCAAATCACGTCAATAATTAATAAGCACTTTAGTCAAGTCCCCCTTATAAGGAACAAACAAATGTTTTTTTTCTATTCCTCCACAAACCAATTCAAAAGGAAACAGCAGAAGCTGCGTCCAATTCTATGTTTAATTATCTAGAAGAAGCAAGTTGTGTCCGAATTAAAGTATTGTTTGGGGGATATGCTTCGACGAAGACCAGCAGTGATGAGCAGACATCTGGTAGCAGGGTTCCGCGAACAAGTATATCTTGTAAGAGTCTGGTAGCCGAGGGAGCAGGAGCAGGAATATCTTGCTCGTCCACGAGTACGTCATCCACGAGGCCAATCTCCTGCTGGAAGCGTAAAGCCATTCCTGCTAAGGGTTGAGTCGAGGAGACCTGGTCAACGACAGTTGGCGAGACGTGCTCTCCAATCCGAGAATCAAGGCGCAAAGGCCACGCAACCACCCACGACTACAGAAATGGAGCATCCACTTTCGAGAGGTGGAAGGATAACGGGCGCGAATGGAGGGAAGGCCTGAGTGGAGAAATGGCCTATAAAAAGGTAGCCAGCGAAGGTAAAAGGGTTAGAATTTTTTATATTATAACTAAGAAAAGAGAGCTCTAAAGAACGGGTACTAGAGAAAAGCCATAAGATTAGTGGCTAGTGTTCCCAAGAGCGAAAAAAACCTTCATATCTGACTTGAGCGTCGGAGGGTTTACGCCGGGGAAACAACCGGCGTACTCTGACCTGCTTCTGTGTACGCAGGAACTTTTGGAGAAGAAGCCTTACGAGGAGAGATCCTGGTCGTGGTAGAGTTGATCGAGCAGAGATCCTGGTCTTGGTAGAGAAGGAAACCAGAATCTCGCATCAACAAGTATATTACTGGTATGTTGCTAATTAATTTGCAGAAAACTAAAAATATAAGAGCAATAACCGGATGCAGATCAAAAGTTGAAAAGGATGAGTTAAATAAATCATATTATCTTTTTTCTTATTGAAATCACAAGAACAGATATGACTAAATGTGAGGATCTCAGATATTTTAAGTTATCATATATGTATGTAACTGGTCAACTGTATGAATTGCGGAGCAGTAATCTTAATTAATATTTTTTGCCAATTTTGTAAAACTCCATACTCCTTTTCCACAGCTATGATAGTGAAACTCATGGGAACCCAGGGGTGGGCATTCGGTTCGGTTTTACCGAACCGAACCAAACCGAATCAAAATTATTAAATTCGATTCGGTTCGATTCAGTAGTTAAAAACCGAATGGTTCGAAAATATAAAATCCGATTGGTTTGTATGTGGTTCGAACCAATACATAATTTGGCCCCTTTTAATGGTGACGCTAACAACATTTTTTTGGGCAATGCGAGAGAATTTCATTAATAAGAAATTAAAGATACAACTAATGAAAGGAGCCATAATGAGTCTTATTTCTCAAAATATTTGCTTAGTACATCATTTGAGATTATTTAGATAACACATTTATTCCTTAAATGATGAACTCAAATAAGAATTTGATGATAGTTGAAGAAGCAATATAACTAATTAATGTAAATACTCTTATATGGGTTTCAATAAGGATAATTTTGTAATTAAATAAAAAAACTGCCTCATTTTTTGGATAGCTGTGAACTCAATTGTATATTTAGTGTAAAAGAATAATGTCTACCAATTGAGTCTTCTGTTGTCAATGTTAACTTCAGAAAATTCAGAAAACTTCAACAATGTAGACACAATTGCAGCACCTTTTTCCCTGCTAGGATGCAAAATTTTTTCAGGACGCTAGCTCTAGATTAGAAATAACATTCCGGCCATGAACTAACTTCTCAAGGCACAAACTTTATTATTTGATCCAAAAACTTGCAAGTCGAACAACAGTTTAGCAGGAGCTTAATGCTTCTGTGCTTGTGCTCTAAATTTAATTTATTAAATAATCTCTCATTCTTTACCTTTTCTCCCCCCTAAAATTAGGAAAAAAATCAAATAAAAAATAAAAATTTGAACGTTATCAATGAAGAACTCAAAATTAAACAAGAATATGCAATTTATTGCCTCAATTATCGTAATAAGAATAAATAAATATTTAACGATTAATTTAATAATAACTAGTCATATTAGTCATTTTTTCTTTTCTATTTTTTTTCTGTTATTGCTTCAGACTCAAGCAGATAACCAACAGTGGAGATAACTTGGCAAAAAAATTAACTGGTATATATATAGGACCTGTGTCCAGCCCCCATACATTTTATTTCTTTTTGTTGATCCACAACTAACCTTTGAATTGGTACAAGCATTCAAGACTTTATTGGATTATGATTTTTTTTCCTCAAGAGTTTTGATCAAGTTTGCCAACAAAAAATAAGTCCTAGCATATTAATAAGGATTGGAAAATAAAGCAAAGAAAATTGTTGTACCTGCAGGATTATATGACTTCCACTGCTTCGATTCCGTGAGTGCAATAAAATTCCTGAACAAAAAACACATCAAATTAATATACTGTTCAAATACTAGTTCAGATAGTGAAAAATACCATCATGCGGTCTACTTAAAGACAGACTAATACTTGAATTTAAATTTTAAAATAACCAAAGAAACATAGTAATCATAAAAATAACATAAAGTAACAAAGCTTGAAAAAATTTTCCCTTTATTTCTTGCATTTTCTCGGGAAACAACTAGAAGAAAGAAAAGAGTATTAATGATTTCACCTGTTTCGAGAGCCAACTACAACCTGAAGGCCGGGAAGAGCCTGGAGAGAGCAACAGCAGTGGACCCACCGACCCGACCCGTACCTCCAAGTACCAAACGCGGGCGTTTTCATTCTTCATATGAAACTGAGATTTGACAAGAACTGTTTCTTTAGTAGCACTCTCTGAAGAGTGAAGACTCACAATTTAACTGTTTATCTTATCCAAATTATCATCAGTTATAACACCGGTTGAGTGATGACGTGGCGAGGGTGTTGAGGCTGGTGACGTGGATGAGTTCTCTCATTTTGACGTGGCACATACATACCGGGCCATTTGAACAAGGATGATACAGGGTCAAAGATTTTGGACATACCATATTTCATTTATTTAAATCCATTTTCTTTTACACCCCATTCAATTATCTCATTGTGAGTTTAAAAGGTTAATATTACAATTTGCACACCCAAATTCAACTTACAGAACTGAAGATGCACACCCAAATTAAGCCCACACCGTGTTCCAAATCGTTATTGTTACAATTACTTGGGTCAAGATTATTTGTTATTCCCCATTTCGCATATAGAGAAGGCCAATTGGCCGCGCCGGCCATGCCTCTTTTTTGTTTTTTCCTTTTTTGGGCTCAGAAAAAAATCCCCATTTTTTTTTATACATATAGGATAATTCTTAATAAGGGAAATTATTATTGCACCATCTTTATTTTACCTTATGTTCATCCAACCACCACAAAATTCTAACATGTTCTCTGCACCACCTTTATTTTGAAATTTTTATCAATTAATCACTTTTGCACTAACACTGTTAAATAATTTAAACGAAATGATAATTTTACCTCAAAATAAACTAAGAGATCGTTTTATCTTGTAAAAGCTTTGAAAATAAAAAAATTATAATTATAAAAATACCCCTACATTTAATAAAGAAATAATTATAATGATTTCTTTTTACATATGATTCTCGTCTTCCATTTTCCTATAGATGTTGATTATAATTATTATTTGAATTTAATCAGGACTCGGGTTGTTGTAAATCAATTGTTAGATTATGAAAATTTTTATTCCGTTAATACACTATTCCAATTTAAAAAATATTTAGTAACAAAAAGTGATTGCAGCATCCCCAGGCATTGAATTAGGACGATTTTTTCTCCTTAACACTTCTTGCCAATTATTTTATGTGGATGGGCTTCACTGAAACTTAAATAAGATAAAAAAGCAAGTCGTAGTGGGAGATTACTTGCAATTATTCTAGTTCACTACTAAAATGGTGAACTCGAATAAGAATTTGGTAGTAGTTGAAGACATGATAGAACTAATTTACCACTTAAAAATGGTTTTATGGGCTTCAAAAAAAGTAATTTTGTAGTTAAATGAAAACTAACCCCAACGTTTTAATAATTGTTTAACTCAAAGATATATTTTGTATAAAAGAATAACGTCCACCAAAGACTCGAAATTCGATTATTCAACTGTTTTCTTATCGAAAATTTTCTTTTCAATTTTCTATCCCTTGTAAATGTGCATAATTTTTTGTTAAGGGATTGAGCAATAACTGAAAATATGAAAAGGCCATTGTTTTGTGATAAAGTTTTGTGGGATAAAACTAAAAAAGGTTCATACATTTGGAAGGTGCCTCCTCATTCTTATTACTGAACTTAAAATATGAAAAGGGATAATCGTTTTGTGATAAATTGTATTACGAAAGTTCAATGCTTGATTAGCCCAGAGGCCAACATTGTGAGATGTAGTAGTAGCTTTTTGCTAGGTTATTAGGTAAAAATGATTTCAGTTGTATGTTCTCCAAAATGTGTTAAGAAAATAAGAATTGGTTATGAAAATAAAAGTAGTAAAGTACAAATCTTAGAAGTTTCCTGAAATTGTACAATTTCATCTTGTTAATGCCCCACGGACATCAGAGTCAAAGGCAAATGGGCAACATTGTTCATCTTGTTACCAGCTTTGAAAAAGTATATACGATACGCACAATTCTGAAAACGTGGCCTAAATGGCAGCAAATGAATGTCACTCCAAATCATTTCCTACGTCAAAATTATTTTTAAAATAATTTTTTTTTCCTGAAAATTTTGATCAAGTTAAACCATCAAAATGTAGTGTGTGGTATCATGTTCTTATGCAATGGAAATGAAAGCAAAACATATTTTGGTACCTGGAGAATATTTGACTTCCACTACTAGCTTCCCAAAGTCTAAAATTCCTGATAAAGAGAACACGTCCTATCATTGATTTCTTATATATGACCCTCATATTCTTTCTCTCTATAGACTGTGATTTTTGTAAATCAACTGTTAGAATATGAAAAATATCAGCTGATTATCTACTCCATGAACAATACGTAAACCAGCTTATAATGCCGATGGTTAACCAAAGATGAAGCATCGGTCCTTCGAACCGATTGCCATTGAAGGTAAGACTTGTCAAGACACAACTTTTTGCAAATGTTTGAGGAAGGCTGCCACCGAAGTTGTTCATAAGGGGAGTGTAACTGGCCTTGCATCATCAAAAGTTCTAAACATTCTCGCGTCAGCAGGTGAAGATTCTGAGGTAAGCTATTCAGTATGTATTGATTTGACTTGCATGATTGTATTGATTTCATTTGAATGTTATATAAACATTTTACATCAACTTACGCTGTTTGCAGCTCTGCGTATGGACCCCTCAATACTTATTCTCATGTTGGTCAGCGGAATACTTAAAAAATAACTCTAATCTCATGTTCATCCTGAAAGTAGTCAACACGCTCGAATGTAATTGAACATTGATGGATTATCTTTACTGATATCCTCTTTCTTTACGTATTACGTAGACTTTGATTTTTCAAAAGGAACACTTTTCAAATTTTTTCAATTTCCAAAAACCAGTCCAAAAGCTCAAGCTGTGTCCAATTAATAACCATTTAGATATTTACTTTAGTTTGGCGAGATGTTGGTTATCTATCATATTTGTTGGTGTAACAGCTAGCTAGATTAATCGTCATTTACACAAACACAATTCATTTTGCCTCCCCTGTTTTGACTCTGTTACAGTTTGTTAAGCTAAGTTGTTAGACCTTCCATCAGTTGACTACAAATTAATATGTGTAATCGAACTGTAAGCTTCATCAGTACTATCTTTTCAGGAGGAGTAATCTTAATTAATTTTTAAATTGATGAGATGAAGTGAATATTACAGTCGCACTCTTTCATTCTGAAAGCAGCCACTCGAAAGTCATTAACCAGCAACTTAGTCAACACGCAACGTTACATTAAGCATAAACATTGATAGACTATGTTTGTATTTTGCTCGTTTCCTTTCTTGGCGTCTATAGCAGACTTTGATTATTCGAAAGCAGCATTTTCCAGCTTTTCCAATTTCCACAAACCAGTCCAAATTAAAGCTCAAACGATACATAGATAACAGAAACGTTATTTCATAGCCCAAAGATTCAGTCCAGAGAACATTAAAATTTGGCAATAATCTCATGGCTAACTCTTTTTTTTTTTTTTTATTTACATAGGAAGATTTGAATTCTAGACCTCTTTTTTACACCCAAGAGATTTTACCAATTGAATTGGTTAACACAAGAAAACAATGTGTTGAAGTGACAAATTCGTTTTAATACAAAACAATGCGTCCCACTTTTTGTACAAGAAGACATTGGAATTTGGCAAAAAGTATCGCACACATCACGACAAGGAAAAGAGTCAAGCTTATTTGATTTTCCCACTGGTTCATACAAAGAACAATTTGTTATAATCTCATGGCTAACAAGGACAAATTCAACATTTCATAGCCCAAAGATGCACTAAATCAAAGTCAGCCCACGCCATTTCCTACATCAATAATTTTTCGTATCATTTTTTCACTCAAAATTTTTATAAATTTAATTACCAATAAAATACAAGTAGTAAAATATTCTAAAGATATGGAAATAAAGCAAGGCAAGTTTGGCACCAGGAGGATTGATTCACTTCCAATGCTACCTTCCATGAGTCTAAAATTCCTGTAGAAAAAACACGTCACATTAATATGCAGTTCAAATAAAAATCAGCGTGGTTGGCTATTCAAAACAAGTTAAAGACCAAAGCTGAGCTTGCTAGAAGACATATTTTGGCAGAAAATCAATGTGAGAGATGCAAAGTTTGCGTGGAAGACTCTCTTCATGCCCTTAGAGATTGTGTGGCAGCCAAACGTATTTGGTTAAATATAGTCCCGTGTAGCTTACGAGGAAGTTTTTTCTCTTTAAACTTAGGATTGGATTCTTACTAACCTAAAGCCGAACTGTTTTGATTGTAATGGAGTGGACTGGGTGGTAATTTTTGGCACAGTAATCTGGCGTTTGTGGTTTTGGAGGAACCAAGCTTTGTTTAAGAATGTGCAGAGGAGCAATCAAAACATCACTTTAGATATTATGACCAGAGCTGAAAATTCCCATAAAACCATGATGGCTTTGATCAAGCCTGGAACTTCAAAAATGGTTAAATACTTTGGATGGAAACCACCCCCTGAGAATGTATTCAAATTGAATACTGATGGGGCCTGCAAAAAGATGAACATGGCAGCTGCAGGGGGTTTGATAAGAGATGCCAATGGGAATTGGATTGCTGGATTCTGTGCGAATATTGGAATTAGTTCGGTTACCAATGCTGAACTTTGGGGATTATTCTATGGTCTTGACCTGGCTTGGAAGTTGGGAATTCGGTCTTTGTTGGTTGAAGTTGACAGCAAGTGCATCATTGATCTACTTGCAGAGACGAGCAATAGCCCGAATAATTTTTCTTCAGTGATTCAAAGTATCAGAAGGCTCATCAATAGAGAATGGCATGTGTTCATTAGCCATATTTACCGTGAAGCAAACTTTGCAGCAGATTTTCTTGCAAATTTAGCAATAAGGCAACCTCTTGGCTTCCATTTCCTTCACAACCCTCCTAGTGGTGTTGTTAATTGCTTATTTCATGACATGTACGGGAATGCTTTCCCACGTTTTGTGTCGGTTTAGCCTTGTTTGGCTCCCTTTTATATCAAAAAAATAAAAATAAAAATCAGCGTGCAATCTACAAAAAGACAAAACTAATAGCTTGGAGCAGTAGATGCACCCTCCTCATGACCTTCTTAGATTGCTTCGTTTCTATCATCTTTACAAATCACCATGGCCTTCCCGTCGCAAAAATCATGTATCCGAGCACCAGCACGCTTGATCTTGTCCATATATAAGAACTTTGGAGCCAGGTCAATGGGTCACCGACATGTTGAAAAGTCATGCATGTGGCAATTTTTCAAAGAGCTACCAAACATTTGAAGAAAAAATGGAAAGTTGGCAAATTTGTCAAATTTGCCAAATGGACACCATTGACATATTTGCATGGGTTAGGTGAAATAGTACTTGGGTTCGGTGGAATAGTACTAGCTTCAAGTCTATAAATAGAGAGCATTTCTTCATTTCAAAATCATCCCAAAATTGTTAAGCTTATAAGTTTCTAAGCTTTTGAAAGAAGTGTAATTTATCTTTCCCGCAGTGTGAAATCTTATATTTGGGTTTCTGGGAAGTGAGATTCGTTACTCAAATATTTTATTCTATTAATTGTTTAATAAACAATTATTCTTTCTTGCCTCCGTGAATATAGGTTTAATTACCGAACCACGTAATTCTTGTGTCCTTTATTTTTCTATAATTATTTGGTGCGCTTGATTCCGCATTCCGCGCACAACAAGTGGTATTGGGGAGGATACTGATACTAGATTATTCACGTATACGGTATTGTTCACGTATATGGTACTATTCACAAATACAGTGGAGACGGCCATTTGTACTTGGGAGACAGTCTATTGTAAGTAGTGTGTATTTTTGCATGTCTAGGAAAGTTCTGTCAAAAAAGGCGATAAGAGTCTAAGGATTCTGGTTTTTAATTGGGACCGAGTTCCCGTCCAGTTTCCTGGGAACTTTCCTGGTGCATTTATTCACGCGAAATTAACATCATAGAGGCTGTTTTTCAAGTGGAAATAGTTCGTTGAGAAAATGGTAGAAGGTGAAACTTCCAGAATTAGGGAGAGATCTACCGAGACTATTTCAGGAGACACTTCAGGTGGGAGGCGAGATTTGTCAAATCGCTATTCAGCACCTGTTATAGGAGGCCAGAAGATCGATGTTGAAAAGTTTGATGGGAAAATCAACTTCGGCATGTGGAGGCGCGAAGTTATGGATGCCCTTATTCAAATCGATCTCGATGTTGTTCTGAAAAATAAAAGACACTTGTATGATGAAGAAATTTGGGATCGTATGAACGAGAAAGCTTGTGGTCAGATCAGATCTTGTTTGACCAAGGAGGTGAAATACTTGGTGAAAGATGAGGAGTGTGCGGTGACTTTGTGGCGTACATTGGAGGAGAAGTACCTGGTGAAAAGTCCTGAAAATCGCCTTCATGCAATGAGCCAAGTATATGGTTTTCGAATGAAGCCTGGGGTGTCAATGCACGATCATGTTTCAAGATTTGAAAAGTTACTTGCTGATTTGAAGAATCTTGATGAAGATATTAAAGATGAAGTCAAGGCTATGATTCTGTTACACTCACTACCAGAGGAATATAGCCATTTTGTGACTACTTTGATATATGGAAAGAGTGTGATCATCTTTAAAGATGTTTGCACAGCATTGACTAGCTTGGAGATTCGGAATAATGATAAAAATTCTGAACGAGCATCGTCTGAAGCTTTGGTGAGCAGAGATTGGGTGATGGAGAAAAAGAAAAATGGTGGTGGAAAGAATTCTCGATCCAAATCGAGAAGCAGAAATATAGCTCGAGATGAGTGTGCCTTTTGTCATGAAAAGGGCCATTGGAGGAAAGATTGTCCAAATGCTCAAAAGAGAGATGGGAAGAAACCAGCAGCAACAAACATGGCACGGAAAGATGAGGACTCTGATTATTCACCAAGTATCACTCCTGCAGCATATGTGGCTAATTTGAGCGAGTGGATACTTGATACTGGAGCAACATATCATTTGTGTCCTATTAAGGAATGGTTTACGGATTTTTATAATCTGGAATCCGATGCAGTTGTGATGGGGAATAATCAACCTTGTCGCACAATGGGGATAGGAACAATTCGGCTCAAAATGTTTGATGGAATGGTCAGAGAACTCAAAGAGGTTAGATTTGTTCCAGTTTTAAAGAAAAATCTAATTTAAGCTACAAGGTTACCATTGAAGATGGTATAATGAAGTTTACACATGGGGCTATGGTGATTCTGCAAGGGGTTCGGCGTCACAATCTGTACTATTTGAAGGGAGGTACAACTGATGAAGCAAATGTTGTTGAGGCGCACAGTGACACCACCAAGCTATGACATGTACGACTGGGACATGCTGGAGAGAAGTCTTTGCAAACTCTGATGAGGCATGGACTCTTAAAAGGTACCAAAACCTGTAAATTAAATTTCTGTGAGCATTGTGTAGTAGGCAAGAAAACAAGGGTCAAGTTTGGTACAGCTAATCACGATACTCGTGAGATCCTTGAATATGTTCATAGTGATGTATGGGGACCAACCAAGACTGCATCAATTGGTGGAAGCCATTATTTTGTTATATTTGTTGATGATTTCTCTAGACGTGTGTGGGTGTACACCATGCGAGCAAAGGATGAGGTTCTAGAGATTTTCGTGAAATGAAAGAAATTGGTGGAGACTCAAACTGGCAGAAAGATCAAAGTATTGCGATCTGATAATGGGGGTGAATATACTTCTGATCCATTCTTGCAAGTATGCCAGAACGAGGGTATTAAAAGACATTTCACGGTGAGACATACTTCGCAACAGAACGGTGTGGCTGAGCGTATGAATCGTACTTTACTGGAGAAGGTACGGTGTATGTTATCTAATGCTGGTTTAGATAAAAAGTTTTGAAGTGAGCTACGCAAGTCACTTGGTAAACCGGTTGTCTTCTGCTGCAATTGGAGGTAAAACTCCTATGGAAATGTGGTCTGGAAAGTATGCACAAGACTATGATTCCCTTCGTATATTCGGATGTCCAGCTTATTATCATGTCAAAGATGGTAAACTGGATCCTCGTGCTAGAAAAGCTATTTTTGTGGGATTCAAAGGTGGAGTAAAGGGCTTCAAGCTTTGGGATCTCAAAGACAAAAAGTTTGTGTGTAGCAGAGATGTCACATTTGATGAAGCTTCAATGATGAAAGCTTCAAGTTCTCAGCAGGTGGAGAACAAGACCAGAGAGGTATTGCAGCGGGTGGAGTTTGATGCAACTCCATATGTACCAGTTAGTTCTACATCAAAGAATAGTTCAACTATGGAGGTGACACCTAGAGTTGAAGAAGATGTTGTTTTTTCTGATGTCCCACAAAATGAAGAAACAATTGATGATGTAGATAATGATGATTTTATAGCAACAAGGAGGCCAAGAAGAGAGATAAAGAAACCCGAATGGCTTACTAAAGATATGGTGGTAGCTTATGCACTTCCAGTTATTGATGATGACATCCCCAACACTTTCGGTGAAGCATTACGCAGCAGTGAAAGTGATCAGTGGAAGTTAGCCATGGAGGAAGAGATGAAATCTCTCCATCAAAACCAGACTTGGGAACTTGTAAAGTTACCAAAGGGGAAAAGGGCTATTGGCAATAAATGGGTCTACACCAAAAAGCAAGGATCTCCGAATCAAACAACTCCTCGATACAAGGCAAGGCTCGTGGCAAAAGGTTTTGCTCAAAAGGAAGGTATTGACTACAATGAAGTTTTCTCTCCAGTTGTAAAACATACTTCCATTCGTATCCTACTTGCCTTAGTTACAGAGTATGAGTTAGAGTTGACTCAGTTAGATGTTAAGACGGCGTTCTTACATGGAGATTTGGAGGAGGAAATCTATATGATTCAGTTTTGTGGTTTCAGAGTTGCTGAAAAGGAAAATCGTGTGTGCAGATTGAGTAAATCTTTATACGGATTGAAACTAATTCTTCGAATGCGTTGAGTTTGGAGAATTATGAACTACAGTTGGCTTGATCCCAAATTTTTTGGTACGTAGGCAGTCGAATCGACACAGCCATTCTGAATCCTTATTGAAGGATCACTTTGGGGATGAGGGTTCGTTGGTAGTTAGCTCATATTTGGACAATTTTTCGCCGAGGTGGAGAATTGTTGAAAAGTCATGCATGTGGCAATTTTTCAAAGAGCTACCAAACATTTGAAGAAAAAATGGAAAGTTGGCAAATTTGTCAAATTTGCCAAATGGACACTATTGACATATTTGCATGGGTTAGGTGAAATAGTACTTGGGTCAGGTGGAATAGTATTAGCTTCAAGTTTATAAATAGAGAGCATTTCTTCATTTCAAAATCATCCCAAAATTGTTAAGCTTATAAGTTTCTAAGCTTTTGAGAGAAGTGAATTTATCTTTCCGTAGAAAAGGGTATATTTGGGTTTCTGGGAAGTGAGATTCGTTACTCAAATATTGTATTCTATTAATTGTTTAATAAACAATTATTCTTTCTTGCCTCCGTGGATGTAAGTTTAATTACCGAACCACGTAATTCTTGTGTCCTTTATTTTTCTATAATTATTTGGTGCGCTTGATTCCGCATTCCGCGCACAACACAACAATGATGTTTTAGATCTAAAGCAAAATTTTTAGACTGCACATGTTTCAATTTTGCATCATCAATCAACAAAAACAAACACTATTGTCTTTCGATTGATCATGAACACCGAGAAGAAAAAGAATTACAATTTTTGCATCATCAGTTATTTTATTTATGGTTTATTTAGGCTCCCTTTCTTATTTTCATATAGTCACTACGGTAAAATATTCGGTAAACACTCAACAAGTGTAATTTAAAAATTAATGTGATTTTACTCACAATAATCTAACTTATATTAATTTTATTATTTTAGTCAAAATTATTATTTGAAAGTAACATTTATCAAACACTATTGCAGCTGAGCAGAGAGCAGTTGAAGTGTTTTGAGCTGAGCAGAGCAGCTGATGTATGCTGAAGCCAATGTGTAAAGTGCAGCTGACGTGTTAACAAAATGTTATGCATGAATATTCTGTTGTAACGACTTTGCCACGTGGCAAATGCTAATAGGCTATACTAGATCTAATTTGTTAGTTAAGAAGTTAGTAGAAGTTAACTGATATAAATAAAGCTAAATAAGCTCATTTCTGTGTTCATTCATAATCACTCAAAAATCAATCGAGAAGTTTCCATTTACTTTTCTCTCTAATTTTCTTTACTTCCAAACATCTCATTACAAATTTCACAACTATAAACTTTTATTTTATAATTAAAGCACTCGTTTAGAAGTGGAAGTGCCTTAAAATTAAACGTGCGGGATAAATGGATAATCACTTATAATTAAACGTGCTTCCAAAACTACGTAAAAGCATTGCAGCCATCACCTTGAATTTAAATTTTAAAAGAACCAAAGAAACATAGTAATCATAAAAATAACATAAAGTAATAAAGCTTGAAAAAATTTTCTCCTTTATTTATTTCTCGCATTTTCTCGGGAAACAACTAGAAGAAAGAAAAGAGTATTAATGATTTCACCTGTTTCGAGAGCCAACTAGAATCTAAAGGCCGGGCAGAGCCTGGAGAGAGCAACAGCAGTGGACCCACCGACCCGACCCGTGCCTCCAAGTACCAAACGCGGGCGTTTTGATTCTTCATTTGAAACTGAGATTTGACAAGAATTATGGCCGTGGCTGTGCTATTCAAATGAAGCAAAGCTCGGGTCATTTTGGTTTTTCTTTGAAGAGTGAAGACTCACAATTTAACTGTTTATCTTATCCAAATTATCATCAGTTATAATTCCGGTTGAGTGATGACGTGGCGAGGGTGTTGAGGCTGGTGACGTGGATGAGTTCTCACATTTTGACGTGGCACATACATACTGGGCCATTTGAACAAGGATGATACAGGGTCACAGATTTTGGACATACCATATTTCATTTATTTAAATCCATTTTCTTTTACACCCCATTCAATTATCTCATTGTGAGTTTAAAAGGGTAATATTACAATTTGCACACCCAAATTCAACTTACAGAACTGAAGATGTACACCCAAATTAAGCCCACACGGTATCCCAAATCGTTATTGTTACAATTAATTGAGTCAAGATTATTTGTTATTCCCCATTTCGCATATAGAGAAGGCCAATTGGCCGCGCTGGCCATGCCTCTTTTTTTTTTTTTTTTTTCATTTTTTTGAGAGGTGTTGGTTTGGTTCTTTTAAATTCATATACTTTTTTGATCTCACGTGCTTTTAGTCCAATTTAATAAAATCAAAAGTTCAAAACTCATATCACTATTCAATAATAATAAATTAATAATAATAAAAGAATGTAATATTGATTACTAAGTTAAAGCCTACAGTATTATAATTCTTAACATTAATAATAAATAATTTTTCTTAAGGGTTAACATTTAATTGCTAATTTGTACTTACATGAAGTCATAAATCATAATTTGTACTTACATGAAGTCATAAATCATAATTTGTAATAACACTAATGCTTACAAGTTTTAAATTAAAATATAACTATTAACATTTTATTAACAGAACTATATTATCTAATTTCACAAATGATAGATGGTTTAGTGGGTGCCAACCTAGTTGAGATGTATGGTCAATTGTAATGATGCATATGATACGTATTTTTATTTGAACTATTAATATTGTACTTGCACTTTAACTCCATTGAATGAAAATGCAACTTTTAATTTATCATAAAACACATTTCATTCACAATTTTATTTTTATTTTTTTTGTGTATAAATGGTGAAAAATATTTCGTTTGCAAATGAAGCTTATTTCTTCTAACTAATTTATGATTTCATTAATAAAATATTGAAGTTGTAAAAGTTTAGATTTGTCATTTTATAAAGTCATGATATTTATAATTTTATTTCTTAAAATCATGATATCATTTAATCATTTAATAAACATAAAACAATTAATTTTTTTTTTTGGTTTGAAACTAAGATTTTTACAACCTTAATAATTTTACGACCTTCCATGTACTCATGTACTTCATAATTACTTTACTACAGATTAGAATTTGTAATCTATATAATTATGGATTATATATGCTGAAATTGTAAGATTGATCAATTGAAGCTGTCATAAGTTATCTGGAAGAGAAGAGAACTTATCGATAAACAAAAATTTAATTTACCAACAAAGTTGGACATTAATTTTTTTCCACTGTTTATAATTTCATTCTTAATTTGTGTAATCTTGGGTTTAAAAGAAATATTGAATAAAGCAACTAAATAACATAAAAATTAACAGAAAAGAAAGTTCATAACTTGAAAGCTCTTCCTCCTTTATTTCTTGCGACGTCATTCCAGACATTATTACTCATTATCAACTGTTTCATTTTCAAGTGCAGCTATGTCACGAGAATAAAAGCAAACAATTTCATCGTTTGAGCAAACATTTTCATTTGAGTGAATAGGTTTTTTTTTTCTTTTTTCAATTATAATTTTATGACAACTCAATTTCCTCCACATCCATAAGATCCAAATTCAAATTTTATCTCTCTTGTTTCCACTCAAAAAATAGTTGGGCCAACTGACTAATTAGTTTATCCAACTTGGGAATTGAAAGAGAGGTTAAGGAGTGTCAAGCTCGGAAATTGAGTAAAAGCAGAGGAAATCTTAAGAGTCATTGAAATCATTGCAGGCAATAACTACTACATTATTCTTTCTCCAGCCATCTCGAGCTCTATTTGTGGGTGTTAATCACCATTGGACGAATGTATTGTAGAATTTTAGGCTGGTTGGGAGAGAATAGTGAAGGAGTTCTTAGGGAAGACAAGAAGCCTTTCAAAAACTCTCTCTTTATTCAATTAATTATTTTTATGACTTTTAATAAATTAATGTTTTGGTTTTCTGTGTCTGAAAACAAATTTTTCGAACCAGACGAAAGAAGAGAATGTGAGGAAAAAAGAAATTGTTTGACTTTTAATAAATTAATTTTTAAGTTTAAAAATTATCAACAAATACCCAAATATTATTAGTTAATAGTTCCACATCAGCCGATAACATGAAACATCCAATGTAATAAAAAATTTCTGCTAATTGATGAGTAGAAATCCTTGCATGGGAAGATCCATGGAGAATGTTGGAAGTTTGAAGAGTAACAGGATCCTAATCTTGAGAACGTGTTATAAGTGGAATCGTGGGCCGCACCGTACGTGGGGACTGCTGTTAAGTGTTGTGAAAATTTTAATATACTCGCAAGCGCACGAATCTAGAAATAGAGTAGTGGTAATGAGGTCGATCCCACATGGATTGTTATAAATTGAAAAGTCTAATTTAAATCTAAAATTAATATTAATTCTAACCTAGTTGACCAAAATTGAGTTTCTAAGAAAATTAAACCAATTAAACTAAGGAAGCAATTAAAATAAAGGAGAATTCAATAAGATAAGAATTACCAAGGTTATCCACCACTATTCAACTAGTAATTATCTAATTATTAATTAATCCCCAATTTTAGAGTGACAACTCGAAATCAATCTATGTCATCTCATGGATATAACAATTAAGCCCAAATAAAATTAATCTTATGTAGGTTCTTTTTCTGCTTAATAGTATGACATCTAAGAATCTCATGTAAACATATTGAATAACAAAGAGTCAAAGTTTCCCTAAACATTCTATGTAAACAATTTAATGAAAGACATAAAATCAAAGACAATATTGTATAAACTTTATAGATCCAAGCATAAATTTAATCAAATATTAATCCTAACAATCAATAATGTATGACAGAATTGATGAAAAGATTTTATTAACATCCAATTAATCATGTGAAATAAAAACCATAATCATCAAAGAACATATATAGGGAATTAATTAAATAAAAAGATAATTATTTCATTCAATAGGGTTTCATCCTTAACCTCAGTATAAGAAAATTAGCTAGACATACTTGAATTGAGAGCAACACAAGAAATAAAATCAGCCATGGAAGCCGAATTGCTGCTGCTGCCGAATACTCTCTCCCAACCTTGCGTCTGCACCCTTTTGTTTCCGTCCAGCGGCTGCCTCCTTCTCCAAAAGCCAAAACTCCCTTTTATAATCTTTGAAATGGGCCCCACCTCTTAAATCCTAAAGCCAAAAGGTTTGGCCCTTTACTTAATTTGCTCTCACACGTGATCACCCTTAGAATTGCTTTAGGATTCCTTTTCCAATTATGAAAGCCAAGTGCGGGTCCCTTTAAATTGCTTTCCAAATATTACAACGCCATGCACGTGCAACTCAATTGGAAAATTGAAATTCAATGCAAATTGCTCTTGGCTCTTAACTCTGTCACGGCTTCAACGGCTTCAACTAATATTCTTTTAAATTGTTATTCTTTTTGCACTTTTTATTTCCAATCACTAATTAATTCCCTATACAATAAAATAATTCAATTAATTAAAAATAACTAATAAAAATAACTAGTAATTAGATAATAAATGGTAAAATATGTATATAAATTATGTTCATCATTAAGTATGGCAGTGCTATGAAACCCCTCTAAATTTAATGGCCGTTTGGTTTCATTTTACGCATAATTATTTTTGTTTCTACAAGATGAAAAATGTTGATATATGAAAGAGTGCAGATTTTTCTTAATTAAATTTGGAAGACGGTGATTTCTTCCTTTTGAAATACATATATTACAATAAAAGATCTTTGGAAATTTCTTTAAATTAAATTTATCATCACACATCTCAATTTCAACCATCGGATATCAACCCTGTACAAGCCCATTGGCAGATGCGTGGGATATCATTTAATACATTTTCCCCAGGAAGAGCAATGCACGCACTTAATGGAGGATTATTTGACTTCCATTGCTAGCTTCCAGGAGTTTATAATTCCTGAAGAAAACAACCACATCAATAATTCAGTTAAAATTTTCTTTCTTACACATTATGCTCATGTTGTTTCTCGCTATAGATGTTGATAATAAACATAATCTGAAATTAATTAGGATTGTGGTTTTTGTAAGTCAACTGTTAGATTACGATAATATCAGCATGCTATCTTCTCAAAGAACAGTAGAAACCAGCTTATAATTCCAAAAGACAAACTAATAATTACTCACCTGGGCCTTTAGAGATGCACCTACAAACTTCTTCTACCTGCTCCGCCTCGTTTGATCACCCTTCTCAGCTTCCTGGATTGCTTGCTTTCGATCATTCTTACAAACCATTGTGGCCTTCCAGTCACAAATGCCATGTATCCGATGGACAAGCCGATCACCACTCCAGATGCATAACCCAACATAGCGAGCTTCCAATCAAACCAGCTTGAAGCATCGTCTCCTTCGATAAATCCTGTTGGTGTTGGTGGTTCTGGTGCCTCATCAATGCTGCAGCTTTTTGATAATGGGAATCCACACAGTCCCGAGTTACCAGAATAGGAATCATTTCCAAATGTATTAAACTGGGGTCCTCCTGGTATGGGTCCCTCGAGCTGGTTGTTCGAAAGATTCAACACCGAAAGATAATTGAGACTCGCCAGTTGTGTTGGGATACGTCCAGCAAGCTTGTTTGAAGAGAGGTCTAGAGATTCAAGCTCTGTCAGATTTCTCAACGACGATGGAATACCACCTGTCAAGTTATTGTGAGAAATGTTCAGACTTTTGAGTGAATTAAGCTTTCCCAACACTTCTGATATTCCCCCTTGAAATCTGTTGCTCGACAAATCAATAGTTGCAAAAGTGGTTAAAATCCTCTCCATTTGTATGTCATTGCCTTTCACAATCAAAGATATTGATTCATAGTAAGAAAAATTCGACTGACTCATATAATTGACTTTAATACTATTGTCATCCCCGTGCATCATGGCTTTAAAACCATTTAGATACCATATTGGCAAAACACCGGTGAATCGATTGTAAGAGAGATCAATTATTCGCAACTTGGGGAAAGGAGCTCTTGTTTTGGTATCACCAATGGGACCACGAAATCTATTAGAACGCAATGTAAGTACTTGCAATTCGGGAAGAACGTCTAACCAGTAGGGAAAGGTACCATTAATCTGATTGTTCCCAACATCTATAACTTCCAAATGCCGACAATTAACCAAAGATGGAGGCAATGGTCCTTCCAACCGATTTCCATTAAGTTTAAGACTTACCAAAACACAACTTTTTCCAAATGTTTGAGGGAGGCTGCCGCTGAACTTGTTCATTCTCATATCCAAGACTTCAAGTGTTGAGTTTCCAAGATATTCTGGAATTGGGCCGCTCAAGCTGTTATTCCCAACATCAAGAAATCGCAAATGGACACAGTTAATCAAAGATGGTGGTAATGGTCCCTCCAAGTGATTGCCATTCAGCCCAAGATAAGTCAACTTGCAGCTTTTTGCATATGTCTGTGGGATGCTGCCTTGGGAGTTGTTCATTCGGAGATCCAAAGTTTCAAGTGTAGAGTTTCCAAGACACTGTGGAATTTGTCCACTCAAGCTATTGTTGGATACGTCAAAAGATTGAATGGAACTCAAATTACAAAATGATGAAGGAATCTCTCCGGTCAAATTATTGCTCGAAATTGAAAAGTAAATCATGTTAGGTGGTAGATCTGGAAGTGATCCTTGAAGTAGGTTCGAATCAAGGTAAAGATATTCGAGGTTTAAAAAAGAAAGTTGGGTTAGGTTGGTAAATATATCCGGAATTTCACCAACAAATTTATTGGACCGAAGATCTAAACAAACAAGCTGCTGAAGATTTGAAAAATATGATGGAATGTGACCGCTAAAACTGTTAAATGATAGATCCAAATAATAAAGCTGTGTAATATTGTTACCTAATGATGCAGGAATTTTACCAACAAAGCTATTGAACCGAAGATCTAAACAACCAAGCTGCTGATTCAGTCCGGTTAGGTTGGTAAATATATCCGGAATTTTACCGACAAAGTTATTGTACCGAAGACTTAAATGACGAAGCTGCTGAAGATTTGAAAAAGATGATGGAATGTGACCACTAAAACTGTTAGATGAGAGATCCAAGTAAGCAAGTTGTGTAATATTGTTACCTAATGATGCAGGAATTTTACCAACAAAGTTATTGAACGAAATATCTAAATGACGAAGCTGCTGAAGACTTGAAAAAGATGATGGAATGTGACCACTAAAGTTGTTATCCGAAAGATCCAAATAAGCAAGTTGTGTAATATTGTTACCTAGCTAGTGACGCAGGAATTTTACCAACAAAGCTATTGTACCGAAGATCCAAATGACGAAGCTGCTGGAGATTTGAAAAAGATGATGGAATCTGACCACTAAAACTGTTAGATGAGAGATCCAAGTAAGCAAGTTGTGTGTAATATTGTTACCTAATGATGCAGGAATTTTACCAACAAAGTTATTGAACGAAATATCTAAATGACGAAGCTGCTGAAGACTTGAAAAAGATGATGGAATCTGACCAGTAAAACTATTAAATGAGAGATCCAAATCAGCAACTTGTGTAACATTGTTACCTAGTGAGGCAGGAATTGACCCCGTGAAATTGCTGAAAGAGAGGTTAAGGAGTGTCAAACTTGGAAATTGATCAGTAAAACCAGAAGAAATCTTAGAGTAATTGAAATCACGTGACCCGTGATTTTCCGTGAAGCCAACTGCAACTGAGGTCGAGGCCAATCACGTGACCCGTCGCCGAATCACATGTTACTCCATCCCAGGAGCAGCAATCAGCGTCCTCTTTCCAAGACATCATCTTTGGACGAGATATTTGTTGAAATATTTCACAAAACCATGAAGAATGTTTTTGAAAGGAAAAGAGCTGCTTAAATTGGAGTAAAGCAGAACTTTGGTCGTGAGAGCAAAGTATTGCTGAACACTGAGAATAGAGGAGCAATAACTGGAGGCAAATAAAAAGTTGATAAGGCTGAGTGATATAACCCATTTTCTTTTTCTTTTTCTTTTTCTTTTCTGGATGATGAAATCACAAGAAGAGAGATATAATGACTATTTATAGAAGTTGAATATGGTGTGTAATTAATTAATAATATAATATTTGTTGACTTAGAGCACCAAGTCTTGCTTTGGAATTTAGGTGGTAAGTGGAATCCTTTCAAGAGGGGGATCTTGACGACATGCTCGACGCTGATGTGGCAGGCAGCTAAACTCGTAGTTAGTTAGTCAGTCATATACATTATGCACAAAGCACAATTGATTTTCCCTCCTCTGCTTTAATTATGTTTCAGTTTGTTAAAAAAGTTGTTCGGCCCTCCATTTACTTCTTGATAATATGTGTAATCTACTTGTTAAGAAAGATGAGGAGGAATAATCTTAAATTAATTATGATTCATTTAAATTTACAGCATGCACGAAGTCTATTTGAGATTGTTAAGAAAGATGTTAGACCTTCCATTTACTTTTTCAACACCCGTGTGTGTTGATATAGTATTAATATCTGTAATTTCTAATGTACAAATACAATACGGTAATTGGCATACGAAATGATTTCTTTTTTACACATATGATTCTTGTTTTCTATTTTCCTATAGATGTTGATTATAATTATTATTTGAATTTAATCAGGACTCGGGTTGTTGTAAATCAATTGTTAGATTATGAAAATTTTTATTCCGTTAATACATTATTCCAATTTAAAAATATTTAGTAACAAAAAGTGATTGCAGCATCCCCAGGCATTGAATTAGGACGATCTTTTCTCCTTAACACTTCCTGCCAAAAGTTGGCGCATTATGGTGCATATGCAATCATAGGTTAGTAATAAATTAATGTGAATAGTATTACAATAATATGCAATGCTATGCTCCAAACACACTTTTAATACACTAACCACTGAAATTTTTTAAAATTAGTAATTCGCATTTTTAAAGATTACAACCGTTAATTAACCAAATAAATTGCTTACACAATCATCTATGAACTTGTCCATTCAAATTAATATCTAACCATAAATAGTATTTAGTTGAGCATTTTCAAAAAAAATTTAATCAAAAAATTAAAACTAAATTTTGGTTTGAAAATTGGAAAATTGGATTCGCTGATAAAGGTACAAACTAAAATTGAATCCATTTATTTGTAAAGCTTATGATTTAACCCCCTTAAATTTACAATATTTTTTTTTCGTGAGCCTCTAAAGTTTGTAATTTCAATAGTATTTAGGATCATATCAAAGTCAAACCAAAATCTTCTATCCCTTGTAAATGTGCATAATTTTTTGTAAAGGGATTGAGCAATAACTGAAAATATGAAAAGGCCATTGTTTTGTGATAAAGTTTTGTGGGATAAAACTAAAAAAGGTGCATACATTTGGAAGGTGCCTCCTCTTTCTTATTACTGAACTTAAAATATGAAAAGGGATAATCGTTTTGTGATAAATTGTATTAGGAAAGTCAAATGCTTGATTAGCCCAGAGGTCAGCAATGTGAGATGTAGTAGTAGCTTTTTGCTAGGTTATTAGGTAAAAATGATTTCAGTTGTATGTTCTCCAAAATGTGTTAAGAAAATAAGAATTGGTTATGAAAATAAAAGTAGTAAAGTACAAATCTTAGAAGTTTCCCGAAGTGCTGGAATTGGAAATAACTTCAAATGCGATTTTGAGTCCTGAAGTTGTACAATTTCATCTTGTTAATGCCCCACGGACATCAGAGTCAAAGGCAAATGGGCAACATTGTTCATCTTGTTACCAGCTTTGAAAAAGTATATACCATACGCACAATTGAAAAAATGTGGCCTAAATGGCACCAAATGAATTTCACCCCAAATCATTCCTACATCAAAATTATTTTTAAAATAACTTTTTCCTGAAAATTTTGATCAAGTTAACTATCAAAATGTAAGTGCGTGATATCATGTTCTTATGCAATGGAAATGAAAGCAAAACATATTTTGGTACCTGGAGATTATTTGACTTCCACCACTACTAGCTTCCAAAAGTCTAAAATTCCTGATCAAGAGAACACGTCCTATCATTGATTTCTTATATATGACTCTCATTTTCTTTCTCTCTATAGACTATAGATGCTGATTATAAACATAATTTGAATTTAATCAGGATTGGAATTTTTGTATATCAACTGTTAGAATATGAAACATATCAGCTGGTTATCTACTCCATGAACAATACATAAACCAGCTTATAATGCCGATAGTTAACCAAAGATGGAGGCATCGGTCCTTCCAATCAATTGCCATTGAGGTTAAGACTTGTCAAGACACAACTTTTTGCAAATGTTTGAGGAAGGCTGCCACCGAATTTGTTCATAAGGGGAGTGTAACTGGCCTTGCATCATCAAAAGTTCTAAACATTCTCGCGTCAGCAGGTGAAGATTCTGAGGTAAGCTATTCAGTATGTATTGATTTCACTTGCATGATTGTATGGATTTCATTTAAATAGTATTTTGGCCCCTTTAATACAAGATGATACACTTGTGGAAATGTGTTTGGACCCCTCAATACTTATTGACTTAGGGAACCAAGTCTTGCTTTGGAATCTCATGTTGGTAAGTGGAATACTTAAAAAATCACTCGATTAAACTCCTTGGGACAATAGAAGTCTTTCATCGTGAAAGTAGTCAACACGCTCGAATGTAACTGAACATTGATGGATTATCTTTACTGGGATCCCCTTTCTTTACGTATAAAGTAGACTTTGATTCTTCAAGAGGAACACTTTTCAAATTTTTTCAATTTCCACAAACCAGTCCAAAAGCTGAAGCTGTATCCAATTAATAACCATTTAGATATTTACTTAAGTTCGGCGAGATGTTCGTTATCTGTCATATTTGCCGGTGTAATTCACAAATGAGAGTATTTCAATCTTTATGCAGGTGAATTTGTCGTATATAAGTGAATAAATGGAAAGAAGGGATATATATTTGGAAAATAAGCACTTCTGCGGCATATAAAAACAAAAAACTCTGAGCAACGGCTGCACCAAAATGCTGGCGTTTTGGATCTTCGTTTGAAATTGAGCTCTGTGAACATGGATCATATAGGATCGGTCGGTCAAAGGACAGATTTTGGAAAATCTATTTTCCTGCAACAATATAATATTATTTCAAATCAAAATTTTTTTTTCCCACAAAAATTTGATCAAGTTTACCATCAAAACATATGTTCTGTGATAGCAAGTTCTTATGAGCTATAGAAATAAATTAAAGCAAAAATAAATTTCGGTACGAAGAGATTAAAATTCCTGAAGAGAAACACATCAGTAATTAAGGTAAATTTTCCTCCATCATGAAATAATTTTTCTTACATATGATTCTCGTTTTCCCTTTTCCTATAGACGTGATTATAATTATTATCTGAATTTAATCAGGATTCTGGTTTTGTAAATCAATTGTTAGACTATGAAATTTTTTTTTTCATTAATACGTTATCCTAATTTAAAAATATTTCGTAATAAAAAATGATTGTAACATCCCTAGCCATTGAATTAGGCTGATCTTTTCTCCTTAACACTTCCTGTCAATTATTTTCTGTGGATGGGCTTCACTTTCACCAAAACTTAAATAAGAGAAAAATGTCAATCACTGTGTGGCGATTACTTGAAATCATTTCAGCAAAGCGACTGATCCAGGACTTCACCATATTAAACTTAGTGGACATTATTACCTTAGTCTCTGTGTCTCTCCTTAATTTGCTTTCACTTCTACCAATATGAACAAGCTCTGCTCCCATCACTGCCATGGAAATGATAAAAAGTCAGAATAAGGGATCCAGAAGCAGCATATTAGCAGATATGATAACAGTTTCACTAGTCAGACAATACATAATTTGGCCCCTTTCAATGGTGACGCTAACAACATTTTTTTTGGGCAATGCGAGAGAATTTCATTAATAAGAAATTAAAGATACAACTAATGAAATGAGCCATAATGAGTCTTATTTCTCAAAATATTTGCTTAGTACATCATTTGAGATTATTTAGATAACACATTTATTCCTTAAATGATGAACTCGAATAAGAATTTGATGATAGTTGAAGAAGCAATATAACTAATTAATATAAATACTCTTATATGGGTTTCAATAAGGATAATTTTGTAATTAAATAAAAAAACTGCCCCATTTTTTTGATAGCTGCGAACTCAATTGTATATTTAGTTTTAAAGAATAATGTCTACCAATTGAGTCTTCTGTTGTCAATGTTAACTTCAGAAAATTCAGAAAACGTCAACAATGTAGACACAATTGCAGCACCTTTTTCCCTGCTAGGATGCAAAATTTTCTCAGGACGCTAGCTCTAGATTAGAAATAACATTCCGGCCATGAGCTAACTTCTCAAGGCACATACTTTATTATTTGATCCAAAAACTTGCAAGTCGAACAACAGTTTAGCAGGAGCTTAGTGCTTCTGTGCTTGTGCTCTAAATTTAATTTATTAAATAATCTCTCATTCTTTACCTTTTCTCCCCCCTAAAATTAGGAAAAAAAATCAAATAAAAAATAAAAATTTGAACGTTATCAATGAAGAACTCAAAATTAAACAAGAATATTCAATTTATTGCCTCAATTATCGTAATAAGAATAAATAAATATTTAACGATTAATTTAATAATAACTAGTCATATTAGTCATTTTTTCGTTTCTATTTTTTTCTGTTACTGCTTCAGACTCAAGCAAATAACCAACAGTGGAGATACCTTGGCAAAAAAATAAACTGTTGTAGGACCTGTCTCCAGCCCCCATACATTTTATTTCCTTTTGTTGATCCACAACTAAGCTTTGAATTGGTACAAGTATTCAAGACTTTATTGGATTATGATGAATCATGAAACAATGAAATTTGGATGTACAAGGATTCGGGATTTATTAATAGAATCTGAAGAAGCATTTGAATTTCTCATGAAAAATAAACATTGCAAAAATCGCATATATGGATCATAGCTGTCTGAAGGCGGTGAATGATTGTTGTATCGTTGCAAGCTTCCAATATTTCCAAATCCAACATACTGGCCCAAGACAAACAAATAAAAGTTGCCCACACTATTTCCTGCATAAACATTGTTATTTCTTCAAATCATTTTTTTCCTCAGAGTTTCGATCAAGTTTACCAACAAAAAATAAGTCCTAGCATATTAATATGGATTGGAAAATAAAGCAAAGAAAATTTTTGTACCTGCAGGATTATATGACTTCCACTGCTTCGATTCCGTGAGTGTAATGAAATTCCTGAACAAAAAACACGTCAAATTAATATACTGTTCAAATACTAGTTCAGATAGTGAAAAATATATACCATCATGCGGTCTACTTAAAGACAGACTAATATCCTGGAATAGATAGTGAAGACGTACTGATTTCATCTTCTTTCTCTGCCTCGTCTGCTCACCCTTCTCACCTTCGTGGTTTGCTTCTCTTCGATCATTTTTACAAACCACCACGGCCTTCCAGTCGCAAATACCATGTATGCAATGGACAAGCCAATTACCAATCCAGATGCATAACCCATCTTAGCAAACTTCCAATCAAACCAACTTGAATCATCTCCTTCATTGAAACTTGTTGGTGATGATGGCTCCGGTGCCTCATCCATGTCGCAGCTTTCTGACAATGGGAATCCGCACAAGCCCGGGTTGCCAGCATAGGAATCGTTTTGAAATGTATTGAATTGGGTTCCTCGAGGTACATGTCCCTCAAGCTGGTTGTATGAAAGATTTAGCACCGAAAGAGATTTTAAACTAGCCAATTGCATTGGAATTTGCCCAACAAGCTTGTTTGAAGATAGGTCTAGAAATTCAAGCTCTTTCAGGTCTCCCAATGATGATGGAATGCCACCTGTCAGGTTGTTGTGAGAAATGTTAAGACCTTTGAGTGAACTAAGCTTTCCCACTACATCTGGAATTCCTCCTTGAAATCGATTGCTCGACAAATCAATCATTGTGAAAATAATTAGAACCCTCTCCATTTGTAAGTCAATTCCTTTCATAGTCAAAATTAATGATTCATAGGAGGTGAAACTTGTTGATCTCATAATCATGTATTCCGCTTCATTCTCAACTCTATTGTTATCCCCATTCATCATGGCTTTAAAACTATGCAAATACCATGTTGGCAAAACATCTGTAAATTCATTGTGAGAGAGATCAATTACTCGCAATTTGGGGAAGCGAACTCTTGTTTTGGAATCACTAGTGAGACCCCGAAATCGGTTAGATCGCAATATTAGCACTTGTAATTCAGGAAGAACTTCTAACCAATGAGGAAATGTATCAGTAATCTGATTATTCCCAATATCTAAAACTTCCAAATATTGACAATTAATCAAAGATGGAGGCAATGGCCCTTCTATTTGATTGCTATTAAGTTTAAGACTTTTCAAAACACAACTTTTTGCAAATGTTCGAGGAAGGCTGCCACTGAATTTGTTCATTCCCATATCCAAGATCTTCAGTGTTGAGTTTCCAAGACATTCTGGTATTGGGCCGCTGAAGTTGTTATTCCGAGCATAAATAACTTCTAAACCGACACAACTAATCAAAGATGTTGGTAATTGTCCCTCTAAGTGATTGCCACTCAGCAAAAGAATTTTCAATTTGCAGCCTTTCGCATATGTTTCTGGGATTCTGCCGTGAAAATTGTTCATTCCAAGATTCAAGGCTACAAGTTTGGAGTTTCCAAGACACTGCGGAATTTGTCCACTCAAGCTATTGTTGTACAATATAAGATATTCAATAAAACTCAAATTACAAAAGGATGAAGGAATCTCGCCGGTCAAATTATTGTGGGAAGCTTGAAAGAATCTCATGTGAGGTGGTAGCTCAAGAAGTGATCCTTGAAGTGAGTTCGAATAAAGGTCAAGTAGTTCGAGATTTTTCCACGGAAGACGTTCTATGCTTGTCAGGAAGTTGTGTGAAAGATTTAGTGTATTCAAAGTATGTACTCCTATATCCCACATCCAACTAGGAATCCTACCACGGATTTGGTTTTTAGCAAGGTTCAACCACTCTAATTGATGTTGAGTTTTCAGGATGTCTGGAAACTCACTTATATTGCAAGCCGATAAACCCAACCCCAGAAGATTGGGGAAAGACGAGTTGACTGTTAATTTGGCGCTCACTGATAAACTAATATTAGAAAGAAAAAGAACTCTAAGATTTTTTAGCTTTGCGAAATCGTAAAGCTCAATGCTGCCACTTAGATTGTTAAAAGAAACAAAGATCTCAGACAAATTCACAAGTTCAAAGATTGAACTTGGAATCGAGCCAATCAGTTCATTATATGCCAAGTCTAAATAAGAAAGTCGGGTTAGGTTGGTAAATATATCCGGAATTTCACCAACAAAGTTATTGGCCCGAAGATCTAAATGACGAAGCTGCTGAAGATTTGAAAAAGATGATGGAATGTGACCGCTAAAACTGTTAAATGAGAGATCCAAATAAGAAAGCAGTGTAAGATTGTTACCTTGTGATGCAGGAATTGACCCTATGAAATTGCTAGTAGAGAGGTTAAGGAGTGCCAAACTCGGAAATTCAGTAAAACCAGAAGAAATCTTAGAGTAATTGAAATCATTATAAGCTAGGTTGAGCTTTCGCAGGCGAGGAAGAAAGAAAAGGCTACTGTTGGAAGGGATGTTGCCGTGAAGCCAACTGCAACTGAGGTCGAGGCCAATCACGTGACCCGTCACCGAATCACATGTTACTCCATCCCAGGAGCAGCAATCAGCGTCCTCTTTCCAAGACATCATCTTTGGACGAGATTGTTGATATCCTTCACATACGGAAGAAGATGTTTTCTGAAAGGAAAAGAGCTGCTTAAATTGGAGTAAAGCAGAATTTTGGCCGTGAGAGCAAAGTATTGCTGAACACTGAGAATAGAAGAGCAATAACTGGAGGCAAATCAAAAGTTGATAAGGCTGAGTGATATAACCCATTTTCTTTTTCTTTTCTGGATGATGAAATCACGAGAAGAGAGATATGACTATTTATAGAAGTTGAATGGCGTGTAATTAATTGAGATAATAATATAGTACTTATTGACTTAGAACACCAAGTCTTGTTTTGGAATTTAGCTCGGCAGTGGAATCCTTGCATGGGGAGACCGATTAACAAAGTTGAAAGTTACAGTAGGATCCTTTCAAGAGGGGAATCTTGACGACGTGTTCGACGGAGAATGATCGCCCTTACCGTTGGGACAGATATTAAGTTTGCAATGGCATGAAAACTTATCTAAGTTTAATGCCCGTTTGGTTTCGTTTTACTCAAAATTAATTATTTTTGTTTTCGGAAATGAAAAATATTATGCATATAAGACAAAGTGCTAAATTCTTTTGGAAAAAAAAATGGATGAAGGGAATTTTAATTAAAATATTTTTCATGAAGAAGAGCAATGCACTCTTTTACAAATGGAGCTATTAAGCTGAGTTTTTAACTCGATGAGATCAAATGATTGGTATGAGAGAGCAATAGATTTTTTTTTTTTTTAAGAAAAAAAGGGCGCGTGTAATATCTAAATAATTTTTTTCTACTTATATCTTTTATATTTTAATTCGGAGATCAATTAAATAAAATTACATAACATCACTCAACTAGACTCTAAAAGGAGCATTTCTTTCAGTTTTCCAATTTCCACAAAGCAGTCGAAAAGCTAAAGCTGTATCCAATTAATTACCCTTTTGATATCTATGTTAGAATGTAAAAAGATAATTCAGAGAGATGTTAGTTATCTGTTACATACGTTGATGTGGCAGACAGCTAGACTCATAATTAGTTAGTCATATACCTTATACACAAACACAATTCATTTTCTTTTCTCTGTTTTGATTCTGTTTCACTTTGTTAAGCAAGTTGTTAGACCTTCCATTTACTTCTTAATAATTAGTTTCCTACAAATTAATATATTTAATCTACTAGTAAACTTTTTGTAGCCATCTCTTTTACTCACACCACTGAAGGAGGAATCTAATTAAATATAATACTTTTAGACGTAGAGCACCAAGTATTTAATTATAATACTCTCTGACTTAGAGAGCACGAAGTCTTGTTACTAAGACTAGCTCATAATCTTGAGTGCTTATAACGACGGCAGTAACTTTGGTTCCACAACCCAGTCCAAAAGGAAACAGCAGAAGATGTCTCCCATTCCATGTTTAATTGTCTAGAAGAAGCTAGCAGTGTCCAAAGTAGAATATATTTCTGTATGTTACTAAATAATCTGCAAAAAACTGAAGATAAAAGAGCAATAACTGGAGGGAAATCAAAAGCTAAAAAGGCGGAGTTAAATAATCACGAGAATAATATGGCTATTCAAGTATAAAGTGAATTTAAAGAAGGTACCATTAGAATTTGAGCACCAAATCCTATTGCTTAGCCTTATAATCTAGTTTTGGAATCAATTGGACAGCCGTTTTTTGAACAATTTGTAAAATTTCAAACAAGTACTTGCACATTTTCCACAGCCATTTTATTATATTTTGGTCTAAAGAAGGCTGCATTCTTCAAAAGGTGCATTTTCCAACAGTTTGGTTATGTATTACTATCGCACGTTTTTGTTGAAAGTCAATAACAAGCATTAAATACTGATGGGGATTATTATTTAAAGTAGAATTTGATTCTTCAAAAGGAGCATTTTTCAGTTTTTCCAATTTTCACAAACCAGTACCAAAGCTGAAGCTGCATCCAATTAATAATAATTTTGATATTTATTATGTATGTAAAAAGAGATGTAACAGCCAGCTAGACTCATATTTTTGTCCCTCCTCTGTTTTGATTCTGTTTCGATTTGTTAGGCAGGTTGTTCGACCATCCATTTACTTCTTAATTTGTTTACTGCAAGTTAATATGTGTAATCTACTTATAAGATTGATCAATACTAACGTTTAAAATTGATGATGAAATAATCTAATTAATTGTAATTCACTTGGACTTTCAGAGCATGCACCAAGTCCTTTGTTATACTGAGCCTCATGATATTTTTTTGGAATCTAGTTGGTGCATCAATTTGTGGGCAATTTTGCAAAACTCCAAACAACTTCAACTTTTTTTCCACAGCTAAGATAATGAAACCCATGGGAAGAATAAAAAAAGTTGAAAGTTACTGATGTAGCATTGCTCAAATTAAGAGGTATGTAGAGAATAAGTCTTTCTGTAAACTAAATTTTGTGTTTTTGTTGTTATATTTAGGTTAATTATTTCTAATTTATATACTTCTTTATTATCTTTTCTAATTGGATTATTACCTATTATCTCTAATTTTTCTAACTTTCTAC
Source organism: Citrus cavaleriei (assembly GCA_030448925.1). NCBI lineage: Eukaryota > Viridiplantae > Streptophyta > Magnoliopsida > Sapindales > Rutaceae > Citrus > Citrus cavaleriei. The sequence continues at coordinate 304,576 of JAUJEN010000237.1, forward strand.
TTTTTTCCTCATAATCTTGTTCTGGAGTCTAGTTTATTGGTGCATTTGTCGCTAGTTTTGTAAAATTTCAATTAGTTGCTAGACCTTCCATTTACTCTTAATTGTTTACTATATATGTGTGTAATCTCTATGCTGAAATTGCTTGATCAATACTCAATATAGATCTTAAACCCTTTTCCTAAGTCAACATTGAGCTTTCCACAGTAAGGCTCTATAAATATGTGATCTTTTTCTCTAGTTTGAATTAATTTTGTACTAATATTACTCTATTTATAATGGTATATAGCTTCTTTTATGTAGGCGTTAATATGCTCTCCTAAGCTGAAAAAAAAAAAAATTCAGAGAAGATTAAGGTGTAAACTGAAATTAATTAAAAACTCAACAAACGGAAGTAGCTTAAGATTTTGTTATGAAAATAAAAGTACAAATCTTAGAAGTTTCCTCAGGGCTGTAATTTAAATTAAATTCAAATGAAATTTTGGGTCCTGAAATGGTATAATTTCCTAAAAGTCAGATGGATAATTTCGTAAATTTGTTAGGGATATATGCTCTATTTATATTAGTAGAAAAAATCTACCCATGTCTAATTATATTGACAGAAAAAAGTGAGTCCCACGAATTAATTGCTCTCAAGATTTGAGAGCATGAGTGCTGTCAACGTGATACAAGCATACCAACAAAGTTGGGGTTTTTTCCTTTGTTAGGAGAACTTGTGCCTCCCGATTCGAGACTTCCCACAGGTACTTCATGGTTAAAACAAAAAAAAAAGGGGCTACGAGCATAAACATTGATAGACGATGTTTGTATTTTACTCGTTTCCTTTCTTGACGTCTTTAGTAGACTTTGATTATTCAATTTCCACTAACCAGTCCAAATTAAAGCTTGAACGATATATAGATACGAGAAATGTTGGTTGTCTCTCGTATATAGTGATGTGGCAGCGGCCTAGACTCCACTAACCAGTCCAAATTAAAGCTCAAACGATAATGATTCCACTCCCACCTCTCCCCATGGGAGTACCCACTCTAAAAATGGGTGAAGCCTACGGGCCCACGGAGTGGGATTCCTCATCCTATCTTAAAATGTTGAAGTAAACATTGGAGTGGGAGAAATCTACACTCCTTACTCCCACTTCAGAAAGTAAACACAACATTAAAACAATTAATAATGAGCCTTCATTGTCAATGTTAACTTCAGCAAATGCAGAATTCTTCCTCAGTGTGGAGACCATTGTGGCACCTTTTTCCCTGCCAGTATGCAAAATTTTCTCAGCAACACTCTAAATTAGGAAACATTCCAGCCATAACTATTTGAATTCACAACTCTATAGTTCCATCCAAGAACTAACATGTTTGACAACATTCTAAAATAATAACATACCGTGGTCAAAGCATATCAATAATAATAAAAAAAAAGATATGATTGCCTTTCGAATGCTTAGGAAAACCAAAAAGAGAGAATTACAATTTTTTGTATCATTGGCAATTTTATTATGCCTTGTTTAGGCTATGTTCCTTATTGTCATCTAATCACAACCCTAAAATATTTGGTAAATACTATAACAACAGTTTGACAATTAAAGCAAATTTACCCACAATTGCCTAACCTATGTTAGGTTTACTATTTTTATCAAAATTACTATTTAAAAAAAATTATCAAACACTATAAACTTTTATTTTATAACTAAAACTTTTGATTTCACAGTAGCTCTCATTTAAAAGTAGATGTGCCTTAAAAAGCCTCAACCGCACAATACCACTACCAAATGTAGCCTTAATCTACAATTGCAGGACATGACAATCGCTTGTAGTTGAGTGGCTGTTTAGAAATGTGCTTTCGGAATCATGTAAAAGCATTGCAGTTTACCCTTAGCCATCACCTTGAATTTAAATTTTAAAAGAACCAAAGAAACATAGTAAACATAAAAATAACAGAAAATAACAAAGCTTTAAAAATTTCCCTCCTTTATTTCTTGCATTTTTTCGGAAACCAAACAGAAGAAAGAAAAGGGCATTGATGATTTGACCTGTTTCAAGAGCCAACTACAATCTGAAGGTTGGGGCAGAGTTTGTAGAGAGAAACAGCAGCGGATCCAACGACCCGACCCGTAACTCCAAGTACCAAAACGCAGGTGTTTTGGTTCTTCATTTGAAACTGAGCTCCATCAAGAACTGTCTTTGTAGTAGCACTTGTAGGCTGTAGCCCTGGCCACTAAGGCCGTGGCTGTGCTATTCAAGTGAAGCAAAGCTCGCGCTTTTTTGGTTTCTCTGTGAAGAGTGAAGGCTCTCAATTCAACAATTTTTCTTATCCAAATTATCGTCACTGGTAACCTGTTGAGTGATGATGTGGCAAGAATATTAAGGCTGGTGACATGGATGAGTTTTTACATGTAGACGTGGCACGTACTGGGTCATTTGATCAAGGATCATGTAAGGTCAGAGATTTTGGACTTAAGTTATTTCAATTATTCAATCCATTTTCTTTTTACACCCAATCAATTATCTTATTGAGTTTAAGAACAATTATATTACACATTCAAATTCAACTTATAAAACCAAAGATGTACACCTAAATTAAGCCCAAATCATCGCCTACATCATTATTGCTATAATTAATTGAGTCACAATTATTTGATATTTCCCATTGTTGCATTTAGAGAAGGACATGATTTTAAGGACCACATACTTAAAATTCTCAGCCCTATCTAGTTTGTTTGTGTGCACACCATGCTACGTGCCCTTCTAAAACATACCCGCATTGGCGAGTGGCCATCTCTATGTCCAATAATAGCTTCAGTCGTGCTTTGGAAACTTTACAATGGGGTACTTAGATGTTAGAATGAACAATCTTCGTGATAGAATCCCACAATCATATGCAAAAGGTTGCAATTTGTATGCTTACGCTGAATGACAATCACCTAGAAGGACCATTGTCACCATATTTAGTTAATTGTATCGGTTTGATGTTTATTAATTTCAGGAATAACAACTTGAGCAGCCCAATTCCACAATGTGTGTTTTTTAAAGGAATGAGACATGGTTTTTAACATTGTATTTATATTTAGTTATTTATATAATTTATGATTGAGATGTTGAGTAGAGTAATTTTTATATTTATGTTACTTTAAACAAGTTTTACAGTTTTTTAAATTTTAACATATTAGGGGATTTAAATAATAACATACGAAAGTCAAACCACATCAATCAACATAACTATTATGGCCGTGGCCGTGCGATTCAAATGAAGCAAAGCTCGCGCCATTTCGGTTTCTCTTTGTCTTTTGTGCTCGGCCTCTGTGACGACTGACGAGACCCAATTCAACTGTTTTTCTTAATCCAAATGATCATCGAGTGATGATGTGGCGAGAGCGCTGAGGCTGGTGACGTGGATGAGTTTGCACATGTTGACGTGGCACGTACTGGGCCGTTTGAACAAGGATCATAAAAGGTTAGAGATTTTGGACCTATGTTTTTTCAATTATTCAAACCATTTTCTTTTTACACCCAATCAATTATCTTGAGAACGTGTTATAAGTGGAATCATGGGCCGCACCGTACGTGGGGACTGCTGTTAAGTATGGCATCGCTAAGAAAACCCCTCTAAATTTAATGGCCGTTTGGTTTCATTTTACGCATAATTATTTTTCTTTCTACAAAACGAAAAAAAGTTGATATATGAAAAAGTGCAGATTTTTCTTAATTAAATTTGGATGACGGTGGTTTCTTCCTTTTGAAATATAGATACATATATTACAATAATAAAAGATCTACGAAAATTACTTTAAACCCTCAGATGTACGAGTATGAGTGCCGTCAACGTTGTACAAGCCCATTGGCAGATGTGTGGGATTTCATTGAATACATTTTCTCCAAGAAGAGCAATGCACCCACTTAATAATAATGTTTTCTGTGCCCAAATTTGAAATACGTGTTCCGAGATAAAACATGTTATAATGAAATGGCAATAAAAGTATTTTACTTCAACAATATTACTTCAAATCATTTTACCATCAAGAAATACGTCCGTGATAACATGATTTCCTGCAACAATATTACTTCAAATCATTTTACCATCAAGAAATACGTCCGTGATAACATGTTCTAATGAAATGGCAATAAAAGTAAAAGCAAATTCAGTACCTGGAGGATTGTTTGACTTCTAGTGCTAGCTTCCAGGAGTTTATAATTCCTGAAGAAAACAACCACATCAATAATTCATTTAAAATTTTCTTTCTCACTATAGATGTTGATAATAAACATAATCCGAAATTAATTAGTATTGTGCTTTTTGTAAGTCAACTGTTAGATTACGATAATATCTGCATGCCATCTACTCAAAGAATAGTAGAAACCAACTTATAATTCTAAAAGACAAATTAATAATTACTCACCTGGGCCTTTAGAGATGCACCTACAGACTTCTTCTACTTCCTCTGCCTCGTCTGATCACCCTTCTCAGCTTCCTGGATTGCTTCCTTTCAATCTTTCTTACAAACCATTGTGGCCTTCCAGTCACAAATGCCATGTATCCGATGGACAAGCCGATCACCACTCCAGATGCGTAACCCAACTTAGCAAACTTCCAATCAAACCACCTAGAAGCATAATCTCCTTCGAGAAATCCTCTTGGTGTTGTTGGTTCTGGTGCCTCATCAATGCTGCAGCTCTCTGATAATGGGAATCCACACAACCCTGAGTTACCAGAATAGGAATCATTTCCAAATGTATTAAATTGGGGTCCTAGTGGTATGGGTCCGTCGAGCTGGTTGTTTGAAAGATTCAACACCGAAAGATAATTGAGACTCGCCAGTTGCGTTGGGATACGTCCAACAAGCTTGTTTGAAGAGAGGTCTAGAGATTCAAGCTCTGTCAGATTTCTTAGCGACGATGGAATACCACCTATCAGGTTGTTGTGAGAAATGTTGAGACCTTTGAGTGAATTAAGTTTTCCTAACACTTCTGATATTCCCCCTTGAAATCTGTTGCTCGACAAATCAATAGTTGCAAAAGTTGTTACAATCCTCTCCATTTGTATGTTGTTGCCTTTCATAGTCAAACATATTGATTCATAGTAAGAATAATTCGCCGACCTCATATAATTGACATTAATACTATTGTCATCCCCGTGCATCATGGCTTTAAAACCATTCAGATACCATATTGGCAAAACACCAGTGAATCGATTGTAAGAGAGATCAATTATTTGCAACTTGGGGAAAGGAACTCTTGTTTTGGTATCACCAATGGGACCACGAAATCTATTAGAACGCAATGTAAGTACTTGCAATTCGGGAAGAATATCTAACCAGTGGGGAAAGGTATCATTAATTTGATTGTTCCCAACATCTATAACTTCCAAATGTCGACAATTAACCAAAGATGGAGGGAATGGTCCTTCCAACCGATTGCCATTAAGTTTAAGACTTTCCAAAACACAACTTTTTCCAAATGTTTGAGGGAGGCTGCCGCTGAACTTGTTCATTCTCATATCCAAGACTTCAATTGTTGAGTTTCCAAGATATTCTGGAATTGGGCCGCTCAAGCTGTTATTGCCAACATCAAGGAATTGCAAATTGACACAGTTAATCAAAGATGGTGGTAATGGTCCCTCCAAGTGATTGCCACTCAGCCGAAGATAAGTCAAGTTGCAGCCCTTTGCATATGTCTGTGGGATGCTACCTTGGAAGTTGTTCATTCCGAGATCTAAATTTTCAAGTTTAGAGTTTCCAAAACACTGTGGAATTTGTCCAGTCAAGCTATTGTTGGATAAGTCAAGATATTCAATGGAACTCAAATTACAAAATGATGAAGGAATCTCTTCGGTCAAATTATTGTTGGAAATTGAAAAGTATACCATGTGAGGTGGTAGATCTGGAAGTGATCCTTGAAGTAGGTTCGAATCAAGGGCAAGATATTGGAGATTTTTCCACGGAAGATGGTCTATGCTTGTTAGGAAGTTTTGTGAAAGAAATAGAAATTGCAAAGTATGTACTCCAATATCCCACATCCAATTGGGAATCCTACCACGGATTTGGTTTTTAGAAAGGTCCAACCACTCTAACTGATGTTGAGTTCTCAAGATGTCTGGAAACTCACTGATATTGCAAGCCCGTAACCTCAACTTCGGAAGATTAGGGAAAGACGAGTTGACTGTTAATTTGGTGCTCACTGATAAACTAATATTAGAAAGAGAAAGAACTTTAAGATTTTTGAGCTTTGCAAAATCGTAAAGCTCAACGCTGCCACTGATATTGTTAAAAGAAAGACAGATATCAGTCAAATTCAAAAGTTCAAAGATTGAACTTGGAGTAAAGCAGAACTTTGGTCGTGAGAGCAAAGTATTGCTGAACACTGAGAATAGAAGAGCAATAACTGGAGGCAAATCAAAAGTTGATAAGGCTGAGTGATATAACCCATTTTCTTTTTCTTTTTCTTTTCTGGATGATGAAATCACAAGAAGAGAGAGATATAATGACTATTTATAGAAGTTGAATATGGTGTGTAATTAATTAATAATATAATATTTATTGACTTACGGCACCAAGTCTTCTTGCTTTGGAATTTAGGTGGTAAGTGGAATCCTACTCATTTCAAGAGGGGGATCTTGACGACATGCTCGACGCGGAATGATATTAGTTATGTGGCAGGCAGCATACATTATGCACAAAGCACAATTGATTTTCCCTCCTCTGCTTTAATTTGTTGATGACAAATTGCCAACATTATGAATTGAGCAGTACTGGCAGTTTGTCTTATTAGGATTGAATTTCTTATAGTTGTGTTCGGTTGAATTTCTTTTTTCTTTTTCTCTAATTCAATGCATGATTTTTGTCCCACAAAATACTTGTTTAATACATCATTTGAAATTATATAAGTAACATATTTACTCCTTTAATACTTGAAAATTTAGGAACTTGTAATTCACAAATGCAGGTGGATTTGTCGTATATAAGTGAATAAATGGAAAGGAAGGGATGTATATTTGGAAGATAAGCACTTTTGCTGCATATAAAAACAAAATACACGCGTTTTGTTGATGATGTGTATAGGACTGGGCCATTTTTCTTTATAATTATAGGCCTACTTTTGTTTCAACTAAAATAAAAGAAACAAAAATTCCTATAGTTGAGGTAAATTTTCCTCCATCATGAAATGATTTTCCTTACATATGATTCTCGTTTTCCTTTTTCTTATAAATGTTGATTATAATTATTTTTTTTGAATTTAATCAGGATTCTGGTTGTTGTAAATCAATTGTTAGACTATGCAAACTTTTATTCCATTAATTCATTATCCTAATTTAAAATATTTAGTAATAAAAAATGATTGTAACATCCCTAGGCATTGAATTAGCCTGATCCTTTCTATTACTTTATGTGGATGGGCTTCACTTTTCCCAAAACTTAAATAAGAGAAAAATGCCAATCACATTACATGTCATGATAAAAGTTAGAATAAGGGACCCAAAAGCAGCGTATTAGCCGATGTGGTAAGAGTTTCACTAGCCAAACAATACACAATTTAGCCCCATTCAGCCGGGAAGGTAAATATCTTTTTTTTTTTTTGGGTGGCTGATTTTTTTTAATTGAATATGAGAGAATTTTTTAAAAAGAAAATAAAAATACAACTAATGAGAAGAGACATAATGAGCATTGTTCCTCAAAATATTTGTTTAATACATCATTTAAAATTATTTAAATAACGCATTTACCATTGAAATGACGAACTCGAATAAGAATTGATAATAGTTGAAGACGTGATATAACTAATTTACCACTTAAAAATTGTTTTATAGGTTTCAATAAAAGTAGAAGAAAAATGATGTGCAAGAACGGATATGACTAAATGTAGAAGAAAAATGATGTGCAAGTATGAAGTGAATTTAAGGGAGGCACCAAGTCTTTGTAATACTTTTAGACTTTGAGCACCAAGTCTTATTGCTTAGCCTTATAATTTAGTTTTGGAATCTATCGGACTGTGGTTTTTTTGAACAATTTATAAAATTTCAAACCGGTACTTTCACATTTTCCACAGCCATGAAACTCGTGGGAAGGATCAAAAAGTGAAAGTTACAATTCCAATTCCAAATCAGAAATCTGGCTGTTATCTTTATTCATACCCTTTACTTTGGTCTAAAGCAGACTGCTATTGGTATGTTGTTTTCCCACAGTTTGTAAAATATCGAAGCAGTACTTTTACTATTTCAACAGCCATGAAACTCATGGGAAAGGTCAAAAAGCGAAAAGTTAGAATTCCAAATTTCCAATACCAAATCATAAACATATTCTAGTTTTTCCACGAACCTGTCCAAAAGCAGATGCATTTATAATATAAGAAACCCGAACTCTCAGATACTTTAAGTTATCATATATGAATTAATTATAATTCATTTAAACTTACAGCAGGTACGAAGTCTATTTCAGATTGTTAAGAAAGATGTTAGACCTTCCATTTACTTCTAAATAATTAGTTTACTACAAATTAATGTGTAATCTACTTGTAACCTTGATCAATAAGAATAATCTTAATTAATTATAATTCATTTAGGCTTAGGAGTTTGCACCAAGTCGATCTTCATAATACTTTTAGACATTGAGCACAAGTCTTAAATTAAGGAGCAATAATCTTAATTAATATTTTTGGCCAATTCTGTAAAAGTCTAAACTTCTTTTCCACGGCAATGATAATGAAACACGTGGGAAGGATAAGAAAAAGTTGGAAGTTATTGATGCAAGACTCTCCAAATTAAGAGGTATATATAGAACAAGTCTTTCTTTCTCAAATTAATTCATTAATAATTAATGAGTACTTTAGTGAAGTCCATCTTATACGGTAAAAAACTTTTTGTAGCCATCTCTTTTACTCACACCACTGAAGGGGGAATCTAATTAAATATAATACTTTTAAACTTAGAGCACCAAGTCTTTAATTACAATACTCTCTGACACGAAGTCTCGTTACTAAGACTAGCTCATAATCTTGTCCAGTTTTGTAAAATTCCAAACTATATTGAGTGCTTATAACGACGGGAGTAACTTTGGTTCCACAACCCAGTCCAAAAGGAAACAGCAGAAGATGTCTCCCATTCCATGTTTAATTATCTAGAAGAAGCTATCAGTGTCCAAATTAGAATATATTGCTTTTTTCTTTTTCAACACCCGTGAAACTCATGGGAAGGGTCAAAAAAGTGGAAAAGTTAGACTTCCGGTTCCAAATAAAAATCTATTCCAGTTTCTCCACAAACCTGTCTAAAAGCAGACGTGTTTATCGTGTTACAAAGCCAACCTCTTTAAGACTGTGTGGGAGCAAGGATTAGGTGTAGGATGACAAGCTCGGAAATTAAGTAAAAACAGAAGAAATCTCATTGAAACCATTGTAGGCCAGGTTGAGTTTTTGCAGGCGAAGAAGAAAGAAAAGGCCACTGTTGGAAAGGATGTTGCCACGAAGCCAACTCCAAATACAATTGAGGTCAAGGGCCAATCACATGTTTCTCCGTGTCTTGCTTTGAATAAAAAGAATTAGGAGTCTATTTAATGATATAATACTTTTTGACTTAGGGCACCAATCAATGAGCACTTTAGTTAAGTCTCCCTTTTAAGGAACAAAAAATGGAAAAAAAAAATCTTTTTTCTTAATGAGAAGGAAAATAGAGAGTTGAAGAAGAAAAATATTGATAGAAGCCATGAGGGTTTTTTGTGGTTTAAAACTTGGTGGGGTTCTAAGGGGGTTTAAATAGAAAGCTATCAAGGGAAGACGAAACATGCATTGGATGGCTACGCGTGTGTTTGTTTTTGGTTTTTCGCATTTGGGGACAAGTATATGCTTTTCTTTCTTATTAATTAATTAATTCATTTTTATTTTTTGCTATCCGTCCGTTTTGTAAAAAAATATATATAAAATTGATCACCTTTTATTTTGAATAAGACCATTAAATTGTTTAGATAGTGCAAAGTTTTGTAATTACAATAATTTTGAAGTTATTTATGAGGAGCTTTCTTGATTTTTTTTAAACTTTGTTCTTGAATCTACTTTCCATTGGGTCCATAAATATATATTATGTGCTAAGAGTTTTTTTTTTTTTTCCTGTACAGATACTTTACATCATCGTATTTTTTTCATCAAGTTTTGCATCTTATTATTATATTTATTGTATGGAAACGTTCTCAGTTCTCACTAATAATTGTCAGTCACACACACATATATATATGTTAGTTGTCTTTTTTTTAATTATATATGGTGTTAGCTAACTAATATAAGAGCAATAACTGTATGTTACCAATTGATCTGCAGAAAACTGAAAATATAAGAGCAATAACTGGGGGCGGATCAAAGTTGAAAAGCCTGAGTTAAATAATCCATATTATCTTTTTTCTTAATGAAATCACAGGAGCAGATATGGCTATGCAAGTATGAAGTGAATTTAAGGAAGGTACCAGCGCTTTGTAACACTTTTAGAATTTGAGAATTGAGACCCAAGTCTTATTGCTTAGCCTTGTAGTCTAGTTTTGGAATCTATTGGACAGCTGTTTTTTGAACGATTGATAAAATTTCAAACTAGTACTTGTACGTAGGGTGGGTTGGTTTGGGTTGAATTTTAAGTTAATTTAAACTAAATTATAAAAATTTGGATCCAACCCAAATCAACCCAAATATTTTTAACTCAACCTAAATCAAACATTTGGTTTGATTTGGGTTTGATTTGAATTTTATTATCAAAATAATTTTTATTTTAATAAAATTTAATTATATCAAAATTATAATAATTATTAATTGTTATTAATTATTAAATTGATATTAAAATATAAAAAAAATATAGTGGATAAAAATTATAAATTTTACAATAACTTAATCCTTAAATTAAAGAATACTAGAAAATCAAAATAAAGTTTAATAACAAAAATTATTATTGCTCAATAAACAAGAACGTACACTTTAATAACAAACTTTCACAAACATGACATTAACAATCTAATAATAAATTTTGCCACTTGTTATTTATTTAATTATGCAATATTTATTTTTATTTATCGTTGTGGTAGTTTTGCGTTATGTTGTCTACTTATATGCTTAATTTTATTTACATTCTGATATTATATAGTGTGTATACTTTATGTTCTAATTTCATTATATGGTAAGTAAAGTTTTGTACAGGGCCTAATATGGGCATTACATTCAATTATTAACCAAAAATTAGCCGCCATCTAGCATATCGGACCCAGTCTAGGTCGAGTTATTATTGATCACTAGTAGAGTCTCCTGCTCTTTCTATGATGATCCTTCCATGTGGGAGGAACTATTTTTGTAAATAACAAAAAAATTTTATGTTATTTACAACAATATTTATTTAATTTAAATTTATTTTTACATGTTATTTTCATTTTCTAACTGTTGACAATTGATCACGCCGTAAAAAATTTAATGGTGGCCTTTCACTTATTTGTGTTCATTTATTTTGTTTTCATTTATTTCATTTGAAAAATTTGCGTGTTGGAGTTTTGTCCATGACCCATGGGTAAACCATATCCAACCTATAATGAAATGGTTTTCTATATAAAACACACATCTAATCCATTTTCATGATTTACCCAACCCAAACCATTTAATTTGGTTTGGGTTTGGGTAAACCCATGGGTTGTGGTTTTATGCCCACCCCTACTTGTACATTTGCCACAGCCATGAAACTCATGGGAAGGATAAAAAAGTGAAGAGTTACAATTTCAACTAGAAATCAGATATCTAGGAATGATGTTTACTCATTCCCTTTCTTGGGTCTAAAGCATACTGCAATTCTTCAAAAGGTGCATTTTCCAATTGTTGTGAAAAAATTTAATATACTCCAAGCGCATAAATCTAGAAATAAAATAGTGGTAACAAGGTCGAACCCACAGGAATTGTTATAATTGAAAAGTCTAATTTAAATCTAAAATTAATATTAATCATAACCTAGTTGAGTAATTTGAATTTCTAATAAAATTAAACTAATTAAACTAAGAAAACAATTAAAACAAATGAGAATTCAATAAGACAAAAATTACCAAGGTTTCAGAATCCACCACTATTCAATTAGTAATTATCTAAATATTAATTAATCCCCAATTTTAGAGTGACAATTCAAAATCAATCTATATCATCTCATGGATATAACAATTAAGCCCAAATAAAATTAATATTGGCGTATCCAATTAATTACCATTTTGATATTTATGTTAGTATGTAAAAAGATAATTCAGAGAGATGTTAGTTATCTGTTATATACGCTGATGTGGCAAACAGCTAGACTCATAATTAGCTAGTCATATACATTATACACAAACACAATTCATTTTCTTTTCTCTGTTTTGATTCTGTTTCACTTTGTTAAGCAAGTTGTTAGACCTTCCATTTCCCTTGCCTTTGGGACCGATGTTAATTGGTATTTTCCAATTTCCACAAACCAGTCCAAAAGCTATCCAATTAATTGCCATTTTGATATTTATTTCTGTAGGTAAAAAGATGGTTTAGGGAAATGCTAGTTATCTATCATATATACTGATGTCACTTTTACCCACAATCGATACATTATAAACAGACAAAATTTATTTTCCCTCCTCTGTTTTGACTATGTTTCAGTTTGTTAAGCAAGTTGTTCGACCTCCCATCTACTTCCTAACAATTAGTGTACTACAAAATAAAGTGTAATTTACTTGCAAGCTTGATCAATACTACCTTTTGAAATTAAGGAGTAATAATCTTAATTAATTATAATTCATTTAGACTCAGAGCATGCACCAAGTCGGGTAAATTTTGTTATACTGAGCCTCATGATATTGTTTGTCAAATTCCAAACTACTTCAATTTCTTTTCCACAGTTATGAAATACATAGGATTGATAAAAAAAGTTGGAATCTATTGGACTGGTTTTTTTGAACAGTTTATAAAATTTCAAACCAGTATCACATTTTCCACAGTCATGAAACTCGTGGGAAGGATCAAAAAGTGAAAGTTACAATTCCAATTCCAAATCAGAAGTCTGGCTATTATCTTTATTCATACCCTTTACTTTGGTCTAAAGCGGTAATTCTTCAAAAGGTTCATTTACTGCTATTGCTATGTTGTTTTTTTGTAAAATATCAAAGCGATTTTCACTTTTTCAACAGCCATGAAACAGATGGGAAAGGTCAAAAGCGAAAAGTTAGAATTCCAATACCAAATCAAAACATATTCTAGTTTTTCCACGAACTCCAAAAGCGGCGTTTATACTAAAAGAAACCGAACTCTCGGATATTTTAAGTTATCATATATGTATGTAATCGGTCAATGTATGAATTAATCTTAATTAATATTTTTTGCCAATTTTGTAAAACTCCATACTCCTTTTCCACAGCTATGATAGTGAAACTCATGGGAACCCAGGGGTGGGCATTCGGTTCGGTTTTACCGAACCGAACCAAACCGAATCAAAATTATTAAATTCGATTCGGTTCGATTCAGTAGTTAAAAACCGAATGGTTCGAAAATATAAAATCCGATTGGTTCGTATGTGGTTCGAACCAATACATAATTTGGCCCCTTTCAATGGTGACGCTAACAACATTTTTTTTGGGCAATGCGAGAGAATTTCATTTTTTTTATTAATAAGGGCTCTGTACAACGAGCTAAATCGGAACAATACGGGGTTTAGCAACCCCAATCATGTCCTGCAAAATAACTAAATAAATGCCCACAGGCGGGCTAGTAAATAAATGCATCCCATTAGGGAGTGAATGAGCCATATTGGCCATGAAATCTGCAACTGAATTCGCTTCACGATAGATGTGGGTTAGGCAGACTTGCCAGTTCCTATTAAGAAGATCCCGTACTGCAACAACTAAAGCATAGGAAACATTGGGCACGACTACTTGCTTAGAAATCATTTGTGTAACACACAGACTATCCACTTCCACCAATAGCCATTTTATGCCAGCCTCCCACGCCAAGAGTAGCCCTTGATAAAGACCCCATAGCTCCGCCATAAGCACCGTACACTCCCCAATATTCATACAAAATCCCGAAATCCAATTTCCAACATAATCACGAATAACACCACCAGCTCCTGCATCACATGAATTTCTAACGGAACCATCCGTATTTAATTTACACCAAGGCCATGTAGGAGCCTGCCAGCCAACAAACATCTCTCTTCTCCTCGGTTGCTGACTCATATGAGAAAAATTAATGTCAAAAGCAGCCATCCATCTAGATGGTCAACATTCAAAGAAGAGAAATTTTGCAGCAAGTTGGAAAGGAAAAGGAGCACACGGGCTTGGCATTTAAAAGAAGAAGTTGGCAACTACTTTGAAATATATACATATATATATTAATTTAATAGCCATTTTTTGGCTATAAAAGGAAGAGCTTCCTCATTCATTTTCATTCAATTCCATCGAGAGAAATCTTTCTTTCTTTGAGTGTTGAGAGTTTTCAAGAGTTTAATAAACTCTTGAGTGTCTAGTGAGTGAGAGATTGGGTGTATTGGGGTTTTGGGTAGTGAGCTAAAATCTTACAATACTTGTAATCCTTATTTCACTAGTAAAATATTTCCTTCTGTCTTCGCCCGTAGATGTAGGCTAAAAGCCGAACCACGTAATTTCTGGTGTCCTCTATTATGCTGGTTCTTTATTTTATTTCCAATTTCATTTTATCTGCGGTCCTGCTGCACCCACCAATTTCCTAACAATTAATTCTATGAATTTCATTTGCTCTGGCCATAACATCCATAATGATTGCTGAGCTATCCACCAATTTTCCTTCGACCATGAAATGATTTCTCCAGAACCATATTCTCCAAACGGCCACCCCAAATACACACTCCCAAGGAGTGTGAGAAGCAAGCTTTGACTTGTTTTGAAGATTAGCTACAATCCAGTCCCGGAGATTGGCGTGAAAGAAAGAGTTATAATCACCCTCTGAAACAAGACACAACCATACCCGTTTGATACACGGGCAATCTATCAAAGCATGAAGAATGTCTTCAACCGGAGCCCCACACCTATCACATGCCATTGACACGGGAATATGACGTCGAACTAATTCACCATGAGTTTTTAAACTGCCATGCATAATCTGCCAGAGGAAAAGCCGAATCGACTGTGGTCCCTTCCACGACCATGCAAGGCTCCACATTTCCTCTTTGATGGCGGGGTTATGGCTGCAGATGGAGTCATATGCTGAACGGACAGTAAAGATGCCTCTGTGATCAAAACTCCAAAAAATTTTATCAACACCTAGTTGAGGCGCGGGAGGCATAACTGCTGCAATTTGCATGAGGATAAAGTTAGGTAGCAAATGTTCAAATCTCGGCCAGTTCCAGCCCCCATTTAAGAAATTAAAGATACAACTAATGAAAGGAGCCATAATGAGTCTTATTTCTCAAAATATTTGCTTAGTACATCATTTGAGATTATTTAGATAACACATTTATTCCTTAAATCATGGAATTTGATGATAGTTGAAGAAGCAATATAACTAATTAATGTAAATACTCTTATATGGGTTTCAATAAGGGTAATTTTGTAATTAAATAAAAAAACTGCCCCATTTTTTGAATAGCTGTGAACCCAATTGTATATTTAGTGTAAAAGAAGAATGTCTACCAATTGAGTCTTCTGTTGTCAATGTTAACTTCAGAAAATTCAGAAAACTTCAACAATGTAGACGCAATTGCAGCACCTTTTTCCCATTGCAAAATTTTCTCAGGACGCTAGCTCTAGATCAGAAATAACATTCCAGCCATGAACTAACTTCTCAAGGCACAAACTTTATTATTTGATCCAAAAACTTGCAAGTCGAACAACAGTTTAGCAGGAGCTTAATGCTTCTGTGCTTGTGCTCTAAATTCAATTTATTAAATAATCTCTCATTCTTTACCTTTTCTCCCCCCTAAAATTAGGAAAAAAAATCAAATAAAAAATAAAAATTTGAACGTTGTCAATGAAGAACTCAAAATTAAACAAGAATATGCAATTTATTGCCTCAATTATCGTAATAAGAATAAATAAATATTTAACGACTAATTTAATAATAACTAGTCATATTAGTCATTTTTTCTTTTCTATTTTTTTTTTCTGTTATTGCTTCAGACTCAAGCAGATAACCAACAGTGGAGATAACTTGGCAAAAAAATTAACTGGTATATAGATAGGACCTGTGTCTAGCCCCCATACATTTTATTTCTTTTTGTTGATCCACAACTAACCTTTGAATTGGTACAAGCATTCAAGACTTTATTGGATTATGATGAATCATGAAACAATGAAATTTGGATGTACAAGGAATCGGGATTTATTAATAGAATCTGAAGTAGCATTTGAATTTCTTATGAAAAATAAACATTGCAAAAATCGCATATATGGATCATAGCTGTCTGCAGGCGGTGAATGATTCTTGTATCGTTGCAAGCTTCCAATATTTCCAAATCCAACATACTGGGCCAAGACAAACAAATAAAAGTTGCCCACACCATTTCCTACATCAACATTATTATTTCTTCATATTAATATGGATTGGAAAATAAAGCAAAGAAATTTGTTGTACCTGCAGGATTATATGACTTCCCACTGCTTCGATTCCGTAAGTGTAATAAAATTCCTGAACAAAAAACACATCAAATTAATATACTGTTCAAATACTAGCTCAGATAGTGAAAAATACCATCATGCGGTCTACTGAAAGACAGACTAATGCTTGAATTTAAATTTTAAAAGAACCAAAGAAACATAGTAATCATAAAAATAACATAAAGTAACAAAGCTTGAAAAAATTTTCCCTTTATTTCTTGCATTTTCTGGGGAAACAACTAGAAGAAAGAAAAGAGTATTAATGATTTCACCTGCTTCGAGAGCCAACTACAATCTGAAGGCCGGGCAGAGCCTGGAGAGAGCAACAGCAGTGGACCCACCGACCCGACCCGTATCTCCAAGTACCAAACGCGGGCGTTTTGATTCTTCATTTGAAACTGAGATTTGACGAGAACTGTTTCTTTAGTAGCACTTGTAGCACTGGCCATTATGGCCGCGGCCGTGCAATTCAAATGAAGCAAAGCTCGCGCCATTTTGGTTTCTCTCTGAAGAGTGAAGACTCACAATTTAACTGTTTATCTTATCCAAATTATCATCAGTTATAACACCGGTTGAGTGATGACGTGGCGAGGGTGTTGAGGCTGGTGACGTGGATGAGTTCTCACATTTTGACGTGGCACATACATACCGGGACATTTGAACAAGGATGATATAGGGTCAGAGATTTTGGACATACCATATTTCATTTATTTAAATCCATTTTCTTTTACACCCCATTCAATTATCTCATTATGAGTTTAAAAGGGTAATATTACAATTTGCACACCCAAATTCAACTTACCGAACTGAAGATGTACACCCAAATTAAGCCCACACGGTATCCCAAATCGTTATTGTTACAATTAAATTAATTGAGTCAAGATTATTTGTTATTCCCCATTTTGCATATAGAGAAGGCCAATTGGCCGCGCCTGCCATGCCTCTTTTTATTTTCATTTTTTTGAGAGGTGGTGGTCTGCTTTTTTTAAATTCATATACTTTTTTGATCTCACGTGCTTTTAGTCTAATTTAATAAAATCAAAAGTTCAAAACTCATATCAATATTCAATAATAATAAATTAATAATAATAAGTGAATGTAATATTGATTACTAAGTTAAAGCCTACAATATTATAGTTCTTAACATTAATAATAAATAATTTTTCTTAAGGGTTGACATTTAATTGCTAATTTGTACTTACATAAAGTCATAAATCATAATTTGTAATAACATTAATGCTTACAAGTTTTAAATTAAAATATAACTATTAACATTTTATTAACACAACTATATTATCTTGAAATCTAACTAAATTAATGTCATATTAATTTATCGATTTAGATCTCTTTAGATTATATGGTATTTCGACATAATATCGACACTTCAATATAGTTGTGGCACATTAGGTACTTAGTCTCATATTTATCACACTAATGGTTAGTTAAAATTAAATGACATAATAATTAACTGGCAAAATAAATGCAAAATACAAATATGAGAGTGTTATATCCATAATTTAAAATCCGAGAGTGGATCCCGAAATCGTAGCATATTTTTAAATTGATTGTTATTAATTTCCTTTCCCTCATTTAATTTTCTTTGTTTACTAATTAACTACTAGATTTTAAACTTCCTGTGGCTCAATTAGATTATAACTCTTATACTTGGTAGTAAACAACACTTTTGAGTTGTGTCAAAAACCATCCCTGAACTTTTAATCAAAGCTTCCATAAATTACATTTAAGTAATTGATAATTAGTGATAAAATCTATCATATAAATCATCTAGAGTCAAACTTTAGATCTAATAATTAGCAATAAAATAAAGTTTTTGAGTTTAATAAATATCAACTTATGAATGAAGAAATGGTGTGATAATACAAAACGTGATCGTGTCTATAGTCCTAGGTAATTACAATGTTTTTCAATTAATTATTGATGTTCAACTTAAGATTAAGAATACTCTGACACACACACACACACGTAGGTATGTACGTATGTCATCATTTTCGGGTGTTGTGCCCTTATTTTCTTAATGCGGACATGTTCTTAAGCAGTGCAACTTTAAAGAGTTATTTTTGAAAGAACGGTAAGGCCGTGCGGTTTATTAGCATTAAAAATTAACAATCTTAAATCGCATAGCCTAAAAGCATATCTACATTAAAAAAAATGAAGGCACCTGCACTAAAGAAGCGTGTGTACACACATACATATATAAACGGCTATTATTTTGTACAGTGTTCAAATCGTCATCAAATAAACGACTTGTTTGTAGAATGTTAGTAATAAATATGAAGAAGAAGAAGCAGAAGCAAATACCCACATTAGCTCGGATCATGATATTTGCAATTTCATGTACCATTTTAATGTTGTAATGTCGAACATATGTGATCATAAAAAACAAATGAGACATGCAGAGCATTTGTAGAAAATTAGATGTTAATTTATAATCGAGACAAATATTTGAAAAATTTTAATATGACAACTTGATACTTAAAAGTTAGAATCATATTTTCTATTAATTTTCACTCAAAACCTTCTACAAAATTCAATTAGTCCACATCAAATAGGTTACAATAACCAATCCTAACGTTATGAATAAGAAATTCTACAATAAATCAGAAAGGATAATGTGCTCTCCGAGGCTGAAAAGCAAATACAGAAAGGATAATGGTTCAAACTGAAATTAAACATATACATTACACAGAATAAGTTCATTTTCCCTCCTCTGTTTTGATTCTGTTTCAGTTTGTTAAGCAAGTTGTTAGACCTTCCATTTACTTCTTAATTACATTACTACAAATTAGAATGTGTAATCTCTATAATTATGGTTTATATATGCTGAACTTGTACGATTGATCAATTGAAGCTGTCATAAGTTGTCTGGAAGAGAAGAGAACTTATCGATCAACAAAAATTTAATTTCCCAACAAAGTTGGACATTAATTTTTTTCCACTGTTTTTATTTTCATTCTTAATTTGTGTAACCTTAAGTTTAAAAGAAATATTTAATAAAGCAACTAAATAATATAAAAATTAACAGAAAAGAAAGTTCATAACTTGAAAGCTCTTCCTTCTTTATTTATTGCGACGTCATTCCAGACATTATTACTCATTGTCAACTGTTTCATTTTCAAGTGCAGCTATGTCACGGGAATAAAAGCAAACAATTTCATCGTTTCAGCAAAAAATAAGATCCATTTCCATTTTCATTGGAATCATGGGCCGTACCGTACGTGGGGACTGCTGTTAAGTATGGCAGTGCTATGAGCGACAATGTTGATTTATGAAAAAGTGCCTTTGGTTTCGTTTTGCGCATAAGATCTAAATTTAATGGCCCTTTGGTTTCGTTTTGCGCATAATTATTTTTGTTTCTACAAAATGAAAAATGTTGATTTATGAAAAAGTGCAGATATTTCTTAATTAAATTTGGATGCGGGTGATTTCTTCCTGTTGAAATACAGATACATATATTACAATAAAAGATCTACGAAAATTTCTTTAAATTAAATTTATCATGACAAAACTCAATTTCTACCCTCAGATGTAC
This sequence comes from Citrus cavaleriei, assembly GCA_030448925.1. Classification (NCBI taxonomy): domain Eukaryota; kingdom Viridiplantae; phylum Streptophyta; class Magnoliopsida; order Sapindales; family Rutaceae; genus Citrus; species Citrus cavaleriei. The sequence goes on from JAUJEN010000237.1 coordinate 324,699, forward strand.
ACCATAGAGTATTGCTCTCAAGATTTGAGAGCATGAGTGCTGTCAACGCTGTACAAGTCCATTGGCAGATGTGTGGGATTTCATTTAATACATTTTCTCCAAGAAGAGCAATGCACACACTTAATAGAGTTATTAATTAAGCTCTGAGTTTTTAAATTGATATCACTGAGCCAAAGGCAAAGAATGTTTTCTCCTCACAAACTTTTAAATAGTACGTTCTACGCCCAAAATTTGAAGTACGTGGCCCAAACCAAAGTTACCCCCACACAATTTCCTGCAAAAATGTACGTCCGTGACGACATGTTCTAATGAAATGGCAATAAAAGTAAAAACAATCGCATCAATAATTCAGTTAAAATTTTCTTTCTTATACATTATCCTCATTTTGTTTCTCACTATAGATGTTGATAATAAGCATAATTTGAAATTAATTAGGATTGTGATTTTCGCAAGTCAACTGTTAGATTACGATAATATCGGCATGCTATCTACTTAAAGAACAGTAGAAACCAACTTATAATTCCAAAAGACAAAACTAATAATTACTCACCTGGGCCTTTAGAGATGCATCTACAAACTTCTTCTACTTGCTCTGCCTCGTCTGATCACCCTTCTCAGCTTCGTGGATTGCTTCCTTTCGATCATTCTTACAAACCATATTGGCCTTCCAGTCACAAATGCCATGTATCCGATGGACAAGCCGATCACCACTCCAGATGCGTAACCCAACTTAGCGAGCTTCCAATCAAACCAGCTTGAGGCGTCGTCTCCTTCGAAAAATCCTGTTGGTGTTGTTGGTTCTGGTGCCTCATCAATGCTGCAGCTTTTTGATAATGGGAATCCACACAACCCCGAGTTACCAGAATAGGAATCATTTCGAAATGTATTAAACTGGGGTCCTCCTGGTATGGGTCCCTCGAGCTGGTTGTTCGAAAGATTCAACACCGCAAGATAATTGAGACTCGCCAGTTGTGTTGGGATACGTCCAGCAAGCTTGTTTGAAGAGAGGTCTAGAGATTCAAGCTCTGTCAGATTTCTTAGCGACGATTGAATACCACCTGTCAAGTTGTTGTGAGAAATGTTGAGACTTTTGAGTGAATTAAGCTTTCCCAACACTTCTGATATTTCCCCTTGAAATCTGTTGCTCGACAAATCAATAGTTGCAAAAGTGGTTAAAATCCTCTCCATTTGTATGTCATTGCCTTTTATAGTCAAAGATATTGATTCATAGTAAGAATAATTCGAGGAACTCATATAATTGACTTCAATACTATTGTCATCCCCGTGCATCATGGCTTTAAAACCATTCAGATACCATATTGGCAAAACACCGGTGAATCGATTGTAAGAGAGATCAATTATTCGCAACTTGGGGAAAGGAACTCTTGTTTTGGTATCACCAATGGGACCACGAAATCTATTAGAACGCAATGTAAGTACTTGCAATTCGGGAAGAACGTCTAACCAGTGGGGAAAGGTATCATTAATCTGATTGTTCCCAACATCTATAACTTCCAAATGTCGACAATTAACCAAAGATGGAGGCAATGGTCCTTCCAACCGATTGCCGTTAAGGTTAAGACTTACCAAAACACAACTTTTTGCAAATGTTTGAGGGAGGCTGCCAGTAAACTTGTTCATTCTCATATCTAAGATTTCAAGTGTTGAGTTTCCAAGATATTCCGGAATTGGGCCGCTCAAGCTGTTATTCCCAATATTAAGAAATGACAAACGTGTCGAGTTTCCAAGACATTCCGGAATTGGGCCGCTCAAGTTGTTATTCCCAACATCAAGAAATTGCAAATTGACACAGTTAATCAAAGATGGTGGTAATGGTCCCTCCAAGTGATTGCCACTGAGCCGAAGATAAGTCAAGTTGCAGCCCTTTGCATATATCTGTGGGATGCTACCTTGGAAGTTGTTCATTCCAAGATCCAAAGTTTCAAGTGTAGAGTTTCCAAGACACTGTGGAATTTGTCCACTCAAGCTATTGTTGTATACGTCAAAAGATTGAATGGAACTCAAATTACAAAATGATGAAGGAATCTCTCCGGTCAAATTATTGCTCGAAATTGAAAAGTAAATCATGTGAGGTGGTAGATCTGGAAGTGATCCTTGAAGTGAGTTCGATTCAAGCTGGAGATCTTCGAGATTTTTCCACGGAAGATGGTCTATGCTTGTCAGGAAGTTTCGTGAAAGATCTAGTTCAATCAAAGTATGTACTCCTATATCCCACATCCAACTGGGAATCCTACCACGGATTTGGTTTCTAGAAAGTTCTAACGACTCTAAATGATGTTGAGTTTTCAGGATGTCTGGAAACTCACTTATATTGCAAGCCCGTAAACTCAACTGCGAAAGATTAGGGAAAGACGAGTTGACTGTTAATTTGGTGCTCACTGATAAACTAATATTAGAAAGAATAAGATATTTAAGATTTTTGAGCTTTGCAAAATCGTAAAGCTCAACGCTGCCACTGAAATTGTTAAAAGAAAGAGAGACCAATGTCAAATTCAAAAGTTCAAAGATTGAACTTGGAATCGAGCCAATCAGTTGATTAGTTGCCAAGGCTAAAAGAGAAAGTTGGGTTAGGTTGGTAAACATATCCGGAATTTTACCAACAAATTTATTGTCCTCAAGATCTAAATGACGAAGCTGGTGGAGATTTGAAAAAGATGATGGAATGTAACCACTAAAACTGTTAGATGAGAGATCCAAATAAGCAAGTTGTGTAATATTGTTACCTAATGATGCAGGAATTTTACCGACAAAGTTATTGTCCCGAAGATCTAAAAGACGAAGCTGCTGAAGATTTGAAAAAGATGATGCAATGTGACCACTAAAACTGTTAAATGAGAGATCCAAATAAGCAAGTTGTGTAATATTGTTACCTAATGACACAAGAATTTCACCAACAAAGCTATTGAACTGAAGATCTAAATGAAGAAGCTGCTGAAGATTTGAAAAAGATGATGGAATGTGACCAGTTAAACTGTTAGAAGAGAGATCCAAGTAAGCAAGTTGTGTAATATTGTTACCTAGTGAGGGAGGAATTGACCCCATGAAATTGCTCCGAGAGAGGTTAAGGAGTGTCAAACTCGGAAATTGATCAGTAAAACCAGAGGAAATCTCAGAGTAATTGAAATCATTGAAGGCCAGGTTGAGCTTTCGCAGACGAGGAAGAAAGAAAAGGCTACTGTTGGAAGGGATGTTGCCGTGAAGCCAACTGCAACTGAGGTCGAGGCCAATCACGTGACCCGTCGCCGAATCACATGTTACTCCATCCCAGGAGCAGCAATCAGCGTCCTCTTTCCAAGACATCATCTTTGGACGAGATATTTCACAATAGTGCGAAGAATCTTTTTCAAGGGAAAAGAGCTGCTTAAATTGGAGTAAAGCAGAACTTTGGTCGTGAGAGCAAAGTATTGCTGAACACTGAGAATAGAAGAGCAATAACTGGAGGCAAATCAAAAGTTGATAAGGTTGAGTGATATAACCCATTTTCTTTTTCTTTTTCTTTTGCTAGATGATGAAATCACAAGAAGAGAGAGAGATATAATGACTATTTATAGAAGTTGAATATGGTGTGTAATTAATTAATAATATAATATTTATTGACTTACAGCACCAAGTCTTGCTTTGGAATTTAGGTGGTAAGTGGAATCCTACTGATTTTGATTTTCCATCCTCTGCTTTAATTCTGTTTCAGTTTGTTAAAAAAGTTGTTCGGCCTTCCATTTACTTGTGATAATATGTGTAATCTACTTGTTAAGAAAGATGAGGAGGAATAATCATAATTAATTATGATTCATTTAAATTTACAGCATGCACCAAGTCTATTTCAGATTGTTAAGAAAGATGTTAGACCTTCCATTTACTGCATTCTTCAAAAGGTGCATTTTTCAACACCCGTGAAACTCATGAGAAGGAAGGTAGTTTATAATGTGAATTTAAGTATAATGTAAATTTATGAATTTAAGTATAAAAGACATTGCGTGTATTTGCATTTGCTTATCCTTTGGACTCAAAATTGATGGCAAGATAAAGAAATTTCCAATTTGGTTCACAAAACTTTGGTTACAATTCAAAGTTGCTTGTTGTCCCGGAAGCTGAAGAAATTTCTCAACTATTTCCTCCCAAGGAAATTAATGTCTGCGGGAATACCTTTTCAATCCAATTTTAGTCGTAGCGATCCTTTGTCGACTCTTTGTCGCGCTTCATCAACATCATGTAGCATAAAATCAAAAAATTATGTTGAAAAGAATTGCAGGTCTGGACTGGACATGGGACGATGGCTAGCAATATGACGTTATTTGTTAAGGTCTTAATTAATTTAAATCTACATTTCACAAGATAAAAGAAAAAATGTACTTAAGAAAACTTTTACAGACTTAACTAATTATTAATAATCAAAGTTACAAAAATCCAACTACGTACCTTACAAGATATTTTAGAATAGATTAGAGATAATAACTAATATATTATAATACATGTATGATACGCGTAATTAAATTTTATATAACTATCAATTACATATTAATTTTTTAAAATAAATACATATAATATTAGTATGATTGACTATTCTAGAATTTATTGTGACGTTAGATCTCATTAAGTTGCTGTTTCTTTTCTTTTCTTTTTCCCACATATTTTTTCAAATTAAGCGACTGCTGACAGGAAACCTCAACTACCCAGATGTAAATTTATCCAGCAGTTTGTAAAATTTCAAACACCCGTGAAACAACTCATGGGAAGGGTCAAAAAAGTGGAAAGTTAGGTTGCCAGTTCCAAATAAAAATCCATTCCAGTTTTTCCATGTTTGTTGATAAAAATCTGTAACAGTGTTAGATTATACTTTATTAATTTTACTTTCTGCCAGTTCCAAATAATGCAAGTATATTACTTTATGTGATATTGAATTAGTATTTTATTATAATAATATTGTATAATATTTAATGTTAGATAGATTATACTTTATTAATTTTTGAGAGGTCCATACACAGAGGTGCATACAGCGTAAGTTGATGTAAAATGTTTACACAACATTCAAATGAAATCCATACAATCATGCAAGTCAAATCAATACATAACTGAATAGCTTACCTCAGAATCTTCACCTGCTGACGCGAGAATGTTTAGAACCTTTGAGGGGGCTAAATCATAAGCTTTACAAATAAATGGATTCAATTTTACTAATTTTAAATTTTTTTTTTAAACCCATAAAACCATTTTTAAGTGGTAAATTAGTTCTATCACGTCTTCAACTATTACTAAATTCTTATTCGAGTTCACCATTTTAGTAGTAAATGCGTTATCTAAATAATTTTAAATGATGTATTAAATAAATATTTTGAGGAACAAGGCTCATTATATCTCCTCTCATTAGTTGTATTTTAAATTTCTTTTTAAAAAAAATCTCTCATAATCAATTAAAAGAAATTCAGCCACCCAAAAAAAAAAGTATTTAGCTTCGCGGCTGAATGGGGCTAAATTGTGTATTGTTTGACTGGTGAAACTCTTACCACATCGGCTAATATGCTGCTTTTGGATCCCTTATTCTAACTTTTATCATGACATGGCAGTGGTGGCAGCAGAGCTTGCTCATATTGGTAGAAGTGAAAGCAAAGGAGAGACAAAGAGACTAGTAAAGATTTATTATGGTGACCAATGGGCCTTTGGTCTAGTGGGAGAACCCTTGCACTTACAATGTTGAGTGCACGGGTTCGAGCCTCATAAAAGCATTTATTGGGATTATTTATAATCCTTCCTCAATTATCAAATAATTGAATAGAGTCGGTCTATCTCTCACGAAATGTGAGTGGAGTGGACAACTCTCGAATATTTGAGAGGGTTTAAAGAATTTAGGTATAGCGTCTGCGAAAAAAAGTCATTAGAATCGTTTGTAAATATTAATTGTCTACCTGTCATATGATATTTAAAAAAAAAGGTTTATTATGGTGAAGTCCTGGGTCAGTCGCTTTTGCCGAAATGATTGCAAGTAATCTCCCTCTATGACTGGCATTTTTATCTTATTTAAGTTTCGGTGAAGCCCATCCACATAAAATAATTGGCAGGAAGTGTTAAGGAGAAAAGATAGTCCTAACTCAATGCCTGGGGATGCTGCAATCACTTTTTATTACTAAATATTTTTAAATTGGAATAATTTATTAACGGAATAAAAAATTTCATAATCTAATTGTTCAAAAAACGGCTTGGTGCTCAAAGTCTCGCGGAAATGCGTGTGGACCCCTCGATACTTATTGACTTAGGGAACAAAGTCTTGATTTGGAATCTCATGTTGGTCAGTGGAATTTTCAACACATTGGGATACCGGACCTCTTGTCACTCGATTAAACTCCTTGGGACAATAGAAGTCTTTCATCCTGAAAGTAGTCAACACGCTCGAATGTAACTGGACATTGATGGATTATCTTTACTGGGATCTCCTTTCTTTACGTATAAAGTAGACTTTGATTCTTCAAGAGGAACACTTTTCAAATTTTTTCAATTTCCACAAACCAGTCCAAAAGCTGAAGCTGTATCCAATTAATAACCATTTAGATGTTTACTTTTCGACCCTTGGGGACAATTGAAGTCTTCCTTTCTGAAAGCGGCCGCTGGTTGAAAGCCAATAACAAGCATTAAATGTTGATGGAGATTATTGTTTAAATTAGACTTTGATTCTTCAAAAGGAGCATTTCCAGTTTTCCAATTTTCACAAACCAGTACCAAAGCTGAAGCTATATCCAATTAATGTATGTAAAATGTAGACTTAATTTGTCGTATACACAAACTCAATCCATTTTCCCTCCTCTGTTTTGATTCTGTTTCGATCTGTTAAGCAGGTTGTTAGACCATCCATTTACTTCTTAATTAGTTTACTACAAATTAATATGTGTAATTAATTATAATTCATTTGGACTTTTAGAGCATGCACCAAGCCTTTTGTTATACTGAGCCTCATTATATTGTTCCGGAATCTTGTTGGTGCATGTATTTGTGGCCAATTTTGCAAAACTCCAAAAAACTTCAACTTTTTTTCCACAGCTAAGATAATGAAACCCATGGGAGGAATAAAAAATGTTGAAAGTTATTGACGTACGATTGCCCAAATTAAGAGTTACATATAGAATAAGTCTTTCTTTCTCAACGTCACATCATTAACGAACACTTTAGTCAAGTCCACCTTATAAGTTAAAAATAACTTTTATCCATCTCTTTTACTCACACCACTAGAAGGAACTGGATTAATTATTCCTAATTTATGTATTTTTAATTATCTTTTCTAATTGGATTATTACCTATTATCTCTAATTTTCTTACTTTTTTACTTTTTCCTCATAATCTTGTTCTGAAGTCTAGTTTATTGGTGCATTTGTCGTCAATTTTGTAAAATTCCACCATTACTGTTAGACCTTCCATTTACTCTTAATTGTTTAGTATATATGTGTACGTAATGATGATGACGACGAAACTGATCACTGCAGGCCTCGGCGGTGCAAGTGACCAATGTTGTGTACAAGTGCTTCTGAAGTATTTTGAAGTTAAAATAAAAATTGTGCAACTTGTAATTCACAAATGTGAGTATTTCAATCTTTATGCTGGTGAATTTGTCATATAAGTGAATAAATGGAAGGGAGGGGATATATTTAGAAATTAGGCAAGTATTGTGGCATATAAAATCAAAAAACTCTTGAGCAATGGCTGCACCAAAATGCTGGCGTTTGAAATTGAGCTCTGCTTCGAGCTTTCGTTCTTTCTTAGTCCCGTTCTGCCGCGAAACTAACAACTTTTTTTCTTTTTCTTTTGGTGACTGAATTTATTTTTTTAATTGAATATGAGAGATTTTTTTAATAACAAATTAAAGATACTTCTAATAAGAGGAGACATAATGAACTTTGTTCCTCAAATTATTTGTTTAATAACACAATTTTGATATTTATTTATGTATGTAAAAAGAGATGTAACAGCCAGCTAGACTCATATTTTTCCCTCCTCTGTTTTGATTCTGTTTCGATTTGTTAAGCAGGTTGTTCTTAATTTGTTTACTGCAAGTTAATATGTGTAATCTACTTATAAGATTGATCAATACTAACGTTTAAAATTGAGGATGAAATAATCTAATTAATTATAATTCATTTGGACTTTTAGAGCATGCGCCAAGTCCTTTGTTATACTGAGCCTGATGATATTGTTTTGGAATCTAGTTGATCCATGAATTTGTGGCCAATTTTGCAAAACTCCAAACAACTTCAACTTCTTTTCCACAGCTATGATAATGAAACCCAGGGGAAGAATAAAAAAAGTTGAAAGTTACTGATGTAGCATTGCCCAAATTAAGAGGTATGTAGAGAATAAGTCTTTCTTTCTCAACGTCATGTCATTAATGAACACTTTAGCCAAGTCCACCTCATAAGTTAAAATAACCTTTTCTATCCATCTCTTCTAATCACACCACTAGAGGGGAATCTAATTAAATAGAACACCTTTAGAGTCAGAGCACCAAGTCTTCTAAACTATAAACTAAATTTTGTGTTTTTATTGTTATATTTGGGTTAATTATTTTTAATTTATATACTTCTTTATTATCTTTTCTATTTGGATTATTACCTATTATCTCTAATTTTTCTAACTTTCTACTTTTTTCCTCGTAATCTTGTTCTGGAGTCTAGTTTATTGGTGCATTTGTCGCTAGTTTGGTAAAATTCCAATTAGTTGCTAGACCTTCCATTTACTCTTAATTGTTTACTATTTATGTGTGTAATCTCTATGCTGAAATTGCTTGATCAATACTCAATATAGATCTTAAACACAAGACTTGTCATTTTCGATCCAGTTCTATAGATATTCGCGTGACGCCATAACACTTTGTGGATCAGGGCCAGAGCACCCCTACATTAATATATGTAACAATATTGTTAATGCGCAACGTTGTTCATCCTGTTACCAGCTTTGAAAGTATATACTATACGCCCAATTCTGAAAATGTGTCCTAAATGGCACCAAATGAATGTCGCCCAAATCATTTCCTACGCCAAAATTATTTTAAAATAATTTTTATCTTTGCTGAGATCCCTTTCTTTACATAACCATTTCGATAGTTACTTAAGTTCGGCGAGTTTGTTATCTATCCTATTTGCCGGTGTAACAGCTAGCTAGACTAACAGTCTTTATATACAAACACAATTCTTTCCCTTCCTGTTTTGACTCTGTTACACTTTGTTAAGCTAAGTTGTTAGACCTTCGATTAGATGAGAGTGAATATTGCAGTCGTACTCTTTCATTCTGAAAGCAGCCGCTCGAAAGTCATTAACCAGCAACTTAGTCAACACGCAACGTTACATTAAGCATAATCATTGATAGATTATGTTTGTTTTTTGCTCGTTTCCTTTCTTGGTGTCTATAACAGACTTTGATTATTCGAAAGCAGCATTTTCCAGTTTTCAATTTCCACCAACCAGTCCATATTAAAGCTGAAATGATATATGATAAGCAAATGTCAGTTGTCTTTCGTATATGGTGATGTAGCAACCGCCCAGACTCCAGTTATTATTATTATTATGGTTTTATAGAAAAGTAGATGAATAGACGGCATCCATATGTATGTTATAACACATATCTCCCTTATGATCGAATGGCGAATTAAATAAAAGTTATTTGAGGTTAGTCGACTAAGTCCGTAGAGTCCAATTACATGTACATGGACACACTGTTCATTTTCCTCCTCTGTTTTGATTTTGTTTTGGTTTACTAAGCAAGTTGACTTAGAATAGACCTTCCATTTACTTTGTAGTTTACAGTAAATATGTGCAATCTATATGCTGAATTAGTAGCTTAGATCAATTAATATGCAGAATTGATGCTACCTGTGGCCACGCTCCTAAGGTTGCTTAATTGGTCACATACCTTAATCTTATAAATAACTATTATATCCTTCAATTACAATAACTGAAGTAAATATAAATATATGCTGAATTAGTAAGCTTAGATCAATTAATATGCAGAATTGAAAAGTGCTACCCGTATGTGGCCACGCTCCTAAGGTTGCTTAATTGGTCACCCATACCCCTTAATCTTATAAATAACTATTATATCCTTCAATTACAATAACTGAAGTAAATATAAATATATAATAAGATAAAAATAATAAATAAATAGCATATGATATAAAATAGTAAATAAATAGCATATGATACAATAAATTATTACAAGAAGTATAATTAATAAAATTACATATATAATCTAAAATTATTTTTAGTATTAAGTTATTATTAGTCTATCCAACGGACTTTATTAATACTAAAATCTATTAATCCAAAACTTTGAGTTTAAGATTTATACTAATATAGACATAATTAAAAACGATATTGCAAATAAAAATAATATAAATTTTATAAATTAGAGTGAATGTTAGGTATAATTATTTAAATATTATTAATATGTCAAATAGATTTTATTACTATTAAAAGAATATGAAAAATTAATATTAAAATAACTTTCTAATATTTAAAATATTTTATAAATTTTATCTTATTTATATATTATATTATTTTAAGTTTAATTTATATTGATTACATGTAAAGTTTAATTAAAGTCAATTATTCAGTTGTTGTAATCAAGGGTATAATAGTGAATGACCTTTCCTATTGCTTATGATCAAAACATTTTCAAGCACAGCAATCTCATCGAGAATAAACGCCAACGATTTCATCTTTTGTGTTTTACGAGAGCAAAAACACTTTCATTTGAATATACTTTTGTTTTAAAGTAGATTAATGACAACTCTTCTTTTTTTTTCTTTTAACATGGGATGATTTGAATTCTAGATCTCCTTTTAGACTGAAGAGATTTTTACCAATTGAATTCGTTATACAACAAAACAATGTGTTAAACTGGCAAATTCGTTTAATACAAAACAATGCGTCCGACTTCGAATACAAGAAGACATTGGAATTTGGCAAGAAGTCTCGCTATACATCACGCGAAGGAAAAGATTAAGAGTCAAAGCATTTGTTAAACAGGGCAAATTCGTTGGGCTTATAAATATTTCTAAATTGAGACGAAAAGGAGAAATAAAGTTTCTGAATAATATGTTTAATTGATAAAAAATTATTTAACCGCCTGAGTTTTTATAACGTGTAATTCTAACCTATGAACAACTGCAGATTCTGTCCATTACTAAAAAATACTGGAAATTAAAAGTAGAAAAGACAAAACACCAGAGTAAGAAATGAATTTCTTATAAACAAATAAATAAAAATCATGAAAGATTCTAAAAAAGTGCTTAGCAATTAAGTAACTTGAAATCCAGAAACATTTGAAATTTGGCAATAATCTCATGGGTAACAAGGACAATGACAATGAATGTTGTTCATCTTGTGCTATTCAAAAATCAAACCAAGAAGCTCCGCGCCATTTAATTTCTCTATTGTCTCCAATTCAGCTACTTATCAAATTGTCAGTGAGTAACCTGTTGAGTGATGATGCGGCGAGAATATTCAGAGGCTGGTGACTTAGATCATTTTCACATGTTGACATGGCACGTACTGGGCCATTTGAACAGGATCGTGTGGGGTTAAGAGATTTTGGACCTAAGTTATTTCAATTATGCAGTGAACTTATTTGAATAATTTGATTTAATGAAAAGGGACAAAAATAAAATATGACTATGAAGAATCATGAAGTGTAAAAATGTTGTTAGTGATAATATCATTTTGCACCAACTGTCTATACCATTATACCAATGATAATGTATAATATATATATTTACTAATATACTTTTTTATCAATGGGCAAACAAAGTATTTTTTATCATAAATAAAAAGTAGTACCCAGCATTTTAGATCTAATGAAATTAGTTGTTCATAAATATGTCATATAATTATTTTATAAAATAACTCTTTAATTTTAAAAAAATTTGAATTAGGAGAGTACAAAATTATTTGAAAATAAAATAAAAGGCATTATAAAAATCATAAAAACCAAAAATTATAAACAAATTTTCTAACGTAGATCAGCTCGGATATTTACGAATTAATTTGGAATAAGTTCTTATTATTGACAGAATAATGATCAATTGTATTTAGTGGTACAAGTGTGATCTAAACATGGAACAATAATAATAATCGCCAATTTGTTCTTATATTTTATCTTCCAAATGTATTTTTTACCTTAATGTGCCTCACATTTTGATAATACCATCATTATAAGAAAGTAAATAAATAAATACATGAGTTCTAATTAATTTTCACTGAAACAAAATTTTATTAATTAGAGTGTTCTCATATGTATCGCGTGAAACACTTGGAACACCATATATATCTCACATAATAGGAAAAAGACACCACTACACCCACAAGATTTGAAGAAATAGTTATGTACACTCTCAAATTTTTGATGAGGGATATCAAGATTTTCTTTTGACTATAATACCCTTTATAAATTAGCCAAGCAAAAATTGACGTAAAATTTTTAATAAACCAAATATAACTAAAATAGATTAATTTGTTTAATAGGCTAATATTAGGTGATTTTAATTTATAAAATAATTTTTAAAATGTAATTATTATATTTATTTAATAATATATTTGGTTATTATAAATATTTTAAATAAATCTTTGGAGTTAAATGGATACACAATTAATAAAAAGTAATAATATATTAATACTATTAAAATTGTTTATATATTGAAAATAATTTAGAATTTTTATATATTCAGTTCAATTATTATAGGGTGTAAAAGAATATTAAATATCTTTTAAACATTAAATTATTTTAAAATGTATACATTATTACATCTATTTTAATAATATATTTTCTTATTATAAAATATTGGATTCATTTTTTTTTTTTAGTTATGAGGGTGAAAAGTATTATAATTAAAGAGAGTCTTGTTATTCCTTATTTAAAACTGGGATGTACACAATATTTCCCAAACCTTGTAGGGGTGTAGGTTCCTTTTCCTATATTGATATTGTATTATCAACAATATGGGTGTTAGAGAATGCTAATCCCACCCAAGATCCGTCGGTAAAAAATATCAAACCAAATGATAAGTAAAAATAGATGAAGATAAAACAAATCACCGCTACACAAAAATTTATTTTAAATTTATTGCTAGTGTTAGATTTACTGTCTTTAAATCAACAGTTCAACTCATTACGGCTTTTACTAAAATTTGTAACTTACCCGGACCCCAAATGTATCCTATAAATCATTTGGAATCAATTTTATATCTAATAATTAGCTGAATAAAGCTTTTTGAGTTTAATATCAACTTATGAATGAAGAAGAAATATTTGTAAAAAAACAAAAAAAAAACATGATCGACTGTTGTAATCTTAAAAAGTGATTACTGTGTTTTTCATGACTACACCTTGAAGGCAATAGAAGTTTCTTTATGAAAACAATCCGCATATGAAAAGCCATTAAATATTGATGGGTTATCTTTTATTGATCATCCTAACTATTTTACGTGTAAATGAACTTTGATTCCTCAAGATTAGCATTTTAGAATTTTAGTAATTTGTACAAACCAGCTGAAACTGTCAATTAGTAATACATTTTGATAGTAATTTATTCATATAAAAAAAAAGTGGATTTGATGAAGATATAAGTTATTTGCCATTGCTGATATAACAGCGAAACTAGATCATCTAGTCACCACAAAAGCACAATTCATTTTTCACCCCTGTTTCGGTTTTGTTAGGAAGTTGATAGACCTTCATTTTACTATGATGGTCGACTAAAATTAATACATTGTAATCTACTAGTAAGCTGATCAATACTACCTTTTGAAATTAAGGAGAATAATCTTAATTAATTATGGATTCATTAGACTTAGAAACGCAACTCCAAATCTTTTGCTATTAAAACCTCATGATATTGTTTGAAGCTAGAAAGTGCATGAATTTGAGGCTAATTTAAAAAAATTCAAACTATCTCAACTTTTTTTCACGCTATGTGAAACCCATGGGAAGGATAAAGGTTGAAAGTTATGAAAGGTAAAGTACGATTGAATAAATTTGATTAATTAATTTACACAAAATTAAAATATTACCAATCTAAAATTATGGATTATATATGCACAGATTTGTAAAGAAAGCTTGATCAATTGACTCTCATAAGAAGTTGACTAGAAGAGGGTATCAATCATAAAATTTAATTTCCCAACAGAATTGGTGATAGTTTTTCCACCAGTGTTTTTAATTCATTCTTGAATTTGTGTAACACTTGAATTTAAAAAGAAATATTTAATAAATAACTAAATAACATAAAAAGTGTGGAAAACAAAGTTCATTGATTTGACTCTTCCATCTATTTCCTGCGGCGTCATTGCAACATCTTTATAAATTATCCAACTGTTTCGTTTTCGGTGAAACCTGTCACGAGAATAAAGAAGCAAAACAATTTCATCTTTTGAGCGAACATTTTCATTTGAGTGGACACTTTTTTTTAATTATATTTTAGGACTGCCAATTTCCTCCACATCCATAGGATCAAATTCAAATTTTATATCTCTTGTTTCCACTCAAAAATAGTGCACTAACTGACTCGTCGAGTTAGCCCAACAAGAATTGAAGAGAGGTTAAGGACTGTAAAGGTCGGAAATTGAGTAAAAGCAGAAATCTTAGAGTCGTTGAAATCATTGTGTAGGCAGGCGATAATAAAATCATCACATATATAAAACACCCATTAATATTTTAATCTAGAATTTAATCAGTTCGACGTGAATCTACTGTTATATCATGACAGAACATTTTAAGTGTCATACTAGACAATTCATATAAATCCCTCTCTCCTACATATACTCTAATGCATGTCTTTAATTTAAGTTTATTGAATATAGCTTGAAAGTAAATCATCACATATAAAGGGTTATTCTTTCTGAAATCATACATGTATAAAACACTTAGGAAAAGAGATAATTCAAGTTCTTCCCAGTGTAGAATCATTGCAGCACCTTTTTCCCTGCCGGTATACCAAGACACTACTCAGCACCACTCTAAATGAGGAAACTTATTCCATCCTGTAGCATGTTTGACATTTCTAAAATAATAACATGCGATAGTCAAAACACATCATCAATATAACTATTATGGCCGTGGCGATGCTATTCAAATGAAGCAAAAGCTCGCACCATTTGGTTTCTCTTTGGTGCTCCCCCTTTGTGACGCTGACTCAGATTCTTCATTTTTCTTAATCAAATTATCGTCAGTTACAACCGCTCGAGTGATGATGGCGAGAATATGAGTCCTGGTGACGTGGATGAGTTTGCGCGATGACATGCTGGGCGTCTGGGAAGAGATTTTGGACCTATGTTATTTCAATTAATGAAACCATTTTCTTTTACACCCAATCATATATCTTGAGGAACGATATTTTAAGTGGAATCATGGGCACCATTACATTGAAGTGCTGTTAGTAGAAGACGTGATATGAAAACCCCTCTATTTAATGGCCGTTTGGTTTCATTTTTACGCATAATTATTTTGTTTCTATAAAATGAAAAAAAATATATATATATTTTGAAGAACAAAATGAAAAAATCTTGATATATGAAAAGAATTAAATTTTTTCTTAATTAAATTTGACAGTGATTCTTCCCTATTGAAATACAGATGCATATTAGATAAAGATCTACAAAAGTTTCTGAAATTAAATTTATCATGACACAAGTCAATTTCAACCCTCATATGTATACTCCCAGAATTGAGAGCATGGTGCAGTCAACCTTTGTACAAGCCCTTTGGCAGAATGTGTTGGTTCATTTAATACATTTCTCCAAGAAGAGCGATGCACCTACAAACTTTGAAATACGGCCCGAGATGAAACAATTTCCCTACAACAATATTACTTAAATCGCACCACAAAACATACGTCCGTGACAACTTGTTCTAACAGAAACGAAATAGTAAAACAATTTCATGAAATGGAAATAAAATTTAAAAATTTTCAGTACCTGGAGTATTTGGCTTCCACTGCTAGCTTCAAGTTTATAATTCACAAGGAAAACAGTCATCAATCATTCAGTTAAAATTTTTCTTCTTATACATTATCCTCATTTGTTTCTCTATAGATATTGATAATAAGGGTCGGCTACGATTCTGCGGTGATGCAGTCGCTGGTTCGTCAAACGTTCCACGTGAATGGATCCACGTGGGCCGAATAAGTGGGATCAGCCAGTGAATGCTAGCGGTGATAGCAGTATCACCGTTGCGCAATGCTTTCTCACGATAATAAACATAATTTGAAGTGTTAGGATTTATGGTTTCTAAGCCAAGCTGGTAGATAATATTATTTTACAATCAATACTAATTCAATACTACATAAAGTGATATACTTGCATTAAATGACATAACACAGTTAATGAAAGTAAGTAATGGATTTTAGTTGGCAATAATGTATGCCCATTACTATAATTTTGTATTAGAATTATATAATATTTACTTTTATTATTTTATTGTTAATTATATAAAGAATTAGTTAATAATTATTATTTATATTAATTACTAATGTAAATAGGTATTATTGCTATTGAACAAAAATATTATAATATAGCATATTTTATATTTATTTATTATAGTAAAATTAAAAAGATAATTAAAATATATTTAATGCCTCAGTGAAATTAGTTGAAACGTATAGTGCATATGCACCTGTGTAACTTCTAAATTGTAATCCTTGGTTAGTGATAAATTAATGTGAATAGTATTACAATAATATGCAATGCTATGCTCCAAACTACACTTTTTAATACACTAACACTAAATTTTTCATTAGTAATTCATATTTTAAAAGTTACAATATTAATTAACCAAATAAACTGCTTACAATCATCTATGAACATGTTCAAGTCAAACTAATATCTAACCATAAATAGTATTTAGTTGAGCATTTTCAAAGAAATTTAATCAAACAATTAAACTAAATTTTGGTTTGAAAATTGGAAGAATTGGATTCACTGATAAAGGAATTTAAACTAAAATTGAATCCATTTGTTGTAAGCACTTATGATTTAGCCCCATAAATTTACAATATTTATTTCGTGGCCTCTAAAAGTTTGTAATTTCTATAGTATTTACGGTCATATCCAAGTCAAAGCCAAAATCGTCTATCCTTGTAAATGTGCATAATTTTTGTAAAGTGCATACATTTTAAGGAAGGTGCTTGCTCCTCTTTCTTATTGTTAATTTAGGTGCTGGGTAGAAAGAAGCAGAATCCGGATTAACCTTCTTCAGCAATACGTAACT
>JAUJEN010000238.1:0-98678 GCA_030448925.1 Citrus cavaleriei
CTTTCATAAGAAATAAGAGAACCAATCAAATCATCAATAGGTAAGATGTTTTAAATCCTTAGTTTTCCTATATGGCAGTTTTTGTCTTTAATAACTCTACGAAATGAGAGTTATCATGATACTTGTACTTTATATTAATATTACTTAGAGAGTAAATGATGCATTTTAATTGTGATGAATTACATTTGGCATGACCCATCCATTTTAGATTATTTTTAATAAATTGAGTTTGTTTTAATTATTTTGTACTTAAATTATATGCATAATTATAGGTGACTGAAAGCTCAAATTTTAGGGATGAAACACTGCTGCAATAGACTTGCAGAGATAATAAAAAAACTTGGTTACAGAGGAGTTAAAATAAGTCTGGAACAGTAAAGATCCTATAGCTGTTACTGCAACAATCCTGGAGCAGTAACAGACTGGATTTTGCATGCAACCACTAAAAGGTTGCAAGCTAACGTTTTCAAAAATGGATGATACGCCCTACACACTCTTGGTTGCCCTAATCCCAAGTTTTGGTGCGAGCATGTACAAAAAAGAAAAAAGAAGAGCTATCACCCAAAGAGAAACACAGAGGAAAATAATAAGAAACAGAAAGTAAGATAGATTCAGAGGGTCGTAACAGAGGGACCTAAGGTAAAACAATAAAAGGAGAAAAATCACAATGACCAAGCAGAACTCAGTTTTTCTTCATTTTCTTTGTTTTCAGATTTATTTTCGAATATATTCGATGGTTAAAACAGCTTTATTTATTATTCGCAAATCATGAACTGAATTTATCAGATTGAGTGATAAACGAGATCTTAATTGTTATTAATTGACTTGAAGTACATGTGACGTTGTCTGAATCTTGTTATAGCCTTTCTCATTTTTCATTATAATTTCGATTTCCTCCTAATCGCCCATTCGTGGAAATTAACTAAGAAAGAGTTTTAAAAGTCTACCTTAATGGAACAAATTAAGATAATACATGGTTTTAGACTGAGTTTCCAAATTGGAGTAAATCACAATTCAACAGGTCATACCTAATCTAAAATTCCATGAAGAACTGATAAAATGATTAATCTTATGTAAGTACTGTAATCCCAAAAGTTTAATACATTCTAATGCTAAAGATAACAACTCCATCATCATAGTTATATTTATATAAGATATCTAAAATGTACATACCGGCGATACATGTATAATTCTCGCCAGTTAGATGTAAGAGAGATACCTGCATCAATGTGTCTTTAATTAGGAAAACAAATTACTATTAAGTATTTCATTAATTCAACTACTTTATTCTCATTGATTACATTCTGTGTTCGACCTGAGAATTTTCTCATTGTATTTTTATTTGAATTAGTTCATTAGTTTCATTAATTGTTTTATTCCACTTAGAGTGAAATCAAGACAGCTTAAGATCACATAAAGAATACGAGCAAGATCAATCCCACGGAGACGATCTGAATATTCATATTAATAGTACTCATACGCATAATAGCACATTAACACCCATAGTAATAGAAATTATCCATCAGCTTCCATTTAATCGGGTAAAGACCAACGATCTTCTTAACCTTTTCATTATTTTATGCAAGGTTTTCCTAGTGCTCTAATAAATATCCAAACCTAATATATGTATCAAATACTTTCATTTTGTTCCATTTGAACAATTTATATTGTTGTCATGTATCTACTTAACCAGATTTCACTTGATTTTAGCCCGATAGACAACTTTAAGTTTGTTTCTTAAATTTCCAGTACTTTCGTAATCAAATAATTTATGTAAACCTTTTCTTATCAAGTACAAAAATAAGTGTGATTCATAGCCTTGGAGTTTAGAGACAACTTTTTCTTTGATGTCTCACCTACTGGTTTGATGATTGGGATATTTTTCCTCATTGGTAATATACCTAATGGACCATCATTAACAATTTCCCAAATTGTGAATGGTGTTCTAAATAAATTCTCATACTATTAACAAAGCGAGTCATTTCCATAAAAACAGAGGTCTCTAGTCATTAGTTATCTTCAAATGGGAATCATTTGAGGCTGTCAGTTGATCTTTAACTCTGCAAGGGTTAAATCTATAAAAAAGTAGCTTACCGATTCCAAATGAAATTCTAACCAAAGAATCCAAGAGGAGCGTGAACTGGGATTCTAAAAATTTAAGTAATTAAAATTTAATGCGATTAAACAAAGAAACCAAATTTGAAGTAAAATTAAATTAATGTATAATGAAAAACAAGCGAGATAAAGTACAGAGAGCAAAATGTTAATTTTTACGTTGTTCGTACCAATCGGTGTTTACGGTACACCTCCAAGTCAATTTAGCCGAGGATTCTAATTCTTCAAAGCCTTCCAAGGTTTCAAGCACTTCATAATCAATTTCCCAGATTAATCAACCTTTACAATGTTAGATTATCCTAAACGCTCTTTAAATCCTTGTTTCAACACTTACATTCACTAAAAACGTATTATAATTGATTTTTCTCACACAATATATGTATTTACAAATGAAAGCTCAATGAGTGAATCAATTCAAGTAAAACATATATTGTGTCGATCCGTTAAATTTCAATAGATCACTATATTTTTGACGGAGTGTTGTTGAGCTTGGGATTTTCAAATTGTCAACTTTTATTATCTAAAATGTTGGATAACCGTTATCTTCCAAAGGACCTTGTATAGATATCTATTATACCATTTTTAGATGCTTATCTGTCATCATCAAGGTCCGTGAGATTAAACTTCAATTCTACTCAATGCTCAAATGTTTTCTCTAACCTAAGAAGTTATTTTTATCTAGAACTCTGAACATTAAATTCTCACAGATATCGCTAGCTTAAACACTGAAGGTTGTCGATTTCATCCGCAGAGTTTATAATCTTTTCTTAATGAAGCAATAGCCATTTGTTAGTCTTTACAGGAAATCATTTATTATTAGAATTTTATTCATGCTTAATTTATTACATTTGCCAAGTTAATTTTGATCCGGCTTAACTACATGCGTTCACACCTCAAATATTTAAAACAAGTTTGTACTTCAAAATCATTATTAAGAAAACACGTAAAGTTAACAATCTCCCTTTTAGCGACAAAATTTTTCAAGTATTATGTACTAAAATTTTACTCCCCTCAATATTTCCAAGCTCAATATATAATAAATTAGCTCACTTATTTATAAATAAAAGAGGTTCATAAAGCGTTCACTTATTTCTCCCTTCATCATAAAAAAGTTAAATAAAATCGGTATCAAATAAATAAAGATAAAAAGAATTACCCACGTGGTTTAAAATTTCAAAGAGAACTCCTCCGCTAAAAATGGATAAATCCTCAAAATGTAAAACAAGTAAGCACTCCCTAAATAATCATCTCAATTTCAATCACAAACCTTAATGATCTCTGCCCAAGAACATAACAACGTATTACGTAAATCATTAAGATAAAAATGATCAACCAACCAAGTAAAAACAGTAAACCTCGAATACTAAAGACCTCGCTTCGAAAGTGATTTCCAAAGATCCTTATAAACTTCTACATAATCCTTTAATCTTTATCCGTAGATCAAGGAAAGTAAATGATTCCCCAAATTTCATATAATATTCTCACAATCAATATGTAATTTGAAGCTACTAAGAATTCTTGAGTTTTCTTGTTTCAGATTTTGTCTTTCGACAAAGGTTCCATCTCAAATATTCGGAGATTATTGCTCTAATCAACGAAGCCATACTTTTCATCTCCCTAATACATCTATTTTGCTCAACGTTGCGCTGGTTTAACTTGCTGTAAACCGACTGGGTATCGTCAAGATTCGACGGGCAGCCCATTCCGCCAAGATATTCACTAAAAAAGTTTGTTTCTCGAATCGCCGACATCGATAAAATCAAATCTCCATCATCAAGTTACTTCTTTAAGACACCATCTTTTTGCCCTCGTTTGAAGCTAGAGAGAATCATTTTAACCTCACTTCACCTTGGTTTCCAGACCGTATAAGCTAGGTTTAACTCACAAGGCTTTAGAGACCACATGATTATTACTGCTCAATTCAAACCTTATAAAGATATAAAACTTCTTCCTTCGGGCCTCGAGATCACCTCCGCTTCGGTCTCTACCGTGGACGAAGTCAATAACCGTTATTAACCGCACTTATCCTCATTCTAACTACTCGATCATCGATTAGTCTAGCCCATGAGTTTCAAGAGTAAAATCGCTAATGTTATGCTTTGATCAAGTAAAGTGAGGTTACTGTTTTATGTCAAATCTAATTACTCCACTAACTACTTACCTTCGATGACACATTTTTGTCAAAGTAATTTATTCGTCATCACATTGATTGAATACACCCTAAATATGGTCTTACTTTACGAAAATTACATCATGCTAATGCCCATTTCTACATCTTAAGATATTTGATTCTTGTATCGGTAAAGTTTAACTAGTACAAGACACTCGTACTAAATTCTATCCTCCTCTTGTTTTAGAATTGAACTCATGGCCCACTCAGACATTGTTAGGTATAAGTATAATGTGTCGCTTCTCATAGTATAAATAACAAAGCAAGTTTGCGATACTTTTCAACTTCTGAAATGCTTTCAAGACTCTACCTGGGTTCTCTTTCCTCTCCTCACGACCAGTAAGACATGACACTTGTCTTTTGGCTCTTCGATAAGAACCCCATTTAGAGCCGCCATTTTTCCACGAGGCTTTGTATTCCTTATAAGCGAGAGATTATCTCGATAATTGCTCGAAATTTTCAAGATTAGCCTCGATTTCTCTGGGTGGGGCTACTGTTAAACCCCAAGAACTTCCCCCGAGCTTACCCCCAAACACACACTTTTCGTGGTTAAACATCTTGTACCTTTTTAGCAACTCAAAACTCCTTTCTAGGTGTCTCGCAGCTTGACTGAATTTTTAGATGAAGCATCATGTCGCCTACATACACCTCTCTCATAAAAATTTCAATGAAAGTTTGAAGATTTTGTTAACCAGCCTTCATATACGACTTTGTATTCTTAATGTCGAAAGCATTACCTAATAGAATAAATCTTAAGATTGTTAGCCTATATGGTTATAAATGTTATTTTAATGGATAAGAAAATCACAACGCTTTTATAAACAAAAGAATTGTCAGTGTTTTTATCACAAGAAAATGATTTTATGTAAATTAGTTGTTTTCAAGTTTTTGGCTCTTAAATCTGAAAGTTTTGGAGAACTTGAAATCAACAAGTATTGTTTTAAAATTTTGAAATTAACCTTCATACCTCTATGAAACGCAGAGTTATCATATTATTCTTTAGGCTTAACTCAAGATTACTTGTAGAGTAATCATGTATGAAAGTGCAATTTTTATTACATTGCATCAAAGATTCATTTTAGCCAAGTTTACTAAGTTTCATTTGATTTCTAATAATTGTGTGCTTAAAATGATAAGAACAAATCAAGTGGTAACTCCAGAGTTCAAATTTCCGCTTATAGTTGATGTCAGGTAACGGGCTTATAAAAAAGACAAAAGAATACATATGTAATAACCGAGCAACTGAACAATGCAAACGTTGTAGCTATCGCTATAACAACCAGCAGTCAGAAAGTAACCCGAACAACGATGAGAAAATTTAGTAAAATACCAACATATTGTGACATAAAGTTTCCTTGACCCAGACGCGAGCCCGGACATCCGTTTGCCCTAATTTCAGCCATAAAAGAGTATCATTACGTAAAAGAAAGAGGGGATAAAAAAGAAAAAGAAACAAAGGAAAAATAAATTTTGAGGGCGCAGGATTAAGGTCGCACCAAGGAGAAATTTGCGAATCAATCGAATTAAAGATTTCTTATTCTTTTCTTATTTTCATTTATTTCGATCATAAAAGATGTATTGGGATGGTCGAGACTATATTGTTTACTTTTTCACAACCATAAACTAAATTTACTCAGAAGTTGAGTGATAAATAATTTTAATAGATCATTGATTAAATTTATGCAAGTGTCGCATGTTTGTTATACATTTCATGTGATAGTATTTATTAAAGTCATTATTTCTAAAGCAAACCACCCATTTAACGACAGGTGTTTCTGGTGAAAGAGCCACAAAGCATTGGTTTTAAATGAATATTAGAAAGTAATATTTCGTCTTTAAATGGGCTCTGAAGTTGAGTTTAACTCTCCGGCCCAAAAGGGTCATACTTAATCTAAAATTAACGATGAACTAGATATACCGATTCACCTCAGGTAAATTGAACTCTGAACGTAACGTTATATCTTATGATTACATAACACTAGTCATCATAGATTACATGTATATAAGACATCCAACATGCGATAGCTTCAGTTATAAATGAGTGCATTCTTCCCATTGCCGTAGTTAGACGCTGCAGCAACTCTAGAATCAAAATTCCCCATAAAAAAATAGCTTCAAGTCTCTATAGAGAGTTTAATCACCAACTTATTTTATCTTTATTGATTGTATCCTTGTGCTTGACGTTGAAGTTTGTTTTTTGCATATTTTCTTTTTTTTTATTTTATTAGGTAGTTTATTAGTTTAATTATTCAATCTACTTTCAATTAAGATTGTTGTGGTAATTTCAATATCAATTCATGCGAGACGATTCGAATACTTATCATTATATTACTTTTGTTGTGTAACATCACACCTATTAATCTATAGTATTCAATTCTATACTAACAATTGTTTAGCCCCGCTAAGCGTGAATAATCGCTTATTGAAAATTGTGAATTTAATCTAAATAGTGCTACACATTAATCTTATTTTAATTATTATTTTGTTGATGGGGAATCTTTGCATGCGCAGCCAAACCTATTGAGTTTAATTTGATCTAGACAAGTAAGAGAACATAAAATTCAAAGTTGTTGTAGTACGATGACCAAGACGATGTGGAAAAGCTTAAATCATCTAGAGTAAATACAGCTAATAATTGGTTAAAGGGCAGAATGGACAAAACGATTAGGGATGACACAACTAAAAGAAATTTAACCCCCAAGTATAAGAGTGTCTTGTTGTATTATAACCCAAAGGATTTCTATATTTATCCATTGTTAAAAGACGCATCTAGTTTATTTTGCATTTTATCTAAAAATTGAAATTAAAACTGGAATATAAACAACTTAATTTAAATGAAACTATGGATTGAACTAGTTAGGGTTACGGATCCACCTTAGAAATAAATAAAACTTAATAAATCTTCTTTTTGCCAATTGTTTTTGTGATTTGTTGCCCAAAGATTAATTATATAAATTATTATTATTTTCCTTTAATTTTATGATGGATTAAGTATTTATTGTGCCAAAATTTAATTTGTTCACATGGAAATAAATACCATTTCACCACATGTCCAGTATTAAAATCTTAAGAAATCATTGTGCCAAATTCATTTGTTTGTTTCATAATAAATCAAAAATTTAAAATATAAAACATGTATAAAATTAAATAGAAAAGTAATTTAATTTATAAAATTAAAAATAGAATCATTAAATCGCATATTTCCTAAGAGTTTCACCTTCCCTAACTAATATTATTTAGTTGCCATACTAAAATAAAAAGAAGTAGTAAAATTTAATTACTGGCAATTAAAAGAAATAAAAAAACAACTAAAATTGGAAATAAACTAATTTTATTAATGAAAATACTATACAAAATATTAAAACACACTGGAAATCAAGATTACAAGGAGATGGAGAGAATTTGGAGAAGAAGAGAGTTGCGGTAGGTATCGACAAAACATAAAACGGCGCTCTATTTATGTAAAATAAATTCATAATCCAAAGGCTTTTCAAGGGTCCATTATAGCTTACGATGTGGCCTCACAAACTCCTTAGATCAAGTCCAATGGTCAAGTCAAACTTCAAAAGTCAACATCACACGCGGGTATCATTTGACTCATCCGATTTGCCCAAAGTTAATCTAATAGATTTGGCGGTTAATGAAGCGATCGGTCGACTACCAAAGATTCGATCCAATTGGAACTTGTTTCACTCAACCATTGCCACGCAGCACAATTCGCCGCTAATAATCATTGAATCTGCCGAGATTTCTAGCTAAAATCGCCACTATCCCATGCAATCACATCTATCGTAGTGCAGGAAATCGCATTTGTAAACAAGATTGCACGACGTTTACCCAAGATAAAACCAAACGCTAAATCGGCTTTTAAGAAATAAGATTTGGCATGAAAGCATCAAATTTATTTTTAAAAAAAAAAAAATCAATCAGTCGTGTTTAAAAATTCTCGGTATTAACAATGAATATTTTTTATGAGCAATGTTCTTTCAATTTTCACTCAGGGAGCATATTATTTGTGGGAGCAAATCAAGACAATATTTTTCTAAAAAGTTTGTCACTATCAAAAAGTGAGATTGTTAACATAAATTATTCTCTTTATCGTGATTTTGACGACAATAAATATGATTAAGATTGATTAAATCGCTAAACGCCAACATAATTCTTCATCTATTTTGACAAGTTTCATAAAGCATTTTTATAAAGATTTCGAGACAAAACAACATCTTGCAAATAGGTTCACTGCAGTTAGCCAGGAAAACGGCGATCCCGACATGTGTAGTAAACGGCCAACATTTCTTAAGTGTAAATGGAGATTAGCCTGGACGAAACGCACAATCGAATATTTGTGATAAACGGCTCAACATATCAACCAGTATTTCACCAACCACATCCGACAATTTGAAAATCAGCCCAACGGTCATATTGACCATCTGGCGATCCCACATCTAGCTAACTACGATCCGATAAGCAGCAAGAAAAAGTCAATACGACTAGTTTTCAGCTGCGCCTATAGCTCATTCACCAACAAAGGTTGATCAGCAGTCATTCACCATTGAGCAAATATTCGAGAATATACCATAGAAAGCTCGAGACACATTCTCTTCATCTATTCACATCGGGCATTGGATTGGTGATCTTAAATATCAAAGAGAAAACAATTTGTAATCTTTACTTTGAGGATTGTAAGTGCTCGATACACTTGCTAAGAGATCAGATAACTTCGTTGTAAAGTGTCCATTGACACCTCAAGTCAAGTTAGCATTCGGGGCTTCCTCGAGGCTTGCTTAAGGGAATCCCTGCCCGGAAAGCTTGAGGCCGCGGACGAGTAAGGCGGCCGAATCCACGAAAAAATCTCGCGGTTTGAATCTCTCTTCCCTATCTTTTATATTGTGATCATCTAATTATATCGGCTTTAATTCGAGTTATAATCGCATTTAGATTTTCTTTTAATATTGAATAATTTTTGTAATCCCAATTCTCTTGGGTTGCTTACTTGTTTTTCAATACCGTGTTGACTACTCAAACCAGTAATATTTCAGATATTGCAAATTGTAGGGCAATTTAATGGGTTACCTTCAGAGAACCTTTATCTTCATCTCAAGCTATTTTCGTAAGTTAACATGCTTTTAAAAATTACTGTAGCATCATGTGCTGTTAATCAGACTTTTCCCATATTCATCGAGAGATCGGAATAAGTGTTATTGAACTTTACTACCGTGCTCCATCACAACATGGAATATTCGTTGAAAAATTCTTGTGAAATACTTTCCACCGTCTATAAATGCAAAATCGGCGAATGAAATAACATTTTTCCATCAACTTAAAGACGAAAAGTTCGAATGACGCACGAGATGACGCATAGCGTACTCAAGATGCCCTCATCATGGTATTCCTTGTTGCATACAAATGGAAATTTCACAATGAGCTAAATCTGCCACCAGATTGATGATTGATACTTAGCTAACGGAGCTTTGCTAATTAAATCCTACAAACGTTCTTTCACGACATTGGAAAAATTGGCATCAACAATTATCAACGACCATCAACCAAATGTCGTAATGCGGAGCAACACGAAATTATAATGGATGCATTTAGCACTATCGCTCAGTAACTTCACCAACAAACATGGTAAAAGCCATGACCAATGCTCTAGTAACCCATTCAACAAGTTGCTGTTTGTGTTCGGTCATATAGAGACGCTTTGTTCGATAATTGTCTCTGGATTCCACCAATCAATAATGTGGCAAATTATACGTATAATATCATAACAATCCAACTCAAATACCTATAATCCCGGACGGAGATAAAGACTCAAATCTCTATGGAACAACAACTAGACTCAACCTCATTGCAAAGATCCAACAATAGACGCACATCCACTAAGATTTCAATAAAGAAAAATTAAGTGATGAACTCGCTAATAATGATCAACTCGCCTCAAGCTTTACGAAGAGTACATTGTGAAAACGGCATCGTCCAAAAGCCAAGTCAGAATTCATGAGGAATCTAAAAATCAAATTCAGGGTAACTCATATAACAATGCGAATGCACTCGTAAGGCCACCCAAAGAACACGTAAGATCAACAAAAGGAAGGAAAAACATTGTGCCGATTAACTTAAGGTCCTAAAAGATGTATTCTTATTGGTATATGAGATTGATAACCTAACTTAACCTTAAGATAAACTTAAATAAAGGAGAGCCCTAATATTTGAGTGTTAGAAATGCATATTTATAAAGGAGAAACCGTTATTTTACATTTCAAGCCTTACATTAACAACCCTTACTTTTTATGTATTTAATATTCTTGTGATTTAATTACTTGTGTCTTATTTTAATTAAGAATTTATGTATTTCAGTAAGACATAGCTGTCATTAACAAAGGAGAGATCGACGCAAAATCCATCACTTTTAACTCAGGACGGTCGAAACCTTGTGAGGAGCATAATCGAAAAATGACACTATTCACATGTATCGGGTACTATTCACGTGATACGGCATCAGAGCATCGTTTCACTAAGATCAAGCTCACATGATCGATCGGTTTATCACAGACGACCGTACGATGCCAGACGATCACGAGGCTGGCCACGATCCTCACGGGCTAAAAATTTCCACAAGACTGGTCAATGACGTGGCGTGATATCATGGATTCAAAAATTCACAGACGCCAAGATGCATCACACGCGATTATTTTCAACCAAACCATATCGTTTCATACTGGTGGTCAAACTGCGGACTGTTGACTGATGACGGGCGCTAACTCCCAGCTGCCCAACCGCTTTTAACTGGCGCTGCGGATTTACCCATGTATCTATAAAAGGGCCTCCCTTTAATTTTATATCTCAATCCGGCTTGGGACCATTTTCGTAATTCTTCCATTCAGATGGTATTTTAATAAATTTATTTTGGCCTTAGTTCACCATTATGAGTAAATGAATTTTTCTTTTGCTTTGGTCAGCTAAGCCCCAACATGTGTCATGGGCTCGATTTCGTAACTTATTTTCTTTTCTCCCCTGGGCTATGGATGATTTCACTTATCGTCACAACACCGATTCATCGATAATTACCGTTACAATCCATTTTCTAGTATAAGGTTATTATTATTTGGCACGACAAGCCTCAACAATTGGTTATTGATTGGGAGCGCCTGCTCAAGTATACATGGATTCCCCCATGATTTTAATTGGTATTAATACTTTATTGATGAAGCTCATTTATTTACGCCGACACGGATCCCATACCCAAGTACGCTATTTCCAATGTATTTCGCTTCAATTTATTCTCGCCATTGCAATTCCAATTTGTAATTTATTATCGCCATTTCAATTCTACCTTTAGGATAATTTAAATCATCAATGGCTGGTACCCAACCAATTCACTTACGTAATTAATTCAATAATTAAAATCCAATTTCCTCTATGATCGACATCACAAATTACTGATCTATACTACAACAGATTCGCGCGCTATAGCCATTAAAATTTGCACAACACTCAACAACCCACTTTACAAAATATACTTATGTATATAGATAATTTTCAATTTAAATATAGGTATTTTATTTTAAGCCAACAAGCCCTAAAGTCTATAATATTTAATTTAAGGAAATCAATACATAAGTACGACATAAGAAAACGAATTTACATGTTGGATTTACATAAGTCGATGATGCGAGAAGGTGACGTAGAAAAGTTAAGACTTCGTAATTTAGTAAGTTCTTTATAAAGATTAGTTCCAACCATTGATCAAGAGTCATGTGGCAAAATCTCAACTCATCCATTAGTCTTTAAGAAATGGCAAATACCCCACCACCTCTCATTTTCAACGCAATTCCAAAATTTCTATCTTTCTATCTGTAAAGCTCATAATAACAAGAGTAGAGAAATCATGCATTTGTAAAGGTCTTAGAGAAGTCAAGATTAAGAGGTAAGCACATTTTAATCAGAATGTAAGGAAAATTCTTTTATACTTAAAATTCATTTTTTGTCACCCTTTATATTACGACATGCTATTATAACGTGATTACGTTATATCTTTATACGGTCGCCTCGCATACCTAATACGCTATATATGGTCAGCCTCACGCCAATATGGATGGGCATTGCTGGTCACTTAATATATATTTATATATGTTGAGTGATGAAAGGTAGATTATAAAGAGAAAATTTTATTTTTCATTTCATCGCTTACCCGACGCCCTTACTTTTTGGGCTATTTAAGTCTCTTTATGATTTAATTACGTGTGTTTTATTTACAAGATGGCGTATTTTAGGGACAT
Organism: Citrus cavaleriei; assembly: GCA_030448925.1. Taxonomy (NCBI): domain Eukaryota; kingdom Viridiplantae; phylum Streptophyta; class Magnoliopsida; order Sapindales; family Rutaceae; genus Citrus; species Citrus cavaleriei. The sequence continues at coordinate 12,565 of JAUJEN010000238.1, forward strand.
CATGGTCATTTCACAATGAAGGAGATCAACAGCCGGAACAGACATTACTTTTGAACTCGTGATGTATCAAACCTGTACAGATAAGTTTAAAATGATATTGTTCATACGTACTCAAGATCGTCTATGTTATCGTCACGACATCGTTTTGGTTATATACCAACGATGACGTGGCATTGATTGAAGATGGGCATTGACTAATGAGGTGTCACAATTTAGCTGGACTAAAATTATTATATAATTATTGATCTCAGACGCAAGCAAAGATGTTATCGACTAAAATCGCATCGATAAGTATGTATATACACGTAATTATTTACAACTAAACCGGCTACTATTCAAAACCGCAAGGGTCAAAACGATGTCACTATTCAAACCGCTGGGTCAAACCATGTCACTATTTAAACCGCGATGGTCAAACCCGCCAAGTACTATTTAAACCGCGCCATTAAACCGCGATCGTTAACTCAATGACGCCAAGACAACCGCTTTGAAAATAAAATGCTTTTAACTGCATTACTACGATTCATTTAGCCAGATCTATAAAAGAGGCTCTTCCTCTAATTTAGCATCCCTGAATTCATTTTTGAGCTCCATTTTCTATAATTCCTTCTCTATCCTGTTTTTTCTGTATATTTTAATAAATTCTCATTTTACCCATAGCTCACTACAAGTAGCTAAGTTTCGCTCAAGCTGAAAGTTAGCCAAGTCTCAATACGTGGCTTTTAGGCTTTATTTGGTAAATTTACTTTCTCTTTCCCTCTGATTTTTGTGGATGTTTTGACTTTTCGTAAACAGATTGTAACAATCTTATCTAGATACCGCACTGGTTAAACCGGCTCTATAGTACAAGGTTATTACTATTTGACATGATAAGCCCTTAGCACTATATTGATTAGAGTATTGCATGGCGAGCTAAAGTTCTCCTCATGATTTAATTTTATGATTAATAAAGAATATTTAACCCATAGTGCATGTTGATGCAGATCCAGATACCCAAGTGCTTCATTTCAATAGAATTCGCTTTAATTTATTCCCGCCATTCTAATTTAAAATTTAGGATATTCCAAATCATTTCAATTAATAAATTCCAACTACCCACTCGTAAAAATTAATTATACATAATTAAAAACTAATATCTCGCAGGATCTATACTGTCACCATTGATCTATTCTACAATATATTCGTGCACTTACAAGTTCAATAAAATTTTCACACGACAATTTATATTTAATTGCTATGGTCAAGACATGAGCATTTAAAGACTCTTATTTTTAAATAATGTTGCAGGTTAATTTTATTATGCATCGAGAATTTCAAATGTCATATGTGCATTGATGCATGCATATAATGACCTCACAATGTTTGAAGAAGACGCTTTAGAAAATGAATATGAAAATAGGTGGTTGTACTACTGTGTGTGGCAAAGTTCTAAAGGAGGAAAAGCCCTCAAAGAAGTTGGAAAAATCTGGGGATTTACGTTACGTAACGTCAAAGATCAATCTAACGGTACCAAGGGCATTTACAGAAAAAGTGTCGCCCCCTTTGTAGTGCAACATACCTAGGGCCCAAATAAAGTTGTTTTGTATTTTCTAAATTTATTTTAAGAGCTTAATATGGTCATCTATATGTATTATACTTTATACATGCATCAAAGTGTTATCTTACTGGGCATTAACTTACTAAGTCCTGTATCATGCACCTATGAGTATAGTGTTGGCGCCAAGTCTCAAATCCATGACGAAGTGCATATGGGCATAATAGACATTGGGATTTTATAATCTATTCCAGTTTTTATTTCAATAAAATAAATATCTAGTTTTGTGTAAAATAAATTTTATACTAAAGCAGCTTGTATTTAATTTCTACTTTTCAGGAAGAAGTTTTATTTTGTTGTAAACTTTAGGAATCAGATTATATTAAAAGTAACTGTGTTTTTAAGCATTTTAAATAAATAATATAGTGGAGTGTTACAATACTGGTGAGAGTAGTCAAACTACAACAACTTTACGTAAAGTTAAGTGAATCAAGCAAGCCGTCACAAGATGTCAGCAAAGACCAGAGCTAAACCAGGGAGTAGACTGCATCAACAACCTTCATTACTGGTTGCGTACCAGCAATTCTGACATTCTCACCAATTTTCCTGCATAAAGATTTTGTATGGAAACAATATAAACAATTTAAAAAATTCCTATGTTAAAAACACCATGTATTAACATTCCTCAAGTAAGCATCGGAACAAAATGCCAAATTAAGTGAAATTTTTAAGCAGTATTCTAGTATGGAAAAAAAGCTCGAGAATCTCAAACTATTGCTTTTAACAAAAACAAACCACATACGTCAAATAAAATTTCAAAATTAAAAGATTCATGAGCTTACACCCATCTTCATCGAATCCAGTATAATGGCGTAACACCTCAGACGGTAAAGATCAATCTCACGCCCTTATCTCGCTCGCTAACGTGAGGGTGGAATACATATCAACAATAGTAACTTCATACCTGGCTAATGATTCATATGCCCATCTGGGCGAAAATTAAAGACGTGTTAATAGTTGCAGATAAATTCTATTTTTCCAATGGATTTTATTGTAATCGACTTCAAGCAGTATAAAGAAGTGCCAATTATTCTTGGTAGACCTTTCTTAGCCACTAGAAAGACTCTCATTGATGTGTAAAAAGGAAAATTGGCCGTGAGGGTAAATGATCAACAAGTCACATTCAATTTGCTGGATGCTATGAAAAATCCGGATGAGATTAAAGATTATAATTTCATCATTGTTGTGGATATTAAGGCGATGTAGTTAAACAAATGGTCAGAAAAGAAGAGGATCAAGACGCCGACTTTCAAGAGTTCAAGAAATGATACCGTGAACAACAAAATAACATGGCTAGAGGAAAATAAACTTTGAGGCACAAACTCAAACCTCTAAACCTCTAAAAAGGGAAGTAAAACCATTCGTACTCATTTATCAATCACCTTTTATTTTGGAATTGAAAATCTTACCTTACATTTAAAATATGTTTATCTGGCAAAAACAATACACTTCCCCGTAATACTGTCATATTCTCAACGTGTGTCAAGAGAAAAGTTTACTAGAAGTATTGAGAGAGAAGAAAGCTATTGGATTTTAAATCCATGACGATACGGGGTGAATCAACCCCATCTATGCATGCATAAAATTTTACTGTAAGATTGCTACAAATAATTCATTGAACAATAAAAGCCATTAAACTCATCACGGCTGGAAGTCATAAGAATGAGATCATAAATGGCTTAAGTTTGCTCTCATCTCATTTCGTAGTTCATCAACGGTGCTGTATTTATTGCTCGATCACGAATTTGTAGCATTCTAAATTTTGAATGCATTCATCATGGTCCTGCCTCAGCAGCTTCAAGTTTCGATTGCATTGCCTAAATTAAGTACAAGAGGCTTGAGAAATTGGTGAATCAAGTTGCATTGCTGGGAGCCGAGCCGAGCCGCCGATCCATTCTCATGGGAAACCTTGACACCATGAAAAATTACACGGTCTCTCCATCCAAGATTATATGTGTCGAGTAAAATAGTTCGATAGCTTTCATTACACCCCAAGTATTGGCTTTAATCTAGGTACGAAGTTACGATCATACTCTTTTGATTTACAGCCTATTAACAATGCTATTTGTCGAAAGGCCTTCAACTATCTATTCGATTTCTTTTAATTCTCCAAACTGACTTCGCTAATGTGCGAACCCTCATTACCCCTTAATTCTTTTAATATTCCTAAGTGATTGATTTCGTTGTTGGGAATTATCCGCTTGTCGCTGGAAGAAATCCCAAATCTCTTATGCATTTTTTGACAATAGCTCTTCTCTACTTGTTGCCATTAGCTATTCTTGCACATGCAGCAATAATCCCTCTAAAAAGTATTGGAATTGGTGTCATTTCTCGTACCCATAGTGTGGACAATTTAAAAGTAACCCATTAAATCGCTCCCATGCTTTAAAAAATTGCTTGTCTTCTCTTTGGGTAAACTCTAAAATTTCCCTAGGAATAGCATTGGTTTTACGGACTAGAAAGCATTTATCTGCACTTCATACTATTTCTTCCCATGATGTAATGCTATTAGGAAGCAATGTATTGAACCATGAATAAGCTCTATCATTTATAGAAAATGGGAATAATCTAAGTTTAATATCATCATCTAAAAAATCTCATATTTAAAAGTTTGACAAATAGCATGAAAATCATTCACATGATTATATGATCTTCATTTTTGCCATGTAATGTCGAGAGACAATTGAACACACACCACGCTTTAATTCAAAACTCCTAGTACTAAATTCCGTATTTTACGATGTCAGGCTCAAGTTAGCTATGGACTGAAGTATTCTTTTAACGCACTAGGTTTTAACTAAACCTCAAGAACTACATTCATAAAATCCATTTCAATTTTATCTTTAATTGCAACGTTTGCCTCACATGAAGCTGCTTTTTTCCAATTCAAAGTCTACATGCGCTCGCTTGAAAGAATTTCAGACCTTCAACCACGTGATACAGTTATTACAAAAAAAGTTTTATAATGTAACCACAAAAATAAAGGAATATTGCTCCATGGTATGAAAGGGATTTGTAGACCAAACACTTCATTTTAATTATTTTCACTCTTTAATTTATTCCGCCATTCTAATTTTAAATTTAAGAGGGGCTTGTTGGTTATATTTATAGTCAAACGCTATCGTGTCAATGTGCAAGGTACACAACAAGTAATAAAGTTGATTACTATTCAAGATCGCCTTATGTGGATCGATGTCACTTGAAATGTTACAAGACCTAATAAGGCAACTTCAAATTCAACTTGTTACAATGTAATGGGTTCTATCGAATTGATAATTATAAGAGCATAAAGCAAAAATGTTATCAGAAAGTTACAAACCAAATTAAACATGCCAGCATTCAATAGATTAACAGAATAGAACGATCAAACTCTCCTTACAAGATTGTTTTCACTGCTAGCACCAAGCAGTTACTTAAAAGTGTCAAGAAGACTCTATGTAATTAATCTAAGATCCTCAAAATGCATCGACGCTTGGAATCTCTACACCTTAAATCTATTAATAATGACCAATCACAATCAACTTACGGTAAGATTATAACCATTTAATCTTTCCACCCTACAAGAAAGTAATTTCTATGTTCTAGTGTGTCACAAATTCAAATCTCAAGTACGGGTTTCGGCGGGATTCAAGATAATCTTGATCCAGAAACTTAAATTGGTGATAGTAATATCTTTTATAATAGCACGCTCGCAATGCATAACACCTCCAAATAACTCTATGAAATTCTCGATCAACTAATCTTTTCCAATCCGATCTTCTTCTCTCTGCTTTTCTGATGTATTGGCTATAATTCGCCTCCTTTTACGCGGTACGCCTATTTTATAATCGGAAACTCAGTGGTAAAATAAAAGGACGCAAATGAAATGAATTAGAAACATGCAGATCGCACTGCAATGTGCTAAGTTTTCTCACTTATTGCTTCTAGATTACTACAGCACTGGTTGCTTTAACAATAGCTACAATACTGCATTGTTTCTGCTTGTGCTTTACTTTTTGTGCTGCCATCTTCTTTCCTTCTCTTGCTAATCTTAAGTCTCAGCATCCCTTCATAAATTAAGACTTTCTGAAAACCTACAATTATGCACCAGTTTTGAGCACAAATTACTTTGAGTCAAGCAAAACTTATTAAGACTCAACTAAAATGAATGTTTATGCAAAATATAACTAAAATGTATTAAAAACCCCTTATTTGTTCTCTAAGTGATCTTGATTTAAGTTTAGAATTGATGTAATAACTCTCATTTCATAGAGTTATCATACCCCCAAACTTGAACCATTACTTGTCCTCAAGTAATGACAACATACTAACACTTCATGCAAACAATCATGCAACACAACTTTAGCTCTTTTATCAAATTTGCAAGGATTCTTCCACCTTTATATCACAATCTTAATCATGCATAGTAGCCATAGTAAATCAGTTCTCGACCTAAGCTTCTTTCTGTCCATAGTGTATGTGTGCTACTTTGATTGAATTACAGAGATGCTATAACATCACCAGGAGATTGCATGTATTTCAACAGTACAAAATTTCATTCATATATGGGGTAACATAAACTTCACATTCTCGTACTGTGATGATTTTATGATTGAGAACTTGAGAGTATTCACCCTCCTCACTGCAACATTTATTTTTCATGTGAATGTCAATCAATTGTAATGATGACACCCAATTACTCGAACCACGCACAGATCAGAGTTGTTGTAGCAATATCTGTAATATAGTCTTATCTAGAGATATCTTTTATTCAAGGCTGAACATGGGGCTCATGAACAGACCTGGCTACTCAATGCCATAGACAGAAGACCTCATTTTATATATATTTATATATAAAATGCTATAGCATTGCTCATAACTCTTGCTACCTTTGAACACAATTCTGCATATGGGGTACATACTCAGATCTTGTTACTCAGCAACTTGAGCCATTGGAACAGAGTTTATTTCATAGATATCACAGTCAATCAAACTTGCTTTCGCCCCCAAACTTAAGATCTTTTCTATTCTTTTGGCTTTGCTTTCAGCAACTTCATACAATTAACTAATCCAAAGTTGTTGGCAATTTCAACCTCCATCTATAACTATCTCTACTTGGCATTCTCATAAATACTGAATAACACTCAATTTATCTTTATTAGGTTTTCAAATCCATACACAAATATTCGATAACAGAGCTTCATACAACACACAACACAAGCATAAACATAAACACAAACACAACCCTCTCAAACTTGAGAAATGTTGTGTCCTCACAAGCATACACAACAAAAGTACATAATTTGGCATGGACATGGAAGACAGTAGAGAATACCACACAAAGTGAAAAATATAATGAAAGGAAATTTCATTTTTTTTTAAAATGAAATAAATTAACCAGCGCGAGGAATACTTCCCGTGTTAAGTCTTCTTGCACATGACTGAACGAATTCGGCTTCATTGACGACCGCTTCATAACTTATCCTTTAGTGAAACTAAAAGTGGGAAGTAGCGGATAACGCCTTTGTCTTGTTCTTCCGTGATGGTGGAGGAGTCGACGGGTAGTTTAGCGGTTGACACCGATCTGGTGTTTTAATGCTAAATAATGGCTTCTAGACATACCACCTTTCTTTTGTTAGATGCAATCGGTATGAACAGTTGACCAAGAAAGGTGAATTAGAATCGATGCATCACCGCTCGCCCCACTAAATTTCGCGATAGCTGACAATGATATCAAGCTGGCTTCGCAGTGTATGCGTGACTCTTTGTTCTCAGAATACCACAAATGTGCATTAACTTACTCTATTTCATCTGTAGAGGCTGAAGGTGTTGCTATTTTCGCTTTGCCCTTGCCCTTGCCCGAAAAAACTGGAATAGCTAGTTCCACTTTGGGGTCTTCATCTTCCTCTTTTTGAATAATGTGCCTTTTCTTGATTTTGGAATGGGTCTGGAGTAAGGGTTCCTCACGAACATTCTTAGAGGAATCCTTTACCTCTGTGGGTGAGCTGTCAGTCGCAGACTTGTCACCTTCTTCCTCAGATTGATCAGATGGGTCAGCATCTTCTGGTTCTTCCTCCGCCATGGGTCTGCGCACAGCTTTCCGTTCATCCGTTGTAGATGGCTTCACGACTTCGCTAGAGCACCGTGGTGTTGGTAGCAATTCGGTATCACGGAGCAACGAATTAGAGAGTTCCGGAGGAGTTTCATCTAAAGAGCAAATCGCGGTGTAATGGTTGTCCGGGGCTTTAAATAGCCCAAAACCGATTGTTTTCCTCACGAGTTTCAAGACATCGAGTTATAATCGGTGCCTAATGGATTGTCCGTTTCCAAACCAAGAACTCATCTCATTGGCCAAGCATGTTGAATGGTTTAGTTTTTGCTCCAAAGACTCTCACCGATAACTCTCTCAACGGTATCGCACTCCTTCATTCTCGACATTGTCATCTTCTCTGCAAGACGAACAATCGGATACTATATGATGCCGTGATGAGCGCCGAAATAAAGAAGGTCACCATGCTTTATGATTTTTACCGTCAATCTCTGATTTCTTTTTCTATGATGCTACCCACATCTATGGGAAGCTCTCGAACAATGACATATAACAACACCAACCTTTCAGGAAATCGTAGTAGGTGAAAGTGGTTGGCATGTTCGAGATTTTAGAAATTTCACCCACACCCGCTAATAGGTTTCAAATCTATCCTATTAACTACACCTTTCCTCAAGTTAAATTCCACGATGCCCCTTCGATTGTAAGAGTTGTAAAAATGGTGTTCTATTTTTTCGGGGTCAATTTATTAAGCAATTTGGCATACTCACAATTAATTTCAGCAGGTAAATTATAAAAAGCATTTATAATGCGAAGTCTAATAAAACCAAAGGTGTTTACCCAAATGTCTACGATCGTATACCAAATTGGCGTAAAATTCCTTGACTACGGGTGGCACAAGATCTCGAAGGTGGTTGCAAAATTCCAGATCCACGCCACGTCAAAGATTGTATATCGTTTTTGCACACCTTTCGTGAATCGCTGGAAATTGAAACCTTTTCTTCCGTAGACCCAATGCCTAATGAATTCTTCATACTTTTCTTCGGCATGGTAACTTTGGAAGCGTGAAGGATCTTTGAGGCGATTGGTTGTTTTCTTAAACCTTGGCATTGCTATAGCAGTAATAAATAGAGGATAATGTCCCTGAGAGTAAAATGCACGGGAAGTAAGTATTATAATCAAAATTGTAAGAGAGAGAGAATAGTTGTAGATCACTTTGCATAAAATGATTCCCTTTATAAGGACTTTAATTGAGGATAACCGTAAATAAAGATAAATAAGGGAAGCAAATATTTGAATATAATGAGTATATCCCTAAAACATAGGCCAACAAAATTAATGCATTAATTTCAGAGATTTTTTTCTCAATTGCTATCCAAAGCCATACATCCATCTGTCATGATTTATCTCCAACGGTAAGTGAGAGGCTCCAATTTTAATTTATCAGAACGGTCAAAATTGGTTGGCCGCCGTTAAAGACCCATTCGCTACATTAGCAAATCTACATACTCGACGCCTCTACACTCTGTCACCATACAACCACACTTGTCAAAATGGAATTCAACTGCCATACATATTTACCACAGAAACTAAAATCATTTCTAGAGATAAAAAAATAAAAATAAAGAAATCAAATGATAGCAAAAGTAAAAAGTGCAATAATGTAAAAAATAAAACTGAATAACTTGAATTGAAGAACAAAATGAAATAAAAATGAATAGAGGGAGAGCCGTTAACAAAACAAAAAAGGATCAAACTTGTTTTGAGGTGGCTGACTCCACAATGGGTTACCTCCCATTAAACGCTTGATTTAAGGTCCCTCAGCTTAACCTTCTTTCACTACTCAATAGCTGGGTTCTTTAAGGAGTAAAACCTCCTTTGAACAATTGGCCACTGGTGTATCTAATGCTTAACCCTGTGACCATTAACTTTAAATTCGTGACATGTTTGTTCATCTAGAAGATCAACAGCCCCATGAGGATAAAGTTTCAACAGCTTAAAACGTCCAGACCATCGTGATTTTAACTTTCTCAGAAACTATCTTAATCTTGTATTGTGGAGCAGCATTAATTGACCGAAATTTATGTCAATATGCTTGTTGTCCTTGCTTTATAGATTTTAGCATTTTCATATGAAAATAACCGTAATTCATCAAGCTCACAAAGTTGAAGCTTTCTTTGCTTTGCAGCATGGATGTCCAACCTTTTTTCTTCCAGAATCTTGCACTCGATAATTCTTATACTTTTCTTCGGCATGGTAACTTTGGAAGCGTGAAGGATCTTTGAGGCGATTGGTTGTTTTCTTAAACCTTGGCATTGCTATAGCAGTAATAAATAGAGGATAATGTCCCTGAGAGTAAAATGAGAAGATGAAGGTAAGAAGTATTATAATCGTGCTTGTGAAGGAGAGGAGGAATAGTGTTGTAGATCACTTTGCATAGTGATTCCCTTTTATAGTGGACTTTAATTGAGGATAAATCCGGTAAATAAAGATAAATAAGGGAAGCAAATATTTGAATATAATGAGTATATCCCTAAAACATAGGCCAACAAAATTAATGCATTAATTTCAGAGATTTTTTTCTCAATTGCTATCCAAAGCCATACATCCATCTGTCATGATTTATCTCCAACGGTAAGTGAGAGGCTCCAATTTTTAATTTACTGTAACGGTCAAATTGGTTGCTGCAGCACCCATTCGCTTACTCTAGCAACGGTTACATACTCGACGCCTCTACACTCTGTCACCATACAACCACACTTGTCAAAATGGAATTCAACTGCCATACATATTTACCACAGAAACTAAAATCATTTCTAGAGATAAAAAAATAAAAATAAAGAAATCAAATGATAGCAAAAGTAAAAAGTGCAATAATGTAAAAAATAAAACTGAATAACTTGAATTGAAGAACAAAATGAAATAAAAATGAATAGAGGGAGAGCCGTTAACAAAACAAAAAAGGATCAAACTTGTTTTGACTGACAACGGGTTACCTCATTAAACGCTTAAGGTCCTCAAACCTTCTTTCCTTACTCAATTTTAAGGAGTAAAACCTCCTTTGAACAATTGGCCACTGGTGTATCTAATGCTTAACCCTGTGACCATTAACTTTAAATTCGTGACATGTTTGTTCATCTAGAAGATCAACAGCCCCATGAGGATAAAGTTTCAACAGCTTAAAACGTCCAGACCATCGTGATTTTAACTTTCTCATAAACTATCTTAATCTTGTATTGTGGAGCAGCATTAATTGACTGATTTTATGTTGAATATGCTTGTTGTGCCAGTGTTTTGTCCTTGCTTTATAGATTTTAGCATTTTCATATGAAAATAACCGTAATTCATCAAGCTCACAAAGTTGAAGCTTTCTAGAATGCATTCTCTGATGGTCTTAGTTGAGAGTAGTTCAGATTATGATTGTATTGTCTAAATTGTGGCTAAGAGACTTGAAGAATTTGAGGAATTGGTTGCATTGGTGGAACTGGGTATGAGTCATTGTCATGTGGCTCTGTTAATTGAGCAACGGTTAACGATGCTATTTGTCAAGAAAGACCTTCAACTATCTCTTTGACTTCTTTAATTTTTAAACGCAACTCACCAATGTGAACCTCATTCACTCTTATAATTCTTTTAATATTCATGAGCGATCGACTCCGTTGTTATCCGCTTGTCACTGGAAGAAATCCTAAATCTCTTATGCACTTTTTGACATTAGCTCTCCTCTACTTATTACCATTAGTCATTCTTGCACATGCGGCAATAATCCCTCCAAAAAGTATTGGCATTAGTGTTATTTCTCGTACCCATGATGTGGACACTTCAAGAGTAGCCCATTGAATCGCTCCCATACTTCAAAAAACTGCTCGTCTTTTTCCTAGGTAAACTCTGAAATTTTCCTTTGAATAGCATTAGTTTTATGCACTAGGAAGTATTTATTCAAAAATTTGTTACCATTTGTTCCCATGATGTAATGCTATTAGCAGACAATGTATTGAATTATGAACGAGCTCTATCCTCTAAAGGGAAATAATCTAAGTTTAACATCATCATATGAAACATTCTCATTTTTTAAAGTTTGACAAACATCATGAAAATCATTCAGATGATTATATGGGTCTTTATTTTCTAGACCATAAAATTGGGAGATAATTTAACATATTAGGTTTTAACTCAAAACTCTTACTAGCTACATTTAGGTATCTTATGCATGATGTACTGAAGTTAGCTAAGGGACTGAAGTAGTCCTTAAATGTCCTCTCATGTGGTTCTGGTTGTTGTTGTTGCAAATTCATTTCAATTTTATCTTTAATTGCAACGTATTTATGTGTGCGAAGTGTTTTTTCCAGTTCAAAGTCTATAGGCTCAAGCTTAGGTAATTGTGACCTTCAATCATGCATGTAAAGAACACAAAAAAAATGAGAACAAAGCTAATAAAAATAAAAAAGAAGAAGAAGAAATTACGATACTAACTTTATCACGCTGTTACAACTTTATTATGAAAACACACACAAGTGCTATATTAAAAAAAATACGTGAAATAAATTAAATAAAATTAAAATAAATTAATAGGCGGTTGAACAGGCCAAATTAACAAGATTAACAAAAAATTACAAAGAAAAATAACATGAAAATTAAATTACAAAAATTTAAAGAAGACAAAAATAAAGAAATACGTACCTCAAAATGCAAATTCACTTTCTTCTTTTTCTTTTTCTTCTTCTTTTTAATTAAGAAAAAAATTATAAGAAAACAACTAAAAAAAATTATTTACAAAAATTAATTCTACAAATTAAAATAACTTACCTCCCCAGCAACGGCGTCCAAAACTTGTTGTGCAAATTTTATTGAACTCGCAAGTGTACGAATATATTGTAGAATAAATCAACGGTGACGAGTGTCGATCCTACAAGAAGATGGATTTTAATTGTGTGTAGAGTTAATTTTCTAAGCGGTGGTTAGAATCGTGGTGAAAGTAATTTAAACTATCTTAAAATTTAAATTAGAATGGCGGGAATAAATTAAAGTGTAAACTATTAAAATGAAGTACTTGGGTATCTAGATATGCACTCAACATGCAACATAGGCTTAATATTCCTTATTAGTACCAATTAAATCATGAGGGAGGAGGGGTTTGCACTCCTCGTGAACCTCACTCAAATAAATATGGTGCTAAGTACTTATCGTGTCAAATAGTAATAGCCTTGCACTAAGGAGACGATTATACCAGTGTAATATCTAGACAAAATTATTATTATTTGTCGACGAAAAGTAAAACATCCACATGAATCAGAGGGGAAGAGAAAGTAAATTTACCAAATTAAACCCATGGAACATGTTAAGACATCACCTTCAACCTAAGCTTGAAAGAAAATTAGCTACTCATAATTGAAGTAGGGTAAAATGAGAATTTATTAAAATACATAGAAAATACAAGATAGAGAAGGAATTACAGAAAATAGGGCTCAAAAATGAATTCAGGGATGTCAAATTAGGGGGGATCCCTCTATTTATAGATACAATGAGTAAATTATGACCATCAGTTTAAAACAATTTAGACGCTCAGGATTGCGACATGTGGCAAGTTCTGACTGGATAGAACACATCATCAGGGTTGTCATTCCATGTATATGCATGTACCGTATGCACGTTTTTTCAGTCCATTAATATACTACCACGTCATCGGCCAACGCCACATCAACATTTTAGTCCACTAGGATCGTGACACATTATCGGTTAACATCACATAAGAAGTCAATGCACATTATCGCACCGTATATGTGAACAGTGTCGTGAACCGTTTTATACATGTGAATAGGTCGTTTATTCTTTTATACTCCTCCTAAGGTTTTTGACTATCCTGAGTTCAAAATTGTTATTCGTTTTGGTATCTGATCTCTCGTTCATTGTGAAATGACCATGATATCCCCTTAAATACATAAAATACTTAATTAAATTACAAGAGACTTAAATACATAAAAGTAGGGAAGTTAGTGAGACTTGGAGTGTAAAATGACGATTTTCTCCTTTACAAATATACACTTTTTAGCACTCATCATTCATGAACAACCTCGGAGTTCTTTTTGGTACCCATAGATACCCTAACATCTAGGATAAGGTTTAAGACGAAGAAATGTTTTCAGCATAGACCCACCTGCTAAAGTTCTTATTACAAACCAACTTCTACTGCCTACATATCAAACAATTCATGGAATTGAACAAAACTAGGACCACGGATTTTGAGAATCCTCAGCTCAACGCCTGCTTCCATTTTAGACCACATCTCATACTCCATTTGCATGTTTCGGTACTTTTCTTTCTTCTATAGTAAGAAGCATATCAGCTGATGAGGACTTTATTAAATAAAAAAATAACAAATAAATATTGAGTACCCACTAACCACACCTCCCAAGTGGAAAATTATATTAATTGTTTGAATTGTTTGATAGGTAGACGATAGAATGTGGTTTGTGATAAGAACTTTAGCAGGCGAGTCTATGCTAGGAACATTTATTGATTTTAAATCTTATCCCGAATGTTGGGGTAGCATATGGCCAACAAAATAAATTTTAAGATTGTTCATGACCATCGGTGCATTTTCCTTGAAATTATGTAGCTCTACCCTTGTTCAGAAGTAATGTGTTTGGACCTTCACACTTGTTTTTCAGATTTTAATTTGATTTGATAAGAAAGAAGAGATGGTGGAAATCCACATTAGTTGTGTGGATTGTGTGATATGTAGACAATAAAAGTTGGTTTGTAATAAGAACTTTAGCAGGTGGTTCTATGTTGGAAACATTTCTTGGTCTTAAAGGTTATCTTGAATGTCGAGGTAGCTATGGATAGCAAAAAGAATTTTGAGGTTGTTCATGACCACCAGTGCATTTTCCTTGAAACTATGTAGCTCTGTCCACAAGTAGGAGAACCTACAGCCTCAAAGGGCTTGCTAGGTTCAACATCAAGAAACACATAATCCCTAATCTGACACTTCTCACACTGACAATTAACAATTAACAAATCAAGATTAGGAAATAATGAACAGAACAATAAATTTTCAATAAATCTACACGATTATAGCAACAAAAAATTAAACTCCAAACAACTTGAGAACGAGGAGCAAATAACAGAATAGGCTACATACAGAAAGAATTCGGGCAGAACTCGGCTTGCTAGTTAGCTACAAATACCAAATTTTCTAATATTTTAATTGACCAAATTTAAACAACTCAAATTTGAATGAATTTGTATGGAAGTATTTGGGAATAGGTATCAATATCATTCATGTTTAAACGAAAACATAAACATTTGAATATATTTATAAAATGATAATAAACAGAGAAGTTGGACATGAAATTAATAATAAACAGAGAATTTAGTCCTATACATGTAACTTTAGACTATAAGATGGGGGAGGAAAATTCCTAAAACTAATTAGAAATTTAAGACAGTAATAGATCAAAATTAAGCCTTAAATTAATATGAACTTGAATGGAAAATACAATTTTATTAATAAAAAGTCTCAAAATAATTTTCAGATCCATCGATCAGAACCACGCCGTCTTTGACGCCAATTTCTTATATCAGTGTAATCCTTTACAAAATCGCCACATTTGGCACAGCCAAAATAGATACTAATAAAAAAATCAGTAAAGAATAATAATAATATAAAAAAATACATAAAATTAAGAACATACGAGATTTTGATGCTTCGCAGTTTTCGATTTGGCATTGCTTACTGGTTGAACATGATGAAACCCAACGAGAATACTCGCAACTCTGAGTCTCCGATAGAATTTATAGTTCAGTGTTTGGGAGGTGAGAAAGTAAAAAGGTAATTGAAAGAAAACCGAGAGAATAGTAGAAGAATCTAAAGAAGTTTTCCTATTTAATCTGGAAAACTTAAAAACAATTGTTTACAATATCGGTATATATATATATATATATATGTTAACAACTTCTCACTGTTACAATTTGAAAGTATGTAAAACTGAATCTAACTAATTGCCAAGTGGGCTGTAATCAAGACTACCCTCTACATCCACAATATTCTCGTTGGTAGCTTCTTAACACTCAATTTGACCGTTCCACTCGCTCTCTGAAAATAAAATAAAATAAAATAAAGAAGGCTGAGAGCCGGTGATTTAAGGAATACCCTTAATTTTGATATTTATTTTATAGTGCCAGAAATTCTAAATGCCAAGGGTGTGGTTTTTAAGCTGTCGGCATCCCGTTCTGAGCCTTCTAAATTTTTTAAATTGAGCCCAAGGGTATTTAAGGTTTCCTAGTCCAAAGTCCCTTCAAGCATTTAAGTTTTGCCTAGCTCATAGCCCATTGTGGAATTTTGGCTCATTTCTGGATTCACACAATTATAAACTATCCTTCTTATAATTTTAAAGAGTATTTATATTCTAGAAATTATTTTAAATATTCTATTATTTTTATTAAATTTAAAAAATTAAATTTTATTCCATATATTCTCTAAAATACCTTAATTTAAACCATCTAATTTAGTTTACTCAAAACATTAAAAAAATTATTTTGCTCAAAACACCAATAAATTTGAAATTTATCATATACTTACGAAAAATGAAATCAAGTCAAAATTGTATAAAAACTTTTTAACAGCATTTTAGTTATTAACTTTTGTTTATTAAAGAACATACGATATTTGTTTCCCAATTCTTTAATATCAAGAATTATGATTTTTCCTTTGCCATCCAGTCATAATAATAATAATAATAATAATAAACCATCTCACAGGAGAAGAAGAATAAGATGACGACGTTAGAAGATGCTACTGTCGGATGCTGCTCTAGTTGATTTGGCTTCAACTTCAGCAATACTTTGGTTTAATTTTATTTTTGAAACATAAAGGGTTGAACATATTTTGTAGTTTAAATATTTTAAAATATTATTTATTAAAGATCTGAAATATGAAATTTTATTAATTTCAGTTTTTTAAAAATTTACTTATGTACTTTTTGTAACTTATATTTGATTTTTAGACATTTACATTTGAATAGAAAAAAGTAAACTTTTTGTTACTTTTATTTAAATGAGAATTAAATATTATATTAAGAAAATATATCTATTAAATATATTTATTTCATAAGATATAAAGCCTAAATGTTTTTACTCATATGGCATAAGTGTTAAATAATTATGTCTAAGATATTTTTTATTTATTAAAAAAACTAGATGTCATTTATATTCAGATATTTAAAAAAAAAACATGTCATCAACATTTATATTCAAACTCATTTAGACTTCAGAAAAATTCAGACCCATTCAGATTTCAGATATAAAAAAATACTATCTAAGTTTTGTTTAAGATACTTGATTTAATATTTTTAAAATGTAAAAAGTAGAATTATAAGTTGAATAATAAATGTGTTATATGATTGCTAAAAATAATTATTTAATATTAACTCATAACAAATTATCCTTATTAGTAATTTAAATTACAGATATTTTGTAACAAATTATTTTTTAAAATAATAATCTTTAAAGTTAGCAAATGATGTTAACTAAATACATTTTATCAACTTAGGGTAAACGACTGATATATTCTAAAAGTGCTGTAGTAAATTTAATAACGGAGTAAACTAATGATATGCTATTGATAATTTCTCAAAATACAAACAGCCCCACTAAATAATAAACAAACGAGATAAAAGCTAAAATACATTATTATCTCTAAAAAAAAGAAAAAATAAATCGCAAATCCCCAATATCAAAAGACGAGAGCGTGTCAAGCTCTCATGAAAGAGTTGCGGGATTCACAGTCCAGCTTTGAGTGCTTGCCATGTGGGCTGTCAACCTCCATAAGGAGAAAATAAATATATTTATCCCGGACCCGCCCATGTGCTTCCCTCATCTTGGGTGTGGTAGATTAAAAGTCGATTTGCGACGCTTTCCTAGTTTTTAATTTCGGTTTAAAGATTTTAGAAAAGAAATTGAAAACCGAGCAAAGATGAGAGTTGTGATTTTGTCTTTGTTTTAGTTATTTTCATTAGCGTAACTGCGGTTAACTAATTTAAACCGATTTTTGATGTTGTAGAAAACAACAGAGATTGCCGTGTTGATAATAACCCAAACCAAAAATGGAAATTAGTAGAAATTGAAAAATAATCTATCGGGTGGGCATCGGGTGGATTCGGATCAGTGTTCGGTAAAACCGAAATTTTCTATTCGGTTCGGTATCGATTACTAACGAACTAAAAAAATTGAACAAAAAAATAGAGCAGGCAGGACACATTTCTAAAATATCTCTCACAAAATGTTTACTCTGGATTCATTCCTGATCATCTGATGATGAGGATTGCTTTACCCGAAAATGAAAATTGGATGGAAATATGTATATGTTATTGGCAATTATGATGCTTCCTAATTGATTAAAGGATGAAATCTAACATTTCAAAGATACAAATAATGTGGCAATCTCAAGCCAATCAAGTTCCCGTAATGTTGGCTTTCTTTTTCTTTACCATTATATCCTTATAAATATTAAAAATAATTGTTCATTGTCCAATTTATTCGTATATTATTAATAAAATTACGAATATAACTTCATTATCCAATTTTTTCATTTAATTTTTGTCAAATTTTCTCTCCAACTAAATAAATTTAATTCATTGCTCAAGAATAAAAATAAATTAAATTGATTACTAATATAATAAAAATAACAATTCTGAATAACAATTCTTCATTTAAACTTATATAATCAACAAAATAAAAAAAATTGGTTACAACAATAATTACAAAATCTTAATTGTACTAAATAAAATGGAAAAATTGGGTAATGAAGTTATATTCATAATTTTATTAATAATATAGAAATAAATTGTATAAATGAACAATTATTTTTAATATCTTATAAAGTATAATGGTAATTTAAAATTATAATTTCATTAACAAAAATGTTTTTTTCAAACCTTTTTTTCAAACGTTAAAACATTGCGCTATTATTATTATTATTTGAGTTTCCAGTTAGTTACACAATAAAGTGTTAAAATCATATAACGAACTTGTACGCTGGGGCCAGTTGCTCTAACGGACAATTAAAATCTTCCCGCTAAAGTAACTAACAAGAAACTGATCCAAATGAAACACAGCCACACGTCCATTTCTCATTGGATCAACGCCTCTATATAGCACCGACCTCCGGTCACAACTGACTCCTCCTCCAAAATCTCATCAAAAACTTTCCAGCCATTTCCAAGCATTGTGAAGGCAACTGAGGTTGCGGAAGAGGCCAGAGATTATTGTTGAATCCAGAAACAAGGAGGGCAACAGCAAGAAAGCAGAAGTTGGTTTCTGAAGATGATACAAGAATTAATTTTGCTAGTGGCATTTGCATTGTTTCTTGGTCGAGTAATTAAAGACGTTTATAGAACAATAATAAACCAATTCAGAAGAAGAAGAGGGGGAGGAAGAGGAGGGAGATAAGGATGAGCAATCTAATTCAACCCTTCATCCTCAAAAAAACCTTCGTTTTCTACTGGAGTCTTGCTAAGGTATACACTTAAAATCTCCTGTTCAAAAAACTTTCTTAGGTGAAATACAGTTGATGTGTTTGTTTGGTTGCCAAGATTTTGTGGAAAGCAAAATGAGCTAATGAAGCTTTATGTGTTATTTTTTCATGGGGTTTAGAATTCTTTCTGATATATATGCTGCGATCTTGTTTTGCTTTATTAGCTAATTTGGGTGTCAATAAATTATGTTTTCAAATTATATAAAACTTGAATTTTCTTAATAATCTCACGGTCTTTGTTTCTTGGTAGGTTCTGGACTTCTAGTTCTAATCTTGATTTAGTTATTCATGATTGTTTCATTAAAAGGGGAGATTTATTGGTTCTTTGACTCAATAGCTTTCATTAACTTGTATACAATTGTTTGGATATAGATTTGGTATCTCTACTAGTATTCTTCATCTATGCCAATCTGAGGTGATATTCCTGTAGCAACTTCATAATGGATATTGTGCACTGATTCATGACGTGCCACCTTTCATTAATCTGGATTCCTTAAACTGATTTTATTATGCTTTCATTGTGCATCAGAATCAGATTATGGATTTTTCCTTAATGGGGTTTCTTTAATCATGTCAATGTATTGCCGATGTATTCAAAGGACTATAATGATGCTGAGCTCTCTGACTTTGGCTTGGGTAAATTTTCTTCATCTTTTTCCTTATTATTACTATTCTTTCGTTTATTTCCTTCCTATTTTCCCTACCTTTGTTCCTTTTTTTACTCTTTGTTTCAAAGTGTGTCTGACTGGTGATTTTCCAAATGATTGCTTATCTGGAAAATTGCAGACCTTTTACACTTGCTGGCTGGTCATTTATGCTTAAACATTTCTTTTGAAATAATTCTAAATAAGATCTGTTGCCAGAATAAACAATTTAAACTTACAAATATGGATAGTATGAGCTTGATGGTTATATTTATTATTATATCCCGTTGTATTTGATGATGAGCTGATTCATAAATGCTGTTAATTTGATCGATATAATAGTAGTAATCAGCTTTCAAATAGGTGAATGAGATCAATGAGGTCTAATTTTCCAGAAAACTCAAGAGTTATTTTCTGTTAACTTGAATCTCAAGTCATCAGTGAGAAAGTATTAGTTAGAATGACTCCTCTTTGTCGGAGCAATTATTGCTGACTACTGGCTTTACTTGATGCAGCTATTGCTACTGTTATCTCAATTTCTATCATTCTGAAAGGAAATGGATGGGTAAATAATAAAGGTAAACAAATGGCCATAGCCTTTTTACTTTTATTAAACATCCTCAATTATTCCTAAATTACTTTTAATTACATGTTTCAGGAAATGCTACAGAGAAAGAGGTATCTATAGTACAAATAAAGGAGGACAGCGAAGATCACTTCATTAAGAAAGCTGAGGTTAGATTGCTTACATTTTGTTGAGTTCTTGTTCATTTTACTTGTTGCAATTTTAGCTAATCAATTGCACTATTAACAATTTCATCTTTCATTGCTTCTTAGATTCGAACTGTGTTGGGAATGGCTGAGAAACTCGACAAGATAACTGCTGCTGCTACAGCACCAAAGAAGCCTGCTGATAAGGCGGCCTGAAGACATAAGAGTTTCATTTCTATGGTACAAAGACGTAATAATTATTGTCGAGACTTGAAAAAGATTTCAGCAGAGAGATGATCGGATGAAGATTATTAGAACGCTATTTTCACTTACAGCTGCTGCTAGCATGACCATGCAACAGAGTTGGAGAAGAGACAGTTTGGTGGGAGCAGATTCGATTGTGTCTGGCACCAATGTGTCTTCCTTTGTTCGCTTTAAAATTCTGAATGTCGTTTAGATCAAACTTATGCTACGGCTTTTCATGTTAGATATAGGGGTATTTCATTTTCCAGCAGGTAATTGGAACAGACATTCAAAGTATCATTTGTCTCTCTTGTGCTCTCTCTCTCTCTCTCTCTCTCTCTCTCTCTCACACACACAATGTTAGCAAATTGACTGCGCCCTGAGATCGGCTAGTCTTGCTGCCATCAATGAGTTTATCTCTAGTTGCAAGTCGTGATAAAAGCCAGATGAATTTGTTAGCACGATAATGAATGATTTATAGCCTATTTAATTTCCCGTGATCTTAAGTACTATTGTCATCGAACCAGTAGTTGAAGGTTTTAGATGAGAAGAAAGGTGCTCTACCTCTTGTAACATGGAATGAACATCATGCCCATTGGAGATACCCTGCAATGCAAGGATGTGAGAGATTTTAGGAGCAGTTTGCCGTTAAGAAAAATAATAAAGAGCAGTAAATCTGTCTTCATCATTTTTATTTACATCATAACAAAGTATTGTGTGTAGTAAGGATTGAATGATCCAATGAATCGAAAAGCATAAGTATTGAATGAGCTAATGCATCGAAAAGCATACAGATAAGCATCCAATTCATCTTTATGTGCGAGTGTGTTGCTGTGTAGATTTTACGTAGAGGCTAGGAAGTTGGAAGAAACAGCGGTACCGCTGGATGGTTGAAAATACCATACTGACTGAAGAAATGCATAGGCACTTTTGTTGAATGAGCAATTTAAGGAAAATAGTTTATTTACATTTTTTAAAATAATGAAGAAATTGATAATTATAACCCTATATCTCACCTACTGATTTAAATTCCATTTTGTCCTTGTTTGTTAATTATATTTTTCTTCTTACCATGTTAAAAGATATTTCACTTTTAAATTTCTTTTTACAAACAACAAGCGGTCAAATAATTAGTAAATATGACTATGTGAGACTTTGTTAATTTCCTCATCATCAGCTATGAGTTTAACTATACTTTGTAAATTTATCTTCGTCGAGACACGAATGTGGGTGGTAAGACCATTTTGTAAAACACCTGGACAATCTTATTTCATTTACACGACTAATCAACATCCAAGCGTGAAAAATACATACAACAGTAAAAGGTATTAAGGATTCTCTAGATTAATTGTATCCCATTCAAATTCAACAGAATTAAAATCCGTCCAAGTTCCTCCCATACAAAGCGCTATACGCTATATCCTCTATTCTGTTTATTGTCCGAAGTGCCCTTCCCGGAAAAAGGTCAGTGAACTCTAGGAAAGAGAATTCCTCGGTACACAGCAAAGGGAGCGAAAATATTATGGTGCAGATGATCAAGTCGACGATAACGAGAGCGATAGGTACAACTGCTGTGCCACGTAGCACTGAATACGTGCCTATACTAAATGCAAACATCATCGCGATCAATGCAAAACGTATCAATGTTAGGCTCCGTCGCCATAGTAAAAATTCCGTCGACTTGTCCGCCGACCGTGACAGATCAAGGTGGAGGAAGACGGCACCTGTGGACAGCAACATGGCTACCGAATTGAATACAACAAATGCTTGGGAAATTTTGTCTCTAGTCAGAACTGCTGCCCCCTGGTCTGGACCCTTTTCATTAATGTAACCACCTGGCATATTTATACCTGCGGTGAATGTAACAGTTGCTATAAGTACAGCTATTACTAGATGGGAATCCTTTCTTTCCTTGACATATTCCCCTACGATCTTGACTCTTGATGATTTCTCATCTTTTCTATCATTGTTCTTCTTCTTGTCTTCTACATTATTATTACCCTGATCCTTTCTTTCCCCATCTCCAAAGACCATGTGTCGCCGGCACCTGTATCTATACAAGCACCGTAGAAACAAACTCTGCAACAACATATTGTACGTACGTTTTGCAAGAATTATGAACTGTAACAAGTAAGGAAGGTAGGGGACTGAATATATTGTTATTATTTAATTAATATTATTATTAATTTCACCTATTGGCTTGTGTCAGAACTTACCAATAATATTATTTAATCGAGTTTATCAATTTATGAAATTATTTCATTAATGCTATTTTAAATACTTCATAGTCCGTGAGTAAAAAGGACACAAAAATTTTATATATAGCAAATTAAGTTTTCTTACCTCCTCGAGCCGATAAACAACCTTGCCAGAACGGAATATGTCTTCAGCGTTATTGTTTTGATGATTGAATGCTAGCCTATCCACTTTCGGGTGAAGAAAGAAAGACCTTATACAATAAGAAGAACCAGAAGCAGCATGTTCTAGCAGAGGTGTGTTCCCGTCATCATTTTTCTCGTTTATAAGGTTTCGAAGCGATGGGTTTCTTAAGAGTAAGTGGACTGCCCTTCTACTTTTGCTGTTCAGTACAAAGTGAAAAACATTCCACCCTTTGTCATCAACCAATTCACAAGAACTTGGACAACTAAATATTAGCTCTTGCATTGAATCTAAATTGCCCCTATCAGCTGCGAGATGAAGAGGTACCTTTCCCTTATTATCAGCTTTGTAGGCTGCGGATTTATCGGCCTTGAGTAATTCCTTCACATTGTAACGGCGTCCGAAGTGTGCGGCCAAGTGAAGAGGAAGGCAACCTTGCTGGTCTGGTTTGCTGGTTAGAGTCTCTTTACCGTTCAATAACATTTTTGTTATTTCTACATAAAAATAAACAAAAAAAAATTAAACCCGACCCACTAGAATACTACATTATTTTTTCTTTTTTAATTTTTTTCAAATGGAAAAGTCTTGGATGTTCTGGAGCACTACTCTTTTTTCATTAATTTCTGTCACATGTATGCTTCAAATAATATTACTATTACTAAACCCGCATTTCGTAAGTGGTGACATTTGTAAACTACAAATTCCTTGCTAAGAGATGCCGGAGAACTTTTTTTTTCTTTAAATAATAATTCTCTATATAACAAAAAAACTCCAAAAACCCATTAGCAAAGCAGAAGCACCAAAGAGTTGTAAACTGACACTAATACAACGGAGAGGCTTATGCAAACAGTTAATAAGCTTATGTATCTAAGCGATCATTATGTATTACAATTATTGGATAGAAAAGAAATTTATAATTAATTAACCTGTATCTTTTAGAGATGCTGCTGCGTGCAAAGCCGTTCTTCCCATTGGTCCATGGTCAGCTGGTGATATACAAGCCGATAAAATATCTACCACAACATCTTTGTAACCCCTCTCTGCAGCCAGGTACAGTGGAGTCTCCCCAGCTTGGTTGGCATCATACGGTAAATTAGGTTCTTTGGTCAACATCTTCACCACATCAACTTGATTGTAACGCACCGCCTCGTGCAAGGCTGTGTCTTTGGCTTCATTCGTCGTTCCCAGCATCAGCCTCGCGGCTTCAACACCTTTCTCGGGGTCGTTCTGGTGGGGTTTTTTGCACTCGGCAATCAGATCCTTCACTATATCAGCATGCCCGTGCCTGGCCGCGATGTGCAGCAGAGTTTCCCCTTTGGTGTTGGCCTTCAGTAGTAGACCAGGACACATTTCTAAAATATCTCTCACAAAATGTTCTGATGATGATGATTGCTTTTTAAAAGTACTCATCATCCACCAAAGGCTGCTTTTTAGCTTGTTATTAGGCTTCATTGTTTGATTAGGTCGGGCTGTGATGTGGATATGGAGGATTGTGTTCTCGTTCGGAGTCAATATTCGGTCAAGCATCTGTGCGTGTGCTCTGAATTGATCGGTATGGCCTTCTACGGCAGCCTTGTAAAGAGAATCCATCAACTCGAAATTCTTTTCTCGGACACTTGGTAGTCCTGCCCGGCGTGTCTCAGCATTCTGGTTATCAGAACCGGAAAGTGACGACGACATTTTGCTGGTGATGTGATGTGTCCCCCAAATAGAAATGGGAAGGAAGTGTTTGTGAAAGATAGGATTTTCTTTTCTTTTTTCTTTTTCCAAAATGGAGATGGCTATTGGCTACGGTGCTGCTAAGTGCGCTTACCAATTTATAGATAAAAATGGGTTACATGCACGTACGAGTCCGGTCCTACAGGGGAATTCATCGTCATCCGCTAAATTAAAGATTAGGCTCCCGTCCTTCAGGGGAATTCATCGTGTCCGCTAAATTAAAGATTAGGCTATACTAATCACTGTTCTCTGAAGACCTGCGAAATGTATAGGCACTTTCCTGTTTTTTGAAGACCTGCAGATTAATATGACCGAACAAATGCATAGGCACTTTCGTTGAAAGAGCAATTAAAGGAAAATTCATCCTCGTCCAGTAAATTAAAGATTATGTTATACTATTAGAATTCGTAATGAGATGTTTGGAAACAAAGAAAAACAGAGAAAATGAAAAGGAAACTTCACGATTTTATTAACTAGAATATTCAATGCTTATTAAGCTTACTTAGCTAAGCTTATATACAATTATTCTAACTAATTAAACAACTGCAAAACAACTAATAACAACTTCAGATTTAGTTTAGCCATTGAGCTCTTGCCACATGTCATTCAGTTACATTCAATCTTGTCCAGCTCAGCAGCTCTGTCCAGCTCAGCAGCAACTATATCTTCAACATCCCCCCTCAAGCTCAACGGAGGAAGTAAGGTTGAGCTTGTCACGTAAGTAGAGAAAAGGATGATAAGAAAGAGCTTTGGTGAGAGTATCAGCAGTTTGTTCTGAGCTAGAAATATACTGAACCTTAAGACATTGAGCAGCAACTTTCTCTCGAACAAAATGAACATCTAATTCAATGTGTTTTGTTCTGGAATGAAACTTAGGATTAGAGGCTAAAGCGGCTGCACTTTGATTATCACACCATATGATTGGAATGGAGGGAAGAGTAAGACCAATCTCAGCAAGAAGAGAACAAATCCACAAGACTTCAGCTGCTGCCATTGCTAGTGCTCGATATTCAGGCTCAGCACTAGATCGAGAGACCACTGCCTGTTTCTTAGAGCACCAAGACACTAGATTTGGACCCATATAGACACAATAACCAGCCACTGACCTCCTATCATCTCTGTCTCCAGCCCAATCAGCATCACTAAAACAATCAATCTGTATGCTACCATGATTGTAGAATCAGAAACCAAGATTAATTTGATAACGTAAAACCTTTTACAAGCCAATGATTGGAGAAGATAAACCGAGCTTGTTGACAGAGAAAGCAATCTCGGTCAATGCATCAAGAGCACCTATGGTGCTTCTGTATAGAGTAACATCAGAAAATGGTTCACTATCAGCTTTAGTAAAAGCCACTCCAGAAAGCATAGGAGTAGAACAAGGAGTACTATCCTGCATGTGCACCTTGGCAAGCAAATCAGTGATATACTTGGATTGAGAAAGATGAATACCAGATTTATTGTAAAGGACCTGAACTCCCAGAAAATAATTCAATGCACCAAGATCTTTAAGTGCAAAAACAGACTGGAAGTTGGTGATGGTCTGCTGAACAAGCTGAGGATTGGAGCCTGTAATAATAATATCATCTACATACACCAAGACGAGTAGCAGATGACCTTGTGTGCTCTTAAAGAAGAGTGAAGTGTCTGAAATAGAATTTGTAAAGCCCCACTGAGTTGTAAGAACTAGTTTGAGTCTATCAAACCATGCCCTTGGAGCCTGTTTAAGGCCATAAAGGGCTTTGTGCAGCTTACAGACATAATCAGGCCTGGAACTATCTATAAACCCCTCAGGCTGTTGCATATAAACTTATTCAATGAGGTAGCCATTAAGGAAGGCATTATTAATGTCTACTTGCCTCAGTACCCAATGATTCATGACAGCCATACTCAAGATAATTCTGATGGTTGAAGACTTAATGACAGGACTGAATGTTTCATGAAAATCCAGCCCTTGAGTTTGGTGAAATCCCTTAGCAACAAGTCTAGCTTTGTATCTAGAGACACTGCCATCAGGATTATATTTAATCCGAAATACCCACTTATTCCCAATTACTTTAATGGGATGTGTAGGTTTGACAAGAGTCCAGGTATGATTATTGACCAAGGCTTGATATTCATCTGTCATTGCTTTATGCTAAGCTGAATCTTGAAGGGCTTTTGAGGTAGTAGCAGGTTCTGTAGGTTTGGTAGGATTGGCTGTAATATAGGCTTTAGGTTTGAAGATACCAGCCTTTGATCGAGTGAGCATTGGATGACCAGTAGATGACTGCAATGGTGGAGTTAAATGATGAACAGGTGAGGTAGATGGTTCTGAGTGTGATTGTATAGAAGATTGAGAAGGAGAGTCTGGAGAGGATTGAGAGAACCTGAGATCAGCTGCTGTAGAGGATGAAGACTTGGTTATATCAAGTTGAATCAAAGGACAAACAGAAGATGAACAATGTGAAGAAGACTGAGAGGAATGATCTGAAGAAGAGCAAGAGTGACTGACAGAGGAAAAATCAACTCCTAACTGAAAAGGAAAACATGACTCATCAAATGTAACATGGTTACTGACATAGATTCTACCAGAGGAATGAAGACACAAGTAGCCTTTGTGAAGGGAGCTGTAACCAAGAAAAATACATCTAGCAGTTCGAAACTCTAACTTATGATGATTATAAGGCCTCAGATATGGGAAACAAGCACATCCAAAAACTCTCATAACAGAATAATCTGGTCTTTTGTTGAATAATTTTTCAAAAGGTGATTTGTTATCTAGAATGGGTGTAGGGAGCCTATTTATGAGAAATGTGGCAGTATGGAAAGCATTCCACCAAAATTTCAATGGTAAATGTGCTTGAGCAAGAAGGGTAAGGCCTGTTTCCACTATATGTCTATGTTTGCGTTCAATCTTTCCATTTTGATGGTGAATATAAGGACAAGGATGTCTAAATTGGATTCCCTGCTCAGCAAGATAAGGAAGAAATGGCCTAAATTCACCTCCCCAATCTGTTTGAAGACACTTGATTTTCCTATTTAGGCATTTTTCTATCATATGCTGGAATTCAATAAAGGTTTGTAAGGCTTGAGATTTGGTAACAAGAGGGAATATCCAGGTGAACCTAGTGAAATCATCTAAGATGGAAAGATAGTAGTGATAGCCTTGAGAGGACAGCAAAGGAGCTGGACCCCATAGATCAGCATGCAACAGCTCCAGTGGTTGAATGGTAGTGGTGTCTATAGAAGGAAAATGCTGCATGTGACACTTTCCAAATTGGCAAGCATTACAAAAAATTGGTTTGAGGGCTCTATTGATATCGAGAGAAGGATGCAAATGCTTCACAATTTGTTTAAGAGCATGCACAGTTGGATGACCCATTCTTTTATGTAAAACATTGTAATCAACTGATTTTGAATGAGTAACAGACAAGGCCATTGAGGCATCATTATTGAATTGAGAAATATTTACATCTGTCAAAATTTCTCCAGAATGTACAGAGTTTGAAACATTGGAATGACTAATCATTGACACTGGAGAGGAACAGACATTTGACACAGAACTAGAATTTGAGATGACACAGAAAACATTAGACGGAACTCTATTTGAAACTGCAGCATGAGACACTGCAACAGGACCTTCAACTTGATATAAACCTCCTCTAGCAATCCCCTTGAGCAAGATGATCCCTGATTTCTTGTCCTTGACAAAACAGGAGGTTTTATGGAATTCAACAACAACATCATTGTCAGCAAGTAGTTTAGATACACTTAAAAGGTTTTTGGTTATAGCTGGGACATGCAAAATATTATTAAGATAGATAGATGTTGCAGCAAGTGTATTCAATCGTGTGCACCCAACATGTTTAATATGTAATCCCATGCCATTTCCTACATGTAGCTTATCAAAACCATGATAAACTGAGTAAGAAGAGAAGATACCTGCTTCCTTAGTCACATGATTGGTTGCCCCGGAGTCAATATACCAAGCAGGATCAGCTACAACTCCATAATCAGCAACTGGACCAGTGGGAGCAAATTGTGCAGTGGGAATAGCAGAAGGAGCAACTCCATAGTTAGCAAATGGAGTAGCAATTGCACCATTGTATTGACCTTGTAATCCTTGAAACACAGGAAACCCTTGAGGATACATAACATTTGCATTCTGATATGCAACATTCCCTTGAAACATGGGTGCATTATATCTAGGAGCACCAGTTGCAGTTCCATAAAAATTTCCATAACCTCTTCCAAACATGTTCTGAGGCTGACCAGGAAAGCCTCTAAAATTGAATCCACCTCTAGGCCTAAAGCCACCTCTTCCTTGTCTAGGAATAAAGTTCTGATTAAATCTGTTCCTGCATTTGTATGCTCCATGACCAGGTATGAAGCATATTTGACAAATTACTTCCTTATCAACATTATATCCTCCTTTGCCATTATCAATTCCAGTAAAATTTCCACCATTAAAACCTCTCTGATTAGCATTATTGAACTTATTGTAATTCTGTCCTTTCTGAGCAAAATTAGCTGACATATCATGCAACAATTCATTTTGCACCTTTCCCTTACTCATCTCAACCCTAGTTTCATGACTAAGCATTAAGGAATACACTTCTTCAACAGTGAGATTATCTTTTTCCAGCCTAGCAAGTATAGTTGTCACTAATGACTCATAGTTGTCATCTAAACCAGTGAGCAAATGCATTATAAAATCTGTTGAAGCAAGAGAATTACCACCAATAGCTAAGCTGTCTGCAATTTTTTTCATCTTATTGAAGTAATCACTTACTGACATAGCTCCTTTCTTTGTGGTTTGAATCTGCATTTTCAGAGGCATGTATCTAGCCTTTGACTGTGACATGAACATCTCGGCAAGTTTCTCCCAGATCTCAAGTGAAGTGTCACAATCCACAACCATGATAAGTACATTGTCTACCATAGATGACAAAGATCCAGTAGAAGCTTGTCATTTTCCTCCAAATATAGTCGAATTTTCACGCCTTGAGCTAGAGCTTCGATCTCGGCAAGATTCTCATATGAGGAAAGAAAACGATCTGGACAAGGAGATTCTCCATTGATAAAACCTTCAAGTCCATTGGCAATAATCGAAGCTTGAATTTGAGCTCTCCACACCAGATAATTTGTTCGATCAAGTTTTGTTGGTTGAATAAAAGAAAAAGAAAGTGAAGACGATCCTGAATTGCTTTGATTCATCATGTTTCGTGGCTCTGATACCATATTAGAATTCGTAATGAGATGTTTGGAAACAAAGAAAAACAGAGAAAATGAAAAGGAAACTTCACGATTTTATTAACTAGAATATTCAATGCTTATTAAGCTTACTTAGCTAAGCTTATATACAATTATTCTAACTAATTAAACAACTGCAAAACAACTAATAACAACTTCAGATTTAGTTTAGCCATTGAGCTCTTGCCACATGTCATTCAGTTACATTCAATCTTGTCTAGCCATTGAGCTCTTGCCACATGTCATTCAGTTACATTCAATCTTGTCCAAATTTCCAAAAAAGAACTATATCTTCAACATATACTAATCAGCTGTTTTCTAAAGTCTGCTCTGCCATTTTATAAGCAAAATAATTTATTTATCCTTTTTTTCCCTTTTTAATTAACTCACGTATTTATTGAAGTTCGAAATTTAAGGTATAACAAAGTTCATTTCTTGTCAATTGAGATGGACCTTGACTTCAAGAGCATGTCCACAATAAAATTACTTCATTAATTTTTTTAATTAATTAACACCCTTAACCAGGGGCATATCTAAAAATTAATTCACACGGGGCAACATCATAATAAAAAAATAATTTATAAAATTGAAACCAATATTAAAATTTATTTATAAAATTACCCCCACCCAAATATAAGTTCCCAAAAATTAATAGTCTTCCCAAAAATTAATAGGAAATTTATTTTTGAGTGGACCATTAGCCCCACACCCTTGATCCGCTCCTACACTTATTTCCTTACCACACTTGAATTCCAAATCAAATGATTTGTCAAACTAAAGTTACTTGAAAATAATTCGGTCACGCTTCATTACTCAAAAGTAACTTCATTAGTTAAGAATATTGCTTATACCTAAAGTGTGTGGTTAATGATATGCAGGATTCAATAAATGATTCTGGTTCTTACTATTTTTTTTAGGATTATTATCATTTAATTACTTTAGATCATAAAATATCAAATGATTATAAGAAGTGTTGGTGTCTATTATTTTATTACAATATCTTTTGTAAAATCTTTTATTTTATTATATTTTTATTTTCTACTATTAGTTGACCAATAATTGACTAACAAAATATTAATATGCCCTTACTTTAAAAAATTAATTAAATTTTTAATTAAATAAAAAAATGAGAAAACAAAAATAAAGAATCAAACTCAACTGAAGAATGCGTGCCTTCACTTCCAAAACTTCTTATGCTCCAATTGGGGAAAAGAAGGGAAAAAAAAAAAAAAAACTGCTTGTGATTAAGCATCCTCCTTGTGTGCTAAATTGCTAATCTTGCTCTCATCAAGATATCAAATTGAAGCCGCCACTAAAACTTGAAGATAGCAAATTGAAACTGCCATTAAAGCTTGAAGATCAATATGCTTTCTGTCAATCT
Organism: Citrus cavaleriei; assembly: GCA_030448925.1. Taxonomy (NCBI): domain Eukaryota; kingdom Viridiplantae; phylum Streptophyta; class Magnoliopsida; order Sapindales; family Rutaceae; genus Citrus; species Citrus cavaleriei. The sequence continues at coordinate 44,032 of JAUJEN010000238.1, forward strand.
TAATTTCTATTTCGTCACAATCCTTCAAACTCATAATAATAAATCCATCATTCCATAACCAAATCAAACTCAGCAACTGGAAAAAAAAAATCTCAAAGAAATATTATATAAAATCCACTTTCAAATATATCACGTATCGCTGAGATAAGTTATAAAAACATAATAAATTTTCCTCACCCACGGCTGCCATCAAAATCCCTCCAATTCTTCTTTTAGACGACACCCATCAATGCCAATGCATGGCCTGTACCCATTCAAAAATGCCAATAATTTTTCAAAGATGGTGGAGCACTATCTGAGGACAAAAGTGAAGAAGAAGAAGAAAATGATGACGTTAGATATTCGGGATTCAAGAATTTTTTTTTCTTTCATTTGTTTTTAACGATAATGAGTACACTGCCCTTGCCATTTAAAATTATAATACAACTTATCTTAGTTTTGAATGTAAAGATACTTTTAGAGCATGACATCAGTTTTCAACTCAAATAAATTTTTTTGAAAGATACAAAAATAAAATGATAAGCACAAATACTTACAATTATTTCATATTTTATAATTTTAAATGTTGTGCAACTATAATAATACTTTTTCTTAATATCTTAAAAAGCTTAATCGATTTTCAATCTTTATTTTTTTTTTAAATTTAAATTATGATAACTAGTTAAATAAACTATTTGAAAATCATACGAATAGGGCCAATAGGCTAAGGCCATTCCTTTCACGCGCTCGAGAAAATTGTATCCTTTTTTTTATTAATATTGTTATACAGAACTGTTACTGATATTACATCAGATATTACCAATAATATTTACAAACAGATTATACAACTGGGACCTTCTTCGTGACATGTACTCTTCTGAAACGCTGTCCAGATTCTTTAAACCCTCTCTAATATTCGAGAGTTATTCATTTCACTCACATTTCGTGAGGGGCAAACTGGCTCTACTCAATTATTTGATAATTGAGAGAGTATTGAAATTAACCCCTATAATGCTTTTATGGAGGCTCGAACCTTTGCACTCAACATTGTAATTGCAAAAATTCTCCCACGGGACTAAAGGCCCATTGATAAAATTATACCCTTTTCGCATGCTCTGAAAAGCAACTGGGAAGATACATTGGTATTAGCTAGTAGAGTCTTCACCTAACATACATACCCAAACAACAACTAAGAAAGGCCACGGATAGTGAATGGAAGACGTTGAAGAGTGTAGTGTAAAAGATGGAAAATTTTCCTCATTCATAGCCGCTCGTCAGGTAAACTAGTCAGTTTTTTTTTGGTTGTTTTTGTTTTTATCTTGCAGGGTCTTGGAATAGAGAATGATTCACTTACATATGATGGAGAAATTGATAAGCGCTTTCCTAGGATAGAGAAAATTAAGGAAGTTTCGCAATCAAATGGTTTGGTTAATAACCTAACCCTATGATATTATCATTTTTATTAAGAATCCATAAGCACTTTCGTTGGAAAATGTATGGTTTCGAGTCTTGCTACGGTGCGTCAGTTACACCGTGCAGCCATAACAATTTTTTCATTGTCCGTCGTTACATGCAACGAGGTTCCTATCATGTGTGTGTTGTGTATATATAAATTGAATATACAGCAAAAAGATCATTACCAAGTACGAACTAATTATTAATGTTTGTTATGGTGTGGTGCAGCTGATATCTTATAGTTTCACATTATATGTTTAGATCAATATCGCTAACCTTATAAGTTTTTATCTTAAATTTCATTCTACATGATATATTATTCATTAGGTGGTTGATATTTTTTTACAAATATCAAGTGAATTAGTTGTATTATTTCATAATCTACTTTGATGAATACCACATAATTTAAGATAAAATTTTAAGAAGTCTAACACTACTTTTAATTTAATTAAAAAAAATTACATCCACTTGTAAGAGTTTGTTAATAGTTAATATTGCAAATCACCTTGAAATGCATACAATAAAATTAATTTTAGGATAAAATTTTAAGATTTGTAACTAGCACTACTTCTGAAAGTATAGGTAGAAGGAAAATAAAAAATATTATAGTTAATGAGAATTAAAAAAGTAGGCCACGTGGCAAACCTATAAAAGTAGTTTGTATACAGTGTAATTTGTACATGGTAATTAAGGTATAGGCAAACTTATGCACACCCTTGATTTCCTCTAGTCCATAAATTGAAAATAACCAGTACATCTAAAGCTGTTGGGTTTTTATGGGCATATTTCCATTTTTCTGTCTTCAAGATCACTTATGTTGTTGCTCTTTTAGACATGTGATGTTTAATTTTACATAAGATGAACAAATTTATAAAGCTCTCTCTCACACTCCTTCTCGTCCACCACACACTCACAAGCACATATATAGGCAGTACACACATAGCTTAAGCAAATAGACTGCACCTTGAGATAAGCTAATATTGCAAGCATCGCCGTTTGAGTTGTACTTTCAACTACGTGTTCAACAACCATCACCAAAATAAGAGGGGGGCGGAGGCAAGGGTGGTTTCAACTGTTAATCTAATTCATAGAGGAGAATTATAAAGTTAGTGATTATGATACTAGTTCTTTCCAGAAAACAGAATATCATGGAAGATTGCCAGCGAGTGTTGGATTTATCATCTGTTTGTCAACAATTATCACTACATCTGAGAAAATTCTGCTCTAAGATAAAATAAAGGTGATATTTCATCATCATTATCCCTCGTCAAGAGAAATATGAGATATTCCACACGACTATCAGAATCTACAGTCCCATGTTCAACAAGACTATTTGAATTTACAGTCTCGTATTCAACAAGACTTTCTGAATCTACAGTCTCATATCTAAATAACTCATAAGTCAACAATCAAAGTTGGAGTTTTATATCAAGTTATTTACTAAAATAAGCATAAAGTAACTCTGACTGCACATAGGGTGAAAGAAAGAAGAATGTATGACCCTGAATGAAATATTGAGTAGTTGGTTGATTAAAATTAAATGCAGTGATCATTTCAGGGACAAGTTGGCAAGTGTCAATGCTAATACATTTACCTATTTTCTATGTCTTGGCCAGAGGCATATCCCTTAGGCTTGTCGCTATAACCAGCAAAATCGGATGTATGAAAATATGTGTTTAGCTTGGTTCTACATTTTAATTCCCTCATAAAGTAAGAAGATGTTAGATAGATTACAAATGTTAGAGGTTCTCATTTTGGCAAATTGCAGTCCACTGCTGAGTTGAAACCATTCATGAGTGGGTACGCACCCTACTACTTGTACATGCTTACATTATCTAATTCATGTCATGGGATTTTAGTGCGTTTCCGCACAAGATTTGTTCCATTTGCACACAATTTAGAAAGAAAAAAGAGCACCATCCCAAAGCAAATGTTTTTTGTGGGAACCAAGATGCTACCTATATTTATTTGATGAAATCCAAATAGTTAATCAATTTCACTATTAACAATTTCATCTTTCACTGCTTTTTATTTTCGAACTGCGATGAAAATGGATGAGAACAAGATCGTTATTGTCGCTACAGCACCAAAGAAGGCTGCTGATAAGGCGGCTTAAAGACGTAAGAGCTTCATTTCTATAGTCCAAAAATGTAATAATTATCTTCCAGATTTTAAGAAGATTTCAGTAGAGAGATGATCGGATGAAGAGTATTAGAATGCTAGCTACTTCCACTTAGAGCTGCTGCTAGCATGACCATGCAACAGAGTTAGAAAAGAGACATCTTGGTGGGAGCAGATCCGGTTGTGTCTGGCACCAATGTATCATTCTTTGTTCACTTCAAAATTATGAATGTTGTTTATATCAAACTTATGCTACTGTTTTTCATGATAGATATAGGGGTATTTCATTTTCCAGGAGAGTAAGAGGAACAGACATACAAAGTATCATTTGTCTCTCTTGTGCTCTCTCTCTCTCTCTCTCTCTCTCTCTCTCTCTCTCACACACACAAAAATACATGCATATACATATGCAGTCCACACAAAGTTAGCAAATTGACTGCACCTTGCGATTGGCTAGTCTTGCTGACATCAATGCTTGAGTTCATCTTTTGTTGCAAGTCGTGATATAAACCAGATGAATTTGTTAGCATGATAGTGAATGATTTATAATCTATTTAATTTTTTGTAATCTTAAGTACTATTGTAATCGAAACAGTGGTTGAAGACAAGCTAGTTGGTTGATTGATGTAACTCGTGCACTCAAAAAACAATAGTTCAGTTAAAAGATCCTCTGTTGACAAGATATATGTCCCGCAAGAGTTGACATTACAATTTGGGAATAACTATGTGTTTTACTCATTGAAGCTCATATTTTCTAAGTAATGTGAAAGGTTCTCAATATGCTGTAGAACATGTGCACGTAACGTCATAATCCACAACGTTAAAGGAGTACCATCACCGAATCAAATGGTTTCGATGGCAACGGAGATGCTTCCTCAATTTTTTTTAGTGAATGAAATCTAAATTGTTATTTTCAAATGCCATTCTGAAAACGTCAACATAATAATTAGAGATGAAGGTTTTGGATGGCTAGATGCAGAGAAGAGAAGAAAGGTGCTCTACGTTTTGTAGCATGGAATGAATATCATGCTCATAACTGATTGAGATACCCCCGCAATGCAAAGATTTAAAAATATATTAATAGAATTTAGTTGCAGTTTACCTCCAAGAAAAATACTAAGAGCAGTAAATGTGTCTTCATCATTTAAAACTTGCATCATAAGAAAGCATTGTGTGTTGTAAGGATAGAATAAGCTAATGCATCAAAAAACATATAGATAAGCATCCAATTCATCTTTATTTGCGAGCGTGTTGCATTGCTGTGTAGCTTTTGTGTAGAGGCTAGGGAGTTGAAAGAAACAGAGTGGATGAAAAGATTTTGCGTTTGGGTATGACTTGGTCAATCTTGGGAGCTGTAACTACTTTACTCAGAAGCAATTTATTACAGTAGAAAAGAATCTTCCCCGAATATCACATATGTAATATAAGAAAATTTAATAATAATAATAAAAGGAGGCATTTTCTTTTTATCATTCCATGTTGAGAGGATTAGAGGAACTTGGGAAAAATTTCCAATATAACTTATACAAGACATTTACTATTACACATCATTTAAATATACACAACACTCGAATTTGCGAAAGGATATGTATATATCAAGATATTTTACGAAATATATGCATGCAGTTGAGTGCATGCATTGGCCGAAGAAAGAAAAATGTACAACCTTCATGAGGAAGGGCTAGACCGCCGGCTAGTTAACATAAATTGAGTACAAACGATGATCAACACACCTAAGAAGTACCGATAGATGAAGAAGAGGAAGGGCTAGACCGCCGGATAATGAAAACCATAACTACCAGCGCTTTGGCCTTTGGCATTATATAGCACTAAATATGTGCCTGTAAGAAATGCTAACACCAAATTAACAAGCCATAAAGTATTAGTCCTAGGCTCAGTTGCCATTGTCAATGCTCCATACTCTTCGTCACCAACCTTGACAAGTAAGTAAGGTGGATGAACACGGCACTTGTGGACAAAGTCATGGCTATCAAATTGAGCGTAACAAATGCTAGCCTGTAAAGCATTGCTTGACGCTTCTAGTTAGAACTGCGGCACCCCTAGTCTGGACTCTGGACCCATTTCATTATTGTAACCAGCAGGCATAGTAATACTTGCGGTAAAAGTAATAGTTGCTACAAGTGCAACAATTTCTATACAAGAATCCTTTACTTCCTCGACATGTCACTCTAAGATATTGTCTAACTTTTCTTCTCTATTGTTCCTCTGCTTCTTCTCTTTTGTATTACTATTACCTTGATCAATTCTTTCCCATCTCCACGAACTACATGTCGCCGGCACGAGATCCAATTTATTCTAATCAAGCACCATGGAAAAAATCCCAACTACAACAATATACATATGTGGTACATTTTGAGAGAATTATAAACATTAACACTTAATTAATTTCCTAAAATTTGGGAATATTTGAACTTGTAATAGGTTATGACAATCAAACCATGGTATGAAATAAGAAATCCACATTTTTTATATGGTTAATACTTTTTTCCACAAATTTCTTCGGGTTTGCTTATGGCAAAACAAAAAAAAGGCTGAAGATGAAGGGGAGGACTTATAGAAATTCAGACTATATAAATTCTCACACATAGAACAACCCCCAACGTACAAAATATACACAACAGTAAAAGGTATAAATAATTCTCTGAATTAATTAATTGTATCATATTCAAATTTAAGAGCATAAAACCTAAAGCGTTGTATCCTGTGTTCTGTTGTTGTACCCGATAAAGGGCTCAATATCCTATGTTCTGTTGTTGTACACGACAAAGGGCTCTTCCCCGAAAAAGCCAATGAACTCTAGGAAAGCAAATTCCTTGGATCTCCTCCAAAAATTTCAATAACATCTCGTCACAATGTTTTCACCAGTCTTGTTAAACAATAAAAAGGTCCAAATAAATTGTAAATCAAGAAGAAGCAACTTTGGCGATATTCAATACTAAATATGTGCCTGTTAAAAATGTCAACACCATTGTAAACACGGTAAAAATTATCATTACTCGGCTTAGTTTCTATAGTAAAAATTTCATACTCTTGTTTTGCAACCGTGATATATAAATGTGGATGAAGACGGCACCTGTGGACAAAATCATGGCTACCGAATTAAATATAACAAATGCTTAGAAACCTTTGCTTTTGATTGGTACCCTGGTTTGGACCATAGCCACCATTTTTGTTACTACAAACAGATGCTCAGCAAAGAAGAGATGGAAATGGAATCTTCCCATATCCAGGCTTGACAAAACACTCATCAATTTCATCAGTTCAAAAACTTTATTTTTTATACTAATTAGATTGAGTAGAAGAACAGTTGAGACACTTCCCCCAAGTTGGTGCAATATGCTTTAATCACTAATCATTTCATCACTAATCCTTTTGTTTAAATAAAGTGATTTATAAGTGTTTGCCAGAGCCTACCTGTCCAAGATGCCATAAGAGTGTGGAAACTATAAGTCATGCCCTATTTGAATGTAAAGCAGCAAGGAAGACCTGGAACTTAGCTCCATCCACTTTCGAGCTTCAGAATGTTCCAGGTCAAGACATTTTCAGCTATGTCCAGAATCTTTGCAGCAACTCCAGGAGAAATGAAGCTGAGCTTATGATTATGTATTGCTGGGCTATCTGGTTTGCTAGGAATAAGTTGATCTTTGAAAGGAAGAAGATAGAGCCAATTGTTTCAGCAGCAAAGGCAGAATCAGTGTTAGAAGCTTACCAAAGAGTGAGAAAAACAGGAACACTCCATATTAGCAATACTAGAGAGGAAAGCCAGCAGAGATGGTCTCCACCCCCAACAAATGTGCTCAAGCTTAATGTAGATGCAGCAACAAACAGCAAGGATCAGAAGGTTGGCTTGGGAGCAGTCTTGCGTGACTCGAATGGCAGAGTAGTAGCAGCAGGCATTAAACAAGCCTCTTTCAGGAAGGATGTCAGCTTTGCAGAAGCTGAAGCTATCCAATGGGGTCTCCAGATTGCAAAAGAAGCAGCTGCAGCAAGCTTGATTGTAGAGACTGATTGCAAAGATGTGGCTGAGCTAGTCAACAACACAAAGGGCAGCAGGTCTGAGATTTTCTGGATAATTTCGGAAATCCAAACCCAGAAACGAGAGTTCCAAAGGATCCATTTTAATTTTGTACCAAGGTTCTGTAATGCTCATGCCCATTCCTTAGCTAAACATGCTCTAAGGAAAGATACAACTGCTGTCTAGTTAGATATATTACCAGTAGAGGTGCAGAATGTATTTGACTGTGTTGTTTAATCAGTAATGAAAGGTTTACTTTCTCTTCAAAAAAAAAAAAATAAAGTGATTTATCTGTATTCTCTAGCTCTTCTTTCTTATCAAATCAAATTAAAATTAGAAAAAAAACAAGTGTGAAAATCCAAACACATTACTTTTGAATAGAGATGGCAATTGGACTTGGCTAAACCAAAGCCTGCCCTATTATTAAAATTGAAAGACTAACTTGAAAAAAGTCTAACAATTTGTATTTCGCATAGAGTCGGGTTGGGCCCAACCCAATTCAAGCTAGAGTCAGGTCAAGCTTTTCTAAAGCTCGCACAATGTTTTCTCTCTCACTTTAAATATTTTGCTTTATTTTGTCCGATTTTGCTTTACTTTGTCCAATTTTGCTTTGTTGGTCAATAATGTAAAACCAAATTGCTTTGTTCTAGGATCATTATATGTCCATAATTTTTCATTAAAAAAAAAAACTAATGTCTTATCCAAATAAAAACACACAATTCCACAACTGAACATTAAAAAAAATCCATAATTTTTCTCATTGCAAAAAATTACTTTAATATATGCATGCAAATATATATATCTTCCATAAAACTAAAAATTCATAATTTTTCTTTTTTTTTTTTTCAATTTAGGGTGGGATCACAACCGCACTTAACCTAAATTTTGATTGGGGCTTTATTTTTTTCTTGAAAATTCAAAAAATCTAAAAAATACGAATGAAATAATCGCTAAAATTTAAAAAATTGTCATCCCTACTTTTAAACATGAATAGAGCTACATAGTTTCAAGGAAAAGACACAGGTGGTCATGAACAACCTTAAAATTTTTGTTGCTACCCATAACTATCCACACATTCAGGATAAGCTTTAAGACCAAGAAATGTTCCTTACATTTACTTGACTGCTAAAGTTCTTATCACAAACCAAATTCTACTGTCTATTGTATAGACATCAAATAATTCGCAGGATTAATGTGGATTTTTATCATCTCTTCTTTCTCATCAAGTCTAATTAAAACAAGCATAGACAGAGCTAAATGGTTTCAAGAAAAATGCATTGGTAGTCATGAACAACCTTAAAATTCTTTTAGCTACCTATAGCTACCCCCACATTCAAAATAAGCTTTAAGACCAAAAAATATTTCTAGCATAGACTTACATGCTAAAGTTCTTATCAGAAACCAATTTCTATTGTCTATATATCAAAGAATTCCAATCATTAATATGGATTTCCACATTGACAGACTGACAGAGCAACACAGTTTCAAAGAAAATGCACCAACAGTCATGAACAACCTCAAAATTCTTTCTACTGCCCATAGTTACCTAGACATTTAAGATAAGCTTTAAGACCAAGAAATGTTCCCAAAATAAAATTACTTGCTAAAGTTCTAATCACAAACTAACTTCTATTGTCTACATATCAAACAATTCATGGAATTGAAGAAAACCAAGATCGAAGATTTTGAATCCTTAGCTCAGCATCTTGTCATGGGCCGCTAGAATTTTCTAATAAAGGAGGCTAAATTGGCGACTCTAGGTGCACTAAAAGGTAAGTCAAAATGCACTAAGAAACAGCTTGCCTAAATTTTCAAGTATGTCAACCCAAATTCAAGCTAAGCGTGCTAGCTTGGCCCAATTATAGAATGTTCTAATATAATTTAGCACATACTTGTACATGTCTAGAACTTTTTATACTTGTAAATATCTAGATATATTGAGAAAATGTGCAAGTTGTATGGAATTATCTAAAACTTATGAAACCTTCCTACAAATAAGGTATGACACTTACTATTTTACACATACAACACACTAAGCAACTCAAGTATACTTGTGAGTTCTCAAGCTCTCTTATACTTTTTCTTTTGAGTAAAAAAATTCTTTTTTGCTACATTGCTCTCTCTTCTCTATAACTTTTGTAATTATCTTTACTTACCTAGTTTGATAAATTCGATAGGTTTACTTAGTAACTTTTATGCTAGAAGTTGTCTAAGTATTGTACCGATTGCTGCAGAACATACTCATCTCGTGATAATCTGCCTCTATTTTAGACAATATCTCATGCTCCACTTAGTCAATCAGGGTTTTATTAGATCTTAAAATAGAACGAAAAAAAATTGAATACTCACTGACCACACCTTCCAGCCATTAAAAATCTATATTAGATCGCATATATTGTTTAGAGTAAACCATGTAGAAGACACAAGTAGAGAACCTCCTACTCAAACAACTTGCTAGGTTTAGTGTCAAGAAATGCATAACCTCTTATATGACACTTCTCGCGCCAACAATTAACAATTAATGATTAACAAATCAACATCAGTAAATTATAAACAGAACAAAAATTTTTCAACAAGTCTAGACGATCACAATAGAAAAGTAAACTCTAAACAACTCTGAACATATGAGCAAATTTTCAATAGCATGTCCAAATTTTCAAGTATGTGAACCCAAATCCAAGCCAAGTGTGCTAGCATGATCCGATTCTAGGATTTTGTAATATAATCTAGCACATCTCATTAACTTGTACATGTCTAGAACTTTTAATACTTATAACTATCTAGATATGTTGACAAGATGTGCAAGTTGCATGAAATTATCTAAAACTTGTGAAGCCTTCTTATAAATAAAACATAACACTTACTATTTTACACATACAACACACTAAGCAACTCAAGTATACTTATAAGTTCTCAAGCTCACTTGTATTTTTTCTTTTGAGAAATAAAATTCTTTTTGGCAACATTGCTCTCCCTTCTCTATAGCTTTTTTGTAATCATCTTTACTTACCTAGTTCGAGAAATTCGATATGTTTACTTAGTAATTTTTATGCTATAAGTTGTCTAAGTGTTGTACCGATTGCTACACAACAGACTAATCTCATAATAATATGCCTCTATTTTAGACAATATCTCATGCTCCACTTAGTCAATAGGGATTTTATTAAATCCCGAAAATGGAACAAACAAATATTGAATATTCACCGACCACACCTTCTAGCCATTGGAAAATCTATAGTAGACATGATGTATTTGTTTAGAGTGAACCATGTGGAAGACACAAGTATGAGAACCATCAACATCAAAGGGTTGGCCAGGCTTAGTGTCGAGAAATGTATAACCTCTGATCTGACACCTCTCACGCCAACAATTAACAATTCATGATTAATAAATCAAGATCAGTAAATAGTAAACAGAACAATAAATTTTCAATAAGTCTACATGATCACAATAGAAAAGTAAACTTCAAACAACTCTGAACAAATGAGTAAATTTTCAATAGTTTGTCCAAATTTTCAAGTATGTGAACCCAAATCAAAGCCAAGTGTGCTAGTTTGGCCTATTCTAGAATTTTTTAATATAATTTAGCACATCTCATCAACTTGTACATGTCTGGAATTTTTTACACTTGTAAATATCTAGATATGTTGATAAGATGTGTAAGTTGCATGAAATTATCTAAAATTTGTGAAGCCTTCCTATAAATAAGGCATGACACTTACTATTTTACACATACAACACACTAAGCAACTCAAGTATACTTGTAAGTTCAAGCTCACTTGTACTTTTTCTTTTGGATAGTAAAATTTGTTTTGGCTAGATTTCTCCCTCTTCTCTAAAGCTCTTTTGTAATCATCTGTACTTACCTAGTTTGAGAAATTTGATAGGTTTACTTAGTAATTTTTATGCTAGAAGTTGTCTAAGTGCTGTACCGATTGTTGCACAACATACTTATCCCGTGATAACTTGCCTCCATTTTAAACCATATCTCATGCTCCACTTAATCAATAGGGATTTTATTAAATCCCAAAATAGAACAAACAAATATTGAATATTCACCAACCACACTTTCCAGCCATTGGAAAATCTATAGTAAACATGATGTATTTGTTTAGAGTGAACCATGTGGAAGACACAAGTACGAGAACCATCGATCAAAGTGGCTGTGCTTAGTGTTGAGAAATGCATAACCTCCGATCCGACACTTCTAACAATTAATAATTCATGATTAACAAATCAAGATCAAGAATAGTAAATGTAACAACAAATTTTCAATAAGTCTACATGATCACAATAGAAAAGTAAACTCCAAACAACTCTGAACAAATGAGCAAATTTTCAATAGTTTGTCTAAATTTTCAAGTATGTGAACCCAAATCAAAGCCAAGTGTGCTAGTTTGGCATGATTCTAGAATTTTTTAATATAATTTAGCACATCTCATCAACTTGTACATGTCTGGAATTTTTTACACTTATAAATATCTAGATATGTTGATAAGATGTGTAAGTTGCATGAAATTATCTAAAATTTGTGAAGCCTTCCTATAAATAAGGCATGACACTTATTATTTTACACATACAACACACTAAGCAACTCAAGTATACTTGTAAGTTCAAGCTCACTTGTACTTTTTCTTTTGGATAGTAAAATTTGTTTTGGCTAGATTTCTCCCTCTTCTCTAAAGCTCTTTTGTAATCATCTGTACTTACCTAGTTTGAGAAATTTGATAGGTTTACTTAGTAATTTTTATGCTAGAAGTTGTCTAAGTGCTGTACCGATTGTTGCACAACATACTTATCCTGTGATAACTTGCCTCCATTTTAAACCATATCTCATGCTCCACTTAGTCAATAGGGATTTTATTAAATCCCAAAATGGAACAAACAAATATTGAATATTCACCAACCACACTTTTCAGCCATTGGAAAATTTATAGTAGACATGATGTATTTGTTTAGAGTGAACCATGTGGAAGACACAAGTACGAGAACCATCGACATCAAAGGGCTGGCCAGACTTAGTGTTGAGAAATGCATAACCTCTGATCTGACACTTCTCGCGCCAACAATTAACAATTCATGATTAACAAATCAAGATAAGTAAATAGTAAACAGAATAATAAATTTTCAATAAGTCTACATGATCACAATAGAAAAGTAAACTCCAAACAACTCTGAACAAATGAGCAAATAACTTAAAAGACTACATACATACAAAGAATTGAGGTAGAACCTAGCTTGCCAATTAGTTACGAATACTAACTTTTATGTTATTTATAATTGACCAAAATGAAATAACTCAAATTTGAATAAGTTTATATGGAAATATTTGGGAACGGGTATTAGCTTCATGTTTAAACGAGAATATGTCTTTCACTAAGTCTAGATTCAGCCAACCATTTGAATATATTTACAAAATAATAATAATAAACGGAGAAGTTAGATATGAAATTAATAATATGCAGAGAACTTGGTCTTATATATGTAGCTTTAGACTATAAGATAAAAAAGGAAAGTTCGTCAAACTAACTAGAAATTTAGGCAATAATAGATCAAAATTGAGCCTTAAATTGATATGAACCTGAATAGAAAATACAATTTTATTAATAAAAGTTCTCAAAATCATTTTCACATCTATCAATCAACAACATGCCATCGTTGACGCAAATATCGGTGTAATCCTCATGAAGTCGTATTTAGGGCAACCAAACTAGATAATAATAAAAAAAATAGCAAATAAATAGTCTAATAATAATAATATAAAACAAAAATACATAAAATTAAGAACATACCAGAATTTGATGCTTCGTGTCTTTTGATTAGGCATCACTTATTAGTTGAATGCGATGTAACTCAATGAGAATACCCTAGATGTAGAGGGCACTCTTGGCTGTTTCTATCAACTATGAGTCTCTGATAGAATTTGTAGTATAGAGTGTTTAAGAAATGAGAAAGTGAAAAGCAAAGTGAAAGAAAACATAGAGAATTTAGAGAAGTTTGCTGTGTAATCTGGAAAACTTAAAACCAACTATTTAGACTATAAGTATATGTATACATGTATTGGATAGCTATCTAAATTGTTACAATTGTAAAGTATGTAAAGCTAAATCTAACTAATTGCCAAATAGGCTGTAATCAACTGTGTGCTTATCATATTCACTAACATCCTGCTAAGAATGTCAACTGTCCAATCTTCACTCGAAATAAAAGAAATAACAATTTGTTTAGCAACTACTTTCTCTAAATAAATCGTATACCAATCTCTACATGCTTTACAGTTTTCAATTTAGTGTCACCTACTGGTTAAATGTTATGTAACCCAGAGAATATCCTAAATGTAGAGGGTAGTCTTGGCCATTTTTCGCAAATTTGAATCTCAAATTAAGAGTGTAAGTGTGTGAAACTGTCAAATTGAGTGATAAGAAGCTAAAAAAATAAAAAAAAAGCTTAGAGTCATGTGGTTTGAAGGATACCCTTAATTTTATATTTATTTTATTCCGCCAAAAATTTTAAATGCCTAGGGTTTTGGTTTTTAGAGTTTTTGGCATCCTCTTATGGGCCTTTAAATATTTTAAATTTAGGCTAAGGGTATTTAATGTTTCCTAGTCCAAAGCCCCTTCCAGCATTTAAGTTTTGCCCAACCCAAAGCCCATTATGAAATCTTGACTCATTTTGATTAGCACTGGATTCACACAATTATCCTTCTTATAATTTAAAAAGAACTACTTGTATTTTAAATATTCTATTATTTTTTATTAAATTTAAAATTTTAAGTTTCTGTATATTTTCTAAAATACTTTAACTTAAACCATCTAACATAGTTTACTCAAAACATTAAAAAAAATATTTAGCTCAAATCACAAATAAATTTGAAATCTAGCATATGCTTAAGCAAAATGAAAACAGGTCAAATCGTATACAAAGCTTTTAACAACATTTTGGTTATTATTATTATTATATATATAGAGTTTTCGATAAATTTTAAAAAAAAAAACTTTAAAATCACACTTTTTAGCGCTATTAGCTTTAAACCTTTAAAACCACTTTTAAATGCTTCCACTTTAAAATTCCTAACCTAACATTTCTCTCTCTTTCTATATATATATATATATATATATATATATATATATATTCATTCCAAATTCTTTAATATCAAGAATTATAAATTTTTCTTTGCCATCCGGTTGTAATAAAAAAAATGGCCATCTCACAGAAGAAGAAGCAGAAGACTACATTAGAAGATGCTACCACCGGATATGCTCTAGCCGATTTGGCTTCAACTTTAGCAATACTTTGATTTAATTTTATTTTTTGAAACATAGAAGGTCGAACATATTTTGTAGTTTAAATATTTTAAAATATTATTTATTAAACATCTGAAGCTTGAATTTTTATTAATTTTAAATTTTTAAAACATTTACTTGTTTACTTTTTGTAACTTATGTTTAATTTTCAGATACTTACATTTGAATTAAAAATAAAGTAAACTTTGTGACTTTTATCTAAATAAGAAGTAGATGTTATATTAAAAAAATACCTTTATTAAATATACTTATTTCATAAATTATAAAAACCTATTTTTTATTTATAGGACATAAATATCAAATAACTATATTTAACATATTTAAGATGTAAAAAATAGAATTATAAGTTAAATAAAAAGTGTGCTATATGAGTGATAAAAATAATTATTTAATATTAACTTAAAACAAATTATCCTTAATAGTAATTTAAATTATGAATATTTGTGTAATAAATTATTTTGTTAAAATAATAGTATTTAAAGCAATTATTAAAATACAAATATTCCCACTAATAAGAAATAAACAAAATTTATAGTAACTATTAAAATACAAATAGGCCCACTGATAAAAAAATAAACAAAAGAGATAAAAGCTAAAATATATCATTATATCTAAAAAAGAAAAAAACAAATCCTAAATCCCCATTTGTCAAAAGACGGGAGCGTGTCATGCTCTCATGAGAAGAGCGGTGAGGTGCTTGGCATGTGGGCTGTCACTTTCCATAAGAAGAGCGACTACGCCTACAAGATCAAAACTCATCAAAAGACTTACATCTCCTTCCTTCCTCACTGATTTGAAGTAGGTTAGGATATTATTTTTTTGAATTAATAATGTTATATGAATTTGATTAATAATGCATTGTGCAATATTTGAAATTAATAAGACAAAAGGTTGTTTATGACTTAAGTTTATTAATTGGAGTTAACAATAAGCTATTATTCATCCTCTTCAAAACGAGAAAACACATTTAAGAGGGGGGAAAAAGCAGTTGTAGATGTGTTTAAAATGATTATACCAATAAAGTTCAATATTTTGGTTTTACTTTTTTTTTTTTTTGGTCTCTTATTATCTTTTTCTAAAAAATGATTTTATCAACTTTTGTGCATTTAGAGTTTGACGCGAATCTTCTTTGCATTTTTTTACCGTTATTTTTGTGGCAATTTAGGTTTTTATGGAAGGAAAAGGAATAAGAAGAGACAGGATGAAGAGGACATTGCGGGTGACTTGTCTGGTATGCATTTTGCAGTGATTTTGTTTTTAAGATTTTATTGTGCTTTTCAGTTTTTTGTGTTCATTTGATCCCAAATTAGGTAGAGATGCAATGGGGTGAGTTTGGGGCTGGGAGTGTTAAAACGGGAGCCCTATTCTCATTTTTTTATATTTTATTTTTAAAACATAATAATTTTGTGGGGGAATTGACACTTTCCCCCTTACAGTAATCAACATATACTATTTACCTCCCTACTATTTTTATAATGGCCAAAAACTCTCATGACAGTATAAGTTTATAATATTATCCTTATTTTCAACTACTCTTTTATTTACATTTATTATAAATTAAATAAATTACATGAATAGAAACTAAATAAAAAAATTAAGTATTAAAAACAAGAAATATATGTTTTGATGTGAACAAAAAAATTAATAATAAAATTTTTTTTCTTGTAATTATTTATTTTGTGAACATTTTCTTATAATAAATATTTTGTAATATTTTAAAATTAAATGTAAAAAGTATAGGCAAAATATTTTATTACTTATCTTATAATAAATTTTTATTTGTCATTCAAGTTTTCTTGTAATAATTTTTTATCATTTTATAATAATTTTCTTATATATTTATTATAAGAAAATTTTCACAAAATAAATAAGTACAAGAAAAAAAATTTATTATTAATTTTTTTGCTCATATATATATTTCTTATTTTTAATGCTTAATTTTTTATTTAATTTCTATTCATGTGATTTATTTAATTTATAATAAATTTAAATAAAAGATTAAAAATAATATCAGAAACTTACTATCATGATTTTTCCATTATAAAACAAAGAAGGAAATTATATATTGACATCAGAGGAAAATGATCTCCCTAATTTTGTGTATACACTCTAGCTAAAAACCTTAAGAACATGATAATTTTGCTATTAGTTGTATTTTTTTATGGATATTCTTATGAACCAAACAAAAAGTTTGCTGATATATAGAGCAAACAATTTCCGGTATATATATTGCTCAAGTGGAATTCTAAAATAGCATTTAATTTTTAAGATGCTAACCCACTCAAATAGGAAAAGTTCTCGAAATAAATAAACGTTGTTCATGCAATTGTGCTCGTGCTCTTGACTGATTTTACCTTCCAATGTTTCCATTTCAAGCTCTTAAAAAGATGAATACAAAGACACATAAAAAATTACATAAGGATACTTGATCAACTACAATAGATATAGTCATTTTCTAGTACAGTCGCCCTCATTTATTTTTCATGCAGACACATTTTAAAATCGCAGGGTTTAAGAGAATTAGTTTTTAATTCTTTAAAATCGCACAGTTTAAAAGAGTTAGTTTTTAACTCTTTAAACCGCACTTGCCATTAAAAAAAAAAATACCACTGAGAATGATTATATATATATATATATCAAGCAAAAGAAAGAAAACAACCATGCATTAAGCCAAATGAGAAGAGAGAGTTTTTTGTGTTCTATTTCATAATTTTTATTTAATTAAAAATATTCGAGTTTGGGTTCGGTGCCCGACAAAATCCCCAAACCCGAACCCAAAATTTTATTAGCTCTTGAGCATATCCCCAAAATAGCTCCGATTTCATTTTTTAAACTATTTGGGATCCATAACCGACCCAAATTCATTGGGAGTCCGCTGGTTCAGGGGTCCATAGAGAATGTTGCTATCCTTATTTTTTCTCCCCCTCCGAAATGGAGATCGGAGATGGCTACATGCTGCTAAATGCTAACCAATTTATATACGAAGATGGGTTACATGCACATACGGGTCCAGTCCTATAAGAAACCTCATCATCATCGAGTAAATTAAATAGTAATTTTCTACTTATATGTTGATTATATTGATCAGCTGTTTTGACATATTAATAATAAAAAGAAATTATAAAATTAATATTATTTTTTAATTAATACTGTAACATTGTACCATTTTAATTCTTATTTTTGTCGCCATTGTTTCACCTTTTCTTTCTAAAGTTTTGCCGATTAAAGAATTAATTAATGACTCGTCCGACTGTCCATTTTCTAAATGAAAAGGGGTAGACCATATTGACTAAAACATGCATAGGCACTTTCGTTGAAAATCACAATTTGAGCAAAATATACTGTTACATACATGGCTTAAAGAGCATGTCAACAGACAAATTTACTTCATTAGTTTTGTTTTATTAACCCTTTACCACCCTTTACCTAAATTGGATAACTAGCCAAATAAAGTTACTTAAATTCATCCGACCAAGCTTCATTAGTTGATAGTTGAAATTGTCCTAATATACACACATATTGCTTATGCCTAAAGCATATACTTAAGGATCTACTATATTTAATAAGGAATGCTGGTTCTTCCACATTCTTTTTTATTTATTAAAAATGTCAATCAGTTCTTTTTTAATTTCTTTATTTCATAGAAAATTCGAATTTGGATGATTGGGTAAATATGTTTGAAAATCATTTAACTAGCATAGGGCCCTTCCATTTAAGCGCTTAAGAAAACTGTACCTCTTTTAAATGCTCCAAAAAATCACTTGATAACATATAAAGGTCCTGTTTGGAATTGAGGTACTATAATTTTTAAGATACAACTGCTGTGAAAAAAAATTGTAACTATAAAATAAAAATTAATAATATGTAATAAATATAAATTTTAAATAATAATTTTGATAAAATTATTAAAAATATAATAGATTTTCTATTATACAAGTAGAAAAATCATATCAACATATCTTCTAAGATATGAATTATGCTTAAAATATTTTAGTCAGAATCTCAAGTTTCAAATTCAACCTCAATCTCAAACACACCCAAAATATAATCTCTAAAAATCAATACTTGATAAATTAATAATCTCTATTACATAGTAATTATTTATGGTCCCAATTTGGGCCAAGAGGTTAAATTAATATGATAATAGTTGTTTTGAAATCCCTTATATATGTGTTTCATTGAATTGTATAGACACTCTATAAGTGGACAATTAATTAATTCTTCTTTAAATTAATAGATTTTATATGATAATGACATTATTTAATAGATTTTATATGATAATGACATTATTAACTTACCGAGGATTTACCGTATTGGTATTAGGTAGAGTCTTCACCTAGCTAATTATTACTCAATTATTAGGAAATCTACAAGATTTTCGTTGGAAAAAATACAGATAGTCTCCTGTCTTGGCTTTTCGTAATAAGTTGTTCCTTGATAAGCACTTTTTTACTGTTATATTTAACAAGTTTTCCTACATACGTTGTAAGAAAAGATAAATTGAATATACAGTTAAAAAAGTTGTTATCAAAGAAAAAAAAAATGGTTACTAATAACGAGGAAAGAGCACTGATGATTATAGGCGCACCTTATAATTTTAATTTTATAATCATATGTTATCATTTTTAATTTCATCATGAATGATATGTCATTTATTAAGTAATTGATTTTTTTCATAAATTTCAACTGAATTAGTTATATTATGTCACGATCTCTTTTTTCTTTTATATTATATCATTATTTTCACATGTTTTATTTTGATGAATGACACATTATTTACAAAATTTAAGATAAAATCTTAAGATATCTACCACTGCTTTAATTTAATTGAAAGTTTTATTTTCATTCACTTGTAAGAATTTTTAAATAGTTGATACTACAAATTACCAACATCTAATTCTCAACATACAATAAAATTAAAGCAATACTAGGTTTCCCAACATCTAATTCTCAATTTAACTCCCAACCGATGTCGCATTTATCCATCAAATAGTGATTAAATAATGACAAGGACGATTAGTTGTTATTCAAATGTTGGCAATTCTCAATATTATTAATAAAGCTAATATCGGGATAAAATTTTAAGAAAAATAATATAATTAATGAGAATTAAAAAATATAGGCCACGTGGCAACATATATTAGTTTCTATACAATAATTTGTACATAACTTTAGTAATAGCTACTCAAAATAATTAAGGTCTACGCAAACTGCAAACCGATGCACAACCTTGATTACCTCTATTCCCATCAATTTAAAATTACCAATACATCTAAAGCCGTTGGGTGTTTTCTGGGCATATTTCCATTTTCCTCTTTTCATATAATCAAATCTATCACTTAATGCTACTGCTCTTTCAGACGTGATGTTTCATTTTACATCAGATGAACAGATTTATAAAGTTCCCTTCTCACACTCCCTCTTACGCGCCAGACACTCACAAACACATACATATGCAGCATACACAAAATTTATGCAAATAGACTGCATCCTCAGATCAGCTAATATTGCAAGCATCACTGTTTGAGTTGTAATTTCAACTGTGTGTTCAACAACCACCACCAAAACAAGAGAGGGGTCGGGGGCGAGGCGGGGTCTGTTTCAACTGTTGATCTAACTCAGAGGACAATTATTAGGTTAATGATTGTGATACTAGTTCTTACCAGAAAACAGAAAAGGATTGTCCTAAGTGCTAGTGAGTGTTAGATTTATCATCTGTTTGTCGACAATTATCACAACATCTGAGAAAACTCTGCTCTAAGCTAAATTAAAGGTGTCATCACTGTGATCCCTCATCAAGAGAAATATGAGATATTCAACATGATTATCAGAATCTACCGTCCCATGTTCAACGAGACTGTTACAAGACTATCTGAATTTACAAGTCATGGATCAATGTTGGAGCTCTGTAACAAGTCATTTACTAAAAGTAAGCATAAAGTAACTCCTGACTGCACAAAGGGTAACAGAAAGAAGAATGTATAACCCTGTACGAAATCTTAAGCAGCTGGTTGACAAGAATTACAAGCAGTGATCATTGCAGGGACAACTTGGCAAGGGTCAATGCTAATACCTTTACCCCATTTTCCATATCTTGGCCAGAGGCATATTCCTCAGGCTTGTGGCTATAACCTGCAAAATCAAATGTATAAAAATATGTGTTAGTTTGGTTCTACGCTCTAGTTCCCCATAAAATAAGAAGATGATTAGATAGATTACAAATGCTGGAGGTCCTCATTTTGAGTAGCTACAGTCCCCTACTGAGTTGACACCATTCATGAATGGGTACGACCGTACGTGCCCTACTACTTGTACAAGCGTACATTTTCTAATTCACATCATGTGATTTATTGTGCTTCCACACAAGATTTGTTTCATGTGCACACAATTCAAACAGCAAAAGGAGCACCAGCGCCAAGGCAGTACCTAAAATTTTTTATTGATGAAATCCAACCAGTTAATTTTAGTCACACCGAATATTTCAACATTCAACTTAAAAATAAGAGATGAAGGTTTTAGATTTCTAGATACAGAAGAAAAGAATGGTGTTCATATCTTTGTAACATGGAATGAATATAATGCCCATTGGTGATACCCTGCAAGGATGTGAACCTATAATTAGAAGTTGCTAGCAAGAAAAACAATAAGAGTAAATATGTATGCATCCTCTAAAACATGCTTAAGCAGGTGAAGTGAACGGTAATAATAAGATAGCTTATTCATAGTAAAGCATCTCAAAATAAGGATACATTTCATATTTGTGTGCGATTTTGGTGCTGTGTGTTGCTTGTGAAGAAGCTTGGGAGTTGGGAGAAACAGATTGGATGTGAAACTTTTGAAAATTCAGGTATCAGCCACTCAATCATGGGAATTTCAGAGACTTCACTGCAGTAAATTACTGCAAAAAAAATACCCACCCCCAGTTGTCACCTCGGTAAATTTTCTTGAACTGAATTCCCATGTTTTGGTATCTTTAATCATTAAATTTTCCCATTTTCCGCCTCTTTCAGAGAAAAGAAAGGGAGGAATAAAAGAGTTAAAAAATCTTCATTTTAAGAAACATGGCACTTGGAGTTGGAGGGCCCAAAATAGTGGGACATATACAATGGTACTGTAGAAGGTACAAATATTAACTTTTTTTTTTAGGGGTGTTCGCGAATTAAATTTTAAGGATTTGACATCAATCTATAGCCGATCCACGATTTTACGGATTATAAATTTTTAATTTAATCCATTCCACGGATTGGTGAATTCAATCCAAATCCAATTCATAAGTCTGCGGATCGGATACGGATTTGATCCAATCCATATCCAATCCACCATTTGCCGATTGGTTTGCGGGCTAAAAATTTTTAATTCTATCGTATCCACGAAGTAACTAAATAAAAAAATTAATATAAAAATGATTTTCCTACTGATCAAATTCAAGATTAAAAAAAATTTAAATAGATTGATTGCTTAAATAAAGTTAGAAAATACATTCAAAGTTTCAAAATATAACACACCAAAAAGAAAAAAAAAAAAACTCATTTGTTTAGATCCGTACATGAAAATTAACTGCTTAGGAAGTTATATTTATTTATTTAATTATTTTTATTTTATATTATTATCGGATAATATATAATATGGTGTTAATCTAACTATATTCTAACTTATCTATTTATTAGTAAGTACTCGTGCCATATTTACAAGTTTAATTTTTTATTAAATAATTTTTTTTTGCGGATTCGCGGATTTTTGTGGATTTATAGAAATAATGAAGATTTACACCATCAGGTCGTGTAGATGCAATTGTTTCTTACTGATTGTTTGTATTCATCATTGTATTATAGTTTCTGAAGAAGGAAGTGAAGAAGTTGAAAAGAATATTGAAGCACGTGCTTGGAAAGTCAAGTGCACAAGAATCATTTCTGAAGGTACAAATTATTAATTTTCATTTTAATTTCAAGCTTCTTTTTTTTCACTTTCGAATCTATTAAAGCTGATCATAACTGGGTTTTTTAATTGACAGACCAGATTTATTGCAAGGGCATAAATCTTCTGATAGTATTGTTTCATTTTTCGACAACTTGTATGGGGACTTATGTTTAGAGCTAGTAAAACGGGTCAATGTGTCGTATTTGTGTTCGTGTCGTGTCAAATTTAAGTAGACCCAAACACGACTCATTTAATAATTGTATTAAAATATTGAGACTCAAACCCGACACGAAAAATAAACGAGTTACCCAATAACCCACTTAATATATATGTATTTAACAAAATTTACATCAGCAATTTGTGTGTGTGTGTGTCAATATTATAGAATATACATGTTTACTAATATTTTACACATTTACACTATTAAAGTTCTAAATATATATAAAATTTTATAAATGAAATAGCATATATGTTTATCCTTCAAAATAAAAATAAAAAAGAGATTCATGTCCAATATTTGAGTTTTGATGACAATAACCTACAAATTAATTTGTAATAGAAAATATAATCGTGTCATTGTTTGGGTAAATGGGTTAAAAACCTTAATCCTAACCCAATATAGAAAAAAATCGTGTCGACCTGGATCTGATCCATTTAATAATCGTGTCAAATTTGACGATCTCTACCCATTTATTCGTATCATGTTTGAGTTGAATAATCGGATCGTGTTAAATTTTGTCAGCTGTACTTATGTCCAAATGTATAGGTTAGTAAATATTTGCTAATTTAGAATCCAACTCTTGCTGGTGACGCAAATATAGCATATTTGCTTCTGTATATAGAATATTGCACTGATGATTATTATCCATTGCTGGAGTCTCATATTTTGTTAGGCTTCTTACGCAGATCTTGGTTATAATACTTATGAGTGATTGTTCAACTATAGCATACTGTTATACCTGATACTGATTTGATAATTTAATGATTAAGGTTTCTTGGTTCATATAGGATACTATTTTATCAGGTAAAGATGATGATAGGGATGGAAAATATGAGGTTGAGACAACCGTTTCAGAGAATAAGAAGTTTTAGAGGAAGATACTTGTAAAATTTCAAGATATGAGATTTGGTGGATGTGATTTTTATGAAACTTTTAAATTAATTAACCTACATCTAATGTATTTTGTGAATTACTGTTACTATTCTGTTGACTATGTTACATTGGTAATACAAATACTTTAAAAAAAATCTTATGAATTAATAATGTTAAATAAATTAAATGGGTCAGTGATGAAAAAAAGAATTATATTTTCGATGTGTATCTCGTATTTTCAAGGGTAAATTACTGTTGGGATAGTAATATTTTCTAGGGTAGCTAACGTCACTTCTAAGGGCAAATGTAGCTGGAAATATGTAATCATTTGGTTTGGCGGAGATTATTTCTAAGGGCATGTTAATTTTAACGACATTGCCATCGAAAACAATTTTTTTTCCCGATGATCCATCTGAAATTGTATTTTTCCGATGCAACTTAATGTAACAACATTCGACGACATGAATTTCTTGGAATTGAATTTCTTTCAAGGACATTTGTATATTTCCGTTCCGAGGGTATTTGCCTTCAAATAACCCTTTGTCATGACAAATATGCATGGCAGACATTTGGACAAGCCGGTCGTAAATCTTACTTTCTAAGAATGTCTAAAATAATATATATATATATATATATATATATATATATATATATATATATGTATGTATGTATATTTGATTATTCAATTAAGAAATACAATGAACACATTCTCCACTAATATTCATCCCTGGCCTTATTAATCCATCCAAAAAGAAAATAAAATTAATAGAATAAATAAAACATACAACAGAACCAACCCATGGCCAGAAATGAGAGTAATAGACACCGTCCAGACTTTGACTTAGCTGGACTCAATCGTCGAATCATTAAAACTTCAAAAATCCCAGTCAAGAATTTCTTGTGTCTGCAGATCTATGAGGCAATCCATCTTGTCCCAAATGTCTTCACCCTTAAAAATGTGCCTTTCGGCATAGTTTCCTGCCTTACCAGTATATGTATACTCGATCACAACCTCCTCTATGCACTGCCACCAACACGAGATGGGATGGGATTTGCAGCATTGAGCAATCCTTCCTTCATAAACTGCCTGCCTCCTATAAGAAAACTGCAACTGAAAATACATAAAACAAAGCAAAATAAGCAATAATTATTGTAAGCACTAGTTAGCATTTGAATGATAATTTCAACTATCAAAAGGAAAGGAAAGGAAAGGAAAGGAAAATTAATCTTCAATGATACAGAATATTAAAATTACAGACACAGCAAACAATTTCCTCACTGGCAAAATCTTTCAATAATAATACGAGGTTTCTGTTGTATGACTCATAACCAGTTCCAGTGCTAGTGTTAACTGTTAAGTCAACCAAACATTTTAGGCAAAACTGCAGGTGTACAAGACAACAATCTAAATCCGGAAAGCTGATTCAGTTATTAAAAAACAGAGTATGACATACTTTTATAAGAACATAGTAAACCAAATGATCAGGAAAGCGGACTAAAGTATTAGCACTACATTGCATCCTCATTGCAGGATCAAGTACTGAATTCAAACAAATGAACAAAAATGCAGTACCTTAAGAGAAGACATTGGGGGATAACCTAATCTTATTGAAAGAGTCCTTGAATGAGGTGAAATCCAGAGAAAACCATCAACAGCACTTTTTATTGCAAAGCGCCATTTGAATGCTTCTACTGTACAGTCCAGATGGTCGACATTACCCAATGGGGAAGGTTGGATTCGCCTCAAGTCTTCCGGAACAATCACATTCTTCACGAAATAAATTAATAAGAAACTAACTACAGCTCGAGAATGTAAAATAAGAAACAGCTAGGTTGTAAGTTAGATATAGGATTTCTAAACAAAAAAAAAAAAAAGTTTGCAAGAAAAGACATACCTCCCCTTCCTGGCTTCGCAAAATCACCACCTTGGAAACACTATAGAACATTGCAAGAAGTTTAAAATGCTCAGTGTACCATTCGCTGCTGCTATTTTCAGTTTGGAAAAGGAGATGAGATTTGGAAAAAGTTATAGCACCTAATTGGAAGGATATTACATCACCACTGTATTTGAATATACTTAAACTAGAAGCTGCAATCTTGACCTCAACCAACCTTAAACAATCATAAATTTCCAATAACTTAAGACTGCGGCTAGAGATGTTAATGCTCTTCAAGTCGTCACAACCAGCTATCAATAAGCTCTCAAGAAGCGGAAATTTAGAAATTTGGTTGCAAAGCCACTCATCCTTTATATGAGTAAGGGCAAACCTCAAGTATTTGAGAAACTTACATGAGGCTAAGTTGAACTTGCATTGAAATGGTAGTGGCCCTTGAATTGAAACTTCTTGGACATCCTGTGCTATGATACAAAGCCGTTGAAGTTCCTCAGCATCACAAACTTCAAATTTATTGAGTTTGGTAAGACCAGATAACTCTAGATTTTTAAGCCCTGGGCATAATTGCAGACTTAGATACTCGATCAAAGGACACCCAATAAGTAGACTCTGAAGCACTAGATCGGTTGCATCAACCCTCATTAGAAACAATTTTGTCAACGAAGATAACTTCACACTTCTTGGAGACTCCAACTTAAGGCCTGCTAATGTTAGTATCTCTATTGAATTTGAACATAGGATAATTTCAGGCAAATTGAATCTAGGATTGCCCAAAAGCTCAAGACTCAGCTCTTTGACATTACATCCTAAAGCATAGAAAATGCATTGGTCTATGTACGGAAGACATATTTCCAGTGAGTCTCCAGGCACAAAAAGTGAGAAATTCATTAACCTTATCATCTCATTGTGGCGTATGCGCAGAGTTTCCTTTATATAATTGAATATCTCCCTTAACTTTTGTTTTCCAGCTTCACTGACATCATTGCTATCCTCTGGAAAAACTTGATAAAAGAAATCAGAATCAAATTTCAAAACTGAGAATGTATGCCATGCTCGTTTCCATGTTCGAGACAATACACGTGTTTGAACCGTTTGTGTGAATGGCAAGAATGACAAAATGTGATGTAGTATTGGTTCCGGCAAATTAGATATCCGGTCTATGTGGCTGAGGCTCTCCATAATAATATTATCATCACCAGATTCCCTGAACAATTAATTAGCAACTGATTAATATGGTTGGATTATGTGGAGTTGAGCATCTTAAAATAAATAAATAAATCATCTTAACAAAAACTGTTCTGAATTGAGCATGTTTATTTATTTATTGAAGGAAAAAACCAAAACTTGAAAAAACAAACAAACACGAAAAATTTTTGCATAAAAAAATTTGAAAGTATCACCAAAAAAGTTAAAAAATTAATCCATGATGTTTATGTGTGTGTGTGTGTGTATATATATATATTCATTGTCACTGAAAGACAAATAACAAAACAGCAAAAACAGAGGGAAAAAATGAAAATACAGAAGTAGCGTCAATGAGGACCTATCCATCTGATGGATCTCACGAGTCCAACAGCAGCGGCAGTTGAATTATCAAAGCGTTGATCTGCTTATTGTATATAGCGATTCTTTCGAGGATTCCTAATCCAAAACAGACGAATCAGAAAAGATAGTTGCAGCGGTGTAATTATGATCTGCTTTATATATAAGTATTTTTAAGGATTACAAATCCCAGTAGGACATGTCCTAAGGATTCCCTAATCCGTATCCAACATGAAACAACAGCCCGCAGTGGGTTCTGTTTCTTTTAAAACTAGTCAGTGAGAAACCCTTTTTGAGTTTAACGAACCGTAATAAGGGATTGAGTAATTCTGAATTTAGATCTTAGTTCCCAAGTGAAGTTGCTGAATCTAATAAGTACACAGAGATAGAGATAGGTGGAGTTATTTGAAGTTGGAGCGGGCACGGGTCGGGTTGATATACAACCCAACCCAAACCGCAAATAAAACAGGCTGAAAAAATTTAGAAAATAAATTTTGCACTAATAATAGGGATGGGAGAAAATTTTGAGGGTTAGTGAAAAAGGTATAAAGAAGAATAAATAACAAGGACATTTTACAATGTAAAAGCTAGAAAGCAAAAGCTTTCAAGAGTAGGTCAAAAGTTACAGGCCCGCTAGCTTAAAAATGTCAACTGCTTTTGGAGGGGTTGAATTTATTGAATGTCAAATTTTCCCAGCAACCAAAAAGAATCATAAACCCACCAAATAAAACGAATCAAAGCTAGTTCAATAAACTCAGCCATAATTAATTAATCAAGGAAAATAATCAAGTCTAGTTCAATAAACAAACAAAACAAAAATAAATTAGCCATAATTTTCTCAGCAACCGAACAGAATCATGAACTCAACAAATCAAAAAAATTAACATAAAAACAACTTAATAAATCTATAAAATCATAAAAATATACCTCGATTTTCGTCTTGTTCTTCTTATTTTAAGATGAATCCATGGCAGCAACTAATTTGAATCGATGGCAGTGGCTGGGAAAATGGATGAAAATCAAAGAGGGGGCCGCTAGATAGAGAGAAAGCGAGAGATAAAGTGATTTTAGGTCAAAATTTTAACTAAGGGCAACATTGAAAATTTGGAAACGTTTTAGGGTTACAAAGGACAATTCAGTTATTTTTAAGTCAGGGAAATAGATTTCCGACATTTCAAAGAAGAATTTGAATTCCATATAACGCCAGAAATTAAATTTCTGTTGAAATTAAATTCCTGTTAATTTATTCCAACCGAACAAAAGAAATTATTCTAGATTTTAAACTCCTTTCCTTTCCCACCTCCTGTACTGTCAACCAAACATGGCCTAAAATACACAGAGATAAGGATACGTGGAGTTATTTGAATTAAGAGTGGGCACGGATTGGGTTGTCCCGCAAAATAAAATAGGCCGAAAAAATTCAATCCGGTCCAATCTATTACAAATTTCAACCCAAACCAACCTATAGATCTATGAGTTGGGTCGGGTTGGGTTGATTGAATTGGATTTTTAAAAAAAATATATTTTATAGTATAATTTAATATTAAATAAAAATAAATAAATTAATTAATTAGAAAAATTAAAGAAACACAATATTAAAATTCTTACAACAAATTCAATATTTTAAAGTTTAACAATCAAATAATTAGTACATAATTAATCAAATAAACAAGTTCATAAATTTAAAATCTTATTTAATACAAAACACTATATATATATACGGGTTGACGGGTAACCCAACTTGCAAATAGTGCAGGTTGAGAATTTAACAATCTAACCTAACTTATATATTTTATCAACGCAACTCAAACTACAAAAAATCATACAGGTTGGGTTGGTTTCACGAGTTGGGCGGATTGGTATCCACCCTTAATTATATTTTGATCCCATAAAATATTCAATATATTTATTTTTTAATATAAAATTAAATTACAAGTTGTGTCATATATTATTAAGTACAACATAAGAAAGTAAAAAAAAAAAATATTTTACTCCTGCACTTGTTTCATATATATAATTACTTTAACACATTTTTTCCTTCTTGTATCAATTATCAACAACTTATTTTTTCATGGAAATTGGGGATTTTTAATAAATATTTTATTATTTTTCCACAGAGTTCTATCTGTAAAAAAAACCCAAAGCAAATTGCAATCAGGGCTACATCTAAACTTGATTGATCAAATCTCTATAATTTATTTTTTTTTGTTTTTTACCAATTTGAATGGTGAAAATTAAATTGTGAGAGAGAGAGTTTTGCATTTTTGAGAGAGGGGAGTTTTGCATTTTTGAGAGAGAGAAGTTTTGGAGAGCGACATCTTTATTTCTAATAGGAAAAAAATATTTTTTACCCTTAAGGTTTGATACAATAGCCTATTTCATCAGTGTCTTTTAAATAATAGCTCTTTTCATCTTTATTTTTCAAACAATAACCCAAAATACTCTTATATGAATTTACAATTAATTTACTCTATAATTCATTGAGGGCAAAATAAGATTTTCAGTTAATTAAATACAAACTATTTTAAAACAAAAATCTCAATAACAATCAAATAACATCTGGTTGTTTGCACAAATTTAAAATTTATGAATAATTTAATAAAACAAAAATAACACTAAAGAAAATGCAATATATATACACAAGTATATGTGTTCATTAAATTTTTTTAATGAAGAATAAGAAGAAGGCAGATTTTTTTAATTGTGTTTGAGAGTTTTATTTCAAAATAATTTGTATAGCCTTATTTAAAAATTCTATTTTACCCTCAATGAATCATACAATATACTAACGGTAAATTAATAAAAATGTGTTTTGGGCTGTTATTTAAAAAGTAGAGATGAAATGAACTATTATTTAAATAATAACAATTAAATGGGCTATGAGGTTTAAATAAAGAAGCACTTATAGATCTAATTTTTGATCATCGAGATATTGGAATATTTCATTTCTCCATTTATTCTTGTTTATTGTGGATGTATTTATCTTTCAAAGATCACTTTTCTGTTAAATGAAAATTGACATAAACGTGATCGAGACTGATTTTTATAATCTGAATATTACTGCTAAAAAATAACAAGCATGGTGGTCGAGATTAATTTTTATATTCTGAATATTGCTATTAAAAAAATTTCTTTAAAAAATTGTGGTTAAAAATTAGTGTATATAGGTTTGTGTATATTTTGTATCAAAGTTTTTCTACTGAAAACAAAGTTTATTTGATCCTACTCAAGAAATTTAGGACATGCATTTGAAATTTTGAATATTGTTTATTGCTTCGCAGAATTATTTTCTAATATCATTTGGTTTTCTTTTTTACATGCAGAGGCCCTTATGATCTAACAGCATCTGAAATCTAGCTTTTGAAAATTGTAAATTAATTTAGTTTTGTATTGGTTTTATTTGATGCTAAAAGTTTTTAAAATTATTTTCCCGCAAGCTTGTAAAAAGTTCTCATATACCTATTTGGATGAATGGAATTTTTTATTTGATTAATATTTTTATGCACTGGATAAATTAATAGGGCATTGTAATTTCATTTACAAACAAATGCCAACAAACCATTTAAAAAATAATAAAAATACGCCAAAATTATAATCTTATGTTATAACTGCAGGGTTATATTTGTTTAATGCCATATTAGTCATGATAAAAATTGAAGAACTCTTTTAGTTGAGTCCTAAATAATTGTATTTCTAGTTAAGTCCTAAAAATTGAATAACTTATTTTGGTAAATGAAAAATTATAGGGATATTTAAACGAGAATGATACTTAATTAAAAATTAATAATGTTAACAAATTAAAAGTTTTTGAATGAACTAATGCTATATAGTTGAGTAATGAACAAGAATTGGCTACCATGTAATTCGGTTGTAAATTAACTTAATTTTTGTTTAATTCATGCTCCAATTGAGCAATTCTCTTTAACTTCTTTTAATCTATAAATTGAGTTCTTATTCTACAGGTACTCTTATGATTTCTCCATCTTCAAAGAGCAAGCAAGCATTGAAAAGTTGAAATGATAGATTTTTGTGTATTATTTTTTTACTTTTTAGTATATCTAAAGGTTCAATTGTACTCTTGGAATTTGAGTGAAATTATTAATGTGAAACTCCATTATTAAGTACAGACCAAAATCGTATCAGTGAATGTTGTTTCTTATACCAAAGTGTTACATTGTAACACCATATTAGTTGGAATATCCATCCAAATATATTGAGCTTTTAAAAATAATTTTAGCTACTAAGATAATTTTTGTTTAAGTCGTGAAAAATGATTAACCTATTTTGTTTGTATAAGGGATAATCAAATTTATGATCATATCTCCTGAAGTAATGAATAATGATATTGAATAAATAAAGATACTTTCATTATTGGTTATTAATTTTATGACCTATAAAAATGTATTGCAATTCAGAGTAATAAAAAAATAGTTTAAAAATAAAAGTCGACATTATTGTTAAAATGCGGTGTTGAATTTACCTATTAGAGAAAAATATCCTTTCAATATTTAATTTAGGAAGAAAAAATAATGTTTAATATATTTTTTTTCTTGATTGCATTGATTTTTTTATGTTTTTTATTTTACAAAATATTGTTGAATTTGAATTGCGTTTACTGTGTTTAAAGCATTCATTAAAGATAAATAAATTGTGGCTTAGTAGAATTGGATCAATGTAATACTAATTTACAAATTTTTCAATTTTGATATAAAAGTTAACTTTCACAGTTCATAGGATAATCATAAAATAAATAAACAAATTTTGGTATTGTAATAAATATGAAATGGTATGGTATAAAGTGTTGCTACTATAGTAATAAATTTTCATAACCATATTAGCCATAATAAACTCTTAAAAATTATTTTAGTTAAGTCTTGAAAATTTAAGAACTTATTTTATAAATTAAAATTATATCCATGCTTAAAAACGAAAAAGAAGGATACTCATTATTAAAAAAAATTGTTAACAAATCTCATGGGGCAAGATAGTAATAATAATAATTTTAGTAAGAGTAAAAAAAATAATAATAGTGATAATAATACAAGTATAATATATTAATATTTATAATTAATAGCATAAAATTTTGGTTGAAGTAATAAGAAATTAAGAAAACTAATTTGAAAAGAAAACATAGTGGTAAAAATTTAATTTGAATTCAAAAAAATCTTAATTCTTGATTTATTTTAGTTTAAAGATAAATAAATATAATTAATTGAATTATAAAATGGGCATAACATTTATAAAGATCAAAAGTTAAGTATAAATAAATTCAAGTTCAAGAAATCTCCTGAAGTCAATTGATCCCAAAAAAAAAGAAGAAAATTCAACACAAATAGATTAAGAAAGTTTCAATTTTTGTTAGCTTAAATATTTTTTATAACTTATGCCGTCATAATTTTTAAAAATAATTTTTTGGAGAAGCATAGCAATTGCATGCGCTCTTACATGTTATTTTTTATTTACTATCGAAGTTTTGAAAAATTAAAGAAATTATTTTAAAAAGTAAAGAGAGAGATGAAAATAAATGCATTAATTTATTTTAACAATAACTAAAAATAATCAACTAAAATGATAAAATGATAATAAATATGTATAGAGACTAAAAGCTCAAGTATATATACAATCAAGTTCAAGAGATCTCATGATATATATAAAAGGGAATTAGGCTATGGACCCAAAACATTGGAAAAGATTAAGTGTTACAATAAAATTTTTTCAGTATTATATGGTAAGTTGATATTTCATAAAATAGTAAGGGTTCAAACATAATTCAACTTATTAAAATTATTGGTTCCGGTAATACAAGTAATTTTGATATTTAACATAAATAACTGACATTTCACCAAATTAATTGGAATATTGAACGCAAAACTAGTGAAATAATAGTTGAAACATATAAAAGTAAATGTGAGAAAATATAACCCAAATTAGGAACCTATTTAACCAAAAATAAAATTACGAAAAATAAATTCGGTACATAACCCAAATAATTGGAATTTGTCCAAGTTAACGGAAATATTCAACACAAAATTAGAGGAATAATTAGATGAAACATTTGAGCCAATAAGCGAGAAAATCTAACGAAAATTAAGAACTCATCCAACGGGAAATGAAATTACTTGGAATCAAACCCAAAATATTGGCATTAAACGAACTTAGTAGGAATACCTAACACAAAACTAGTAGACTAATAATTTAAAATATATGAACCTAAATATGAAAAAGTTTAACCAAAATTAGGAACTAATTTAACAAAAAAAATTATTTCGGTATTTAACCCAAATAAATGAAATCTTACCAAGTTAATTAGAATATTGAACACAAAACTAGTGAAATTATAATTGAAACATACAACCCCACAAGGGAGAAAATATAACCAAAATTAGGGACTTATTTAACCAAAAATAAAATTACGAAAAATAAATTTGGTGCTTAACCCAAATAATTGAAATCTTTCAAGTTAATGGGAATATTCAACGCAAAACTAGAGGAATAATTAGATGAAACATTTGAACCAATAAGAGAGAAAATCTAATGAAAATTAGGAACTCATCCAACGGAAAATGAAAATTACTTGAAATCTAACCCAAAATATTGGTATTGAACGAACTTAGTAGGAATACCTAACACAAAACTAGTGGATTAATAATTTGAAACATGTGAACCGAAATATGAAAAAGCTTAACCAAAATTGGGAACTAATTTAACAAAAAAAAAATATTTCGCTATTTAACCCAAATAAATAAAATCTTACCAAGTTAATTGGAATATTGAACACAAAACTAGTGAAATTATAATTGAAACATATAACCTCACAAGGGAGAAAATATAACCAAAATTAGGGACTTATTTAACCAAAAATAAAATTATGAAAAATAAATTCGGTACTTAACCCAAATAATTGGAATCTGTGCAAGTTAATGGGAATATTCAACGCAAAACTAGAGGAATAATTAGATGAAACATTTGAACCAATAAGCGAGAAAATCTAACGAAAATTAGGAACTCATCTAACGGGAACTGAAATTTTGAATCTAACTCAAAATATTGATGATGAGCAGACTTAGAAATACCTAACACAAAACTAGTGGATTAATCATTTGAAACATGTGAACCTAAATATGAAAAAGCTTAACCAAAATTGGGAACTAATTTAACAAAAAAAAATATTTCGGTATTTAACCCAAATAAAAGAAATCTTACCAAGCGAATTGGAATATTGAACATAAAATTTGTGAAATAATAGTTGAAACATATAAAGTAAAAAGGGAGAAAGTGTAACCAAATTTAGGAACTTATTCAACGAGAAATGAATTTACTTGGAATCTAACCTAAAAAATTTGTATTTAACGAATTTAATAGGAATATTATACATAAAACTAGTGGATTGAGAAGTGGAAAGGTATTTGTGAAATCCAATACTGAGATTTTCATAGAAGTACCGAACGAACCCACTTTTATGTGAGCGGGTAACGACTAACGAGCGTCTTCTGCATACACTACCTTCCAAATCCGGTACAAAACGATCATGTGCGTGAGAACCAAGTGGAATTCCCCCAAAACAAAGAGCAGGTTGTCTCTGTCTTGATACTATTTGGGAAGGAAATAGTTTCTCGTCTCTAGTTTGGCCATGTTATGCATGATCCAATGTTAAATCTAAATTGTGGATAACGAAATGAGAATCTGAACTGAACACTTACGGAGCCCTCCTTACATACAATAATAATTAGTATCAATCATAGCATAATATTGGCGGGGATGGACGGATGGTTATTGCCCGCCGCAAACAAAGTCATCAAATCTCTATATACAAGTTGTGGGTTATTGAAGAGAGATGACTTTCTTACGACTTTGATTATATTCTCTCTCATTATAAACAGATGTTTGATAACGAGTTCTATAAAATTGTAGCCGACAAAAATCCTTAGTTAACGATGATGAGATATATTATTTTAATTTTGTTAATGTCATTAATAGTGTTCAAGTTTAAAGAAATAGTATAATATTTTAATTGTACTTGTTCTAATTGAGGAGTTAGGGGTGGTTTTCCGGACAATTTTATTTTGATCTAACTATGTTGCAACCTCTCTAAGATAAACACATCTTTATAACCATCATTAAGATAAAACACGATCAAAGTTATAATATATTTTTTACTATTTATCATTTTAATGTAATTATACTCATTTTAGCTCCAAAGTAAAATTATTGCTACAACAAGGTGTCTTGGCCGGTTTGGATTTTCAAAGCAAAACAGGTAGCGCTCTTTTGTTATTTATTTTTCCTACATACGTAGGAAGAAAATATAAATTGAATATACTCTTAAAAAAGTTGTTATCAAAGAAAAAAAAATTGTTACTAATAACGAGAAAAGAGTGCTGATGATTATAGCTGCACCTTGTAATTTTACAAGCACATATTTTTATCTTAAATGATATGTCATTTATTAATTAATAAATTTTTTTTTCATAAATTTAACCAATTAGTTATATTATTTCACGGGTCTCTTTTTCTTTTAAATTATATCATTATTTCACGTGTTCTACTTTGATAAATGACACATTATTTACAAAATTTATGATAAAATCTTAAGATATCTACCACTGCTTTTAATTTAATTGAAAATTTTATTTTCATTCACTTGTAAGAATTTTCAAATAGTTGATACTACAAATTACCTTCAAGATAAAATAAAACTAGAGAAATACTAGGAATTCAAATATTTAATTCTCATCAAATTTAACCGATACAACATTCATCCATTAGATAGTAGTTACAAGGATAATGAGTTGTGATTCAAATCTTGCGATTCTTAATATTATTAATTAAGCTAATTTTCGGGTAAAATTTTAAGAAAAATAATATAATTAATAAGAATTAAAAAATATAGGCCACGTGGCATTCTATACAATAATAACTCTAGTAATAGCTACTCAAAATAATTAAGGCCTACGCAAACTGATGCACAACCTTGGTTACCTCTATTCCCATAGATTTAAAATTACCAATACATCTAAAGCCGTTGGGTGTTTTCCGGGCATATTTCCATTTTTCTCTTTTCATATAATCAAACTTATCACTTATGCTCCTGCTCTTTCATGTTTCATTTTACATCAGATAAACAGATTTATGAAGTTCTCTTCTCACACTCCCTCTCACGCGCCAGATACTCACAAACACCCATATGCAGCACACACAAAATTTATGCAAATAGACTGCATCCTGAGATCAGCTAATGTTGCAAGCGTCACTGTTTGAGTTGTAATTTCAAAAAAGGTGTTCAACAACCACCACCAAAATAAGAGAGGGGGGTTAGCAGGCTGGGTCGGTTTCAACTGTTGATCTGACTCAGAGGACAATTATTAGGTTAGTGATTATGATACTAGTTCTTACCAGAAAACAGAAGAGGATTGTTGTAAGTGCTGGTGAGTGTTAGATTTATAATCTGTTTGTCCACAATTACCACAGCATCTGAGAAAACTCTGCTCTAAGCTAAATTAAAGGTGTCATCACTGTGATTCCTCATCAAGAGAAATATGAGATATTGAACATGACTATCAGAATCTACTGTCCCATGGTCAACAAGACAGTTACAAGACTATCTGAATTTACAGTCTCATGTCTAAGTAACTCGTAAGTCATGGATCAATGTTGGAGCTCTATATCAAGTCATTTACTAAAAATAAGGATAAAGTAACTCCTGACTGCACAAAGGGTAACAGAAAGGAGAATGTATAACCCTGTATGAAATCTTAAGTAGCTGGTTGACAAGAATTACAAGCAGTGATCATTGCAGGGACAACTTGGCAAGGGTCAATGCTAATACCTTTACCCCATTTTCCATGTCATGGCCAGAGGCATATTCATCAGGCTTGTGGCTATAACCTGCAAAATCAAATGTATGAAAACATGCATTAGTCTGGTTCTATGCTCTAGTTCCCTCATAAAATAAGAAGATGATTAGATAGATTACAAATGCTAGAGATCCCTCATTTTGACTAGATAAAGTCCCTACTAAGTTGACACCATTTGAGAATGGGTATGTGCCCTACTACTTGTACAAGTGTACATTTTCTAATTCACATCATGTGATTTTAGTGTGCTTCCACACAAGATTCGTTTCATGTGCACATAATTCAAAAGCAAAAGAAGCACCAGCACCAAAGAAGTACCTAAAAATTTTTATTGATGAAATCCAACTAGATAATTATAGTCATTCCGAATATTTCAACATTCAACTTAATAATCACAGATGAAGGGTTTAGATTTCTAGATACAGAAGAAAAGAAATGTGTTCATACCTTTGAAACATGGAATGAATATCATGCCCATTGGCGATACCCTGCAAGGATGTGAACCTATAATTAGATGTTGCTAGCAAGAAGAACAATAAGAGTAAATAAGCATTCACCATCTAAAACATCCATAAGCAGGTGAGTGAACAGTAATAATAA
Organism: Citrus cavaleriei; assembly: GCA_030448925.1. NCBI lineage: Eukaryota > Viridiplantae > Streptophyta > Magnoliopsida > Sapindales > Rutaceae > Citrus > Citrus cavaleriei. The sequence continues at coordinate 81,828 of JAUJEN010000238.1, forward strand.
GATAGCTAATTCATAGTAAAGCATCTAAAAATAAGGATACATTTCATATTTGTGTGCAAGTTTGGTGCTGTGTATTGTTTGTGAAAAAGCTTGGGAGTTGAAAGAAACAGATTGATGTGAAAACTTTTGAAAATTTGGGTGCTAGTCACTCAAATCATGGGGATTTCTAGCAATTTTCAGCAGTAAATTACTGCCAAAAAGTACCCACTCCCAGTTTTCACCTTTGGAAAATTTTCTTTCACCTGAATTCATGTTGGTATCTTGAATCATTAGATTTTATCATTTTCCTCCTCTTTCAAAGAAAAAGGGGGAAAAGGAGTAAAATCTTCATATTAAGAAACATGGCACTTGAGGGCCCAAAATAATGGGACATATAGCATGGTACTGATACACAATATTAACTCTTTCTCTATCTATACCTGGCCATAAAGAGTGAATCATGGTAAGCTCTGCTTATCATAAACTTATGTGTTAAATTAAGTTCTTTTGACGCCAAGCTTCCACTGCCTCAATTATTGATTTCCTCAGAAAGAGCTGGTGGATCCTGATTTACGATTTTGAATTCAGATAGAGTGACCCATTTTTTAGCAATTGTAATTGCAGACTGATGGATTTTTTCAATCACACTATTTCTTCGCTTATCAATGTCTCGTGTCTGCGAAACACAGATAATAGAAAACCAATAAATAACAAAGAAAACTTCAGAAATCAACTGGAATTAAATCAAACTTTGGGAGAAGAAGAATGCAATAACATGATTTTAAACAAACTTCAGGAACTTAATGCTCATCTCATGCAAAGTATTTATGTTATAAAATTGTTGGCCAGTTTTCCAATAAGACTTGAACAACTGATTGGAACCATACCAATTTCTAAGTGTGACTTGCTTGGTATGCTGTTGATTGCACCAGGATGCAGCTCCAGAATACCTTAGGAAACAGGATATATTGAGTCACATCATAGTTCTAAGAAAGAAAAGATAGCCAACTCAAGTTAGATATAATCTAATGCAAGATGGATTTAAACAATAAGTACCAAAAAATTCTACGCTTTAGGCATTCAGGAAGATGACTTACCGACTGGTACCAACGGTATCAATGGATCCAGATTCTAGAACATGTTTCTCGACAGCGCGCTAGTTCTGCAGCAGCCAGACCGGCATCGTTCCTACTCATTACATGTAAAACGCCATGAATCTTGTTGACTGAATAAGCATAATAAAAAGAATCATAATGATGAATATACCAAATTGATGAAAGATATGTAAATTTAACTGCACAGGCAGACAGCAGTTACCTATTCGCATCAAGACAGCACCAGCATGCCTCCATTGCCTTTCAAAATCTACTTTTATACTTGCAGGAGCTGCAATTGCAGTCACTATACCAATTGATGTACCTGATTTGAAGTATAAAGTGGATTAATAACCATCAATAAATTGAGATCATAAGGATAAAATAAGCAGTAAAAAATGACAAACCTTCCTCCTCCAGAATGGGTCCCTGCTCTATATGCAATTCAACAAAAGCAGAGTAACTTCCTTTCTTCAAAAACACACTGGATAGGTCATTGGGCTCTTTTATGATCCAGCAGATCTTGCAGAATATAAAAAGGATATATTGTGACCATCAACTGTTGATGTCAGATCTTTTGCAAGTGACTCAATTCCTGCCAATAAGCGACTGCACAAAAAAAATAAACACACGAACTCATACTATAGTATAAGATTTCCAAACCCATATACCATCCACCATGCCAAGACATAACCTGTTGAAGTTTAATATACAGTAGAAGTGGTTGCTATAAAGTTTGCAAAGGTATAAAAGGAAACTCAGAGGAAAAGTATCTTTTCTTCTTTTTGTATGGACAAAATTAAGAAAGGAAAGCAACCAAATAAACCCAAGTGCATGTATTGAGTTATGAAGTTTTAACCATTTACAAGTGGCTAACCTTCCCAAACAACTGATCCCATAGCGTGGGCCTCTGAGGTGAACATGATAACCTCCAGTGACCTTCTAGGCTTGAATCCAGATCTGTTAAAGACCCAGTCAACATAGCATAGACCAAAACTGTGGCTACTACACAATACCTTATCTGAAAAAACTATGACATGATGAGAAAGAAATTGCATCCATGCTATTCAGTTCAAAACAATCTTATTAGCTGAAACCAAAAGCATAAACAATACCCTAGACTGGAAAACTGAGAGAACATAACAATGTTTATTATAACTGTATTCTCCAAGACACGGCTTTAAGAGGGTGTCTTTGGATATAGTTTGAGATAAGTGTTTCAAATCTCTTCTTTGATAGCTTGAGCAAGGAATATCTGAATATGTCCTGATTCAATTTTGACATTATCTGACTACAGCACAGGTGATCTAACTAAAGGCACTCAACATCTAAAAGTTTATCCATTCATGAATAAAGTTATGTATGTTGATTGAACTTATTGCCATCAATTTGCAAAAAGAGAAATTTTCAGCGCTAATCTAGAATGCTAATCAACCCAGAAAGCAAACATAAGTGGCAATTTATAACCACATATTTCAGATTCATCAGAGGCTACCAATAAAATCAACCAATACCTTTTTAGCACATTAATGGCTTCTATTGCACCTAGCACACCAACAACACCATCATACTTCCCAGAGTACGGAATGGCATCAATGTGAGAACCTGTTGCAACTGGAGCAAGCTCAGTTTGCCAATCCTGCTATAAGGAAACAGGGTGGAGCATGGTCAAAGACATTTGAGGATACACAACAGAAATTAAACATTTGTCTCAGAGAAATGAAGAAAAAGGTGGTATTGTGAGCTTGATACTCCAAACTGTTACTGCCAAAAAAAAATCCTCTTCAATGAATGCAGACATCCTTGAAAGAAACTTCACTACTCTAACAAAAGGCCAAAAATTTGGAAAATGACAGGAAAGAGAACACCAATTGTCAACTAGATTACCTTTCTGAAAACACAATACCATATAGACAGTGAACTTCAAGTTGCTGTGAGAATTATGGCATTTTCTCAAAATGCAGGCACACTACACTCTATACTCATAATATGATTTTTTTTTCCATTTTGATGACATGTCAATCTGAACACAGTTACAGAACTGAAACTCTAAGTGAGAATAAATGAAACCAAGAACTTCCATCCATGTGAACTAACAGGTTAGGGCAATCTTGACTCTTGAGTTCAATTGGGGTTCATTTAGAGAGCATGGAGTATGGCAAAAAATTCATGATAACCAAACCTCTGAAGGAAGATGAAATCTCACCATCTACCAAATATGTTACCAACTGCATCCTCCCTAACAGAGAGACCTGAAAGCCCATCAAGTTCTTGATGTAGCTGCATTAAAATATTGCAAACAGACAGCATAAATCCTTAATTTAGGTGAGGCATTGGGAAAAAAAAAAAAAAAGAGTTCAGAAAGCACTGGCATATAAAGAGTTAACTAGATAATCCTCTACATATAATAAAATTTTCAAATATGATTGAATATATACCGTAAGGCTTTAATAGTATGTTCTCAACAGATGAGCTTAAATAGCATTGTAAGTTAATAACTACTTAGAATGGCCGGAAATATTAGACAACTGCTGCTGGATTAGAAGCAAGAGTAATGTGCTGTATATATCCTTCTAGACATGAGGGGGCCACTGATAAAGCATACAAAGGGAACAAATATCTCTTGACAAACAATCAGATAAAGCATCACATACAGAATTCTCCAAGGCCTAACCTGAATAATTCATTCGAAAACACTGATAACTCAGTAAAATAGGCCTATTCATGTTGTAAAATAAATGATTACCTTTATGACCATAAGAAACAACTCCATCAGATGAAAATATTATAAAGGATTCGATATACTAATAATTAATGAAAAACAATAAAAACTGTAACTTTCATTAAGATTTGCAGACAATTAGAACATGCACAAGAACTGTAACTTCTTAAATAGTTACCTGGTGCCAATACATCATTCTCAGTGTACAAGACCCCAGTAACTGATGGGGGGCAGGAGTGTCTGAGAAAGTTGACAGTTCATCGATCTAGCCCAAAAAAACAAAAAGAAGCCAAAACTACGCATTAAAAAATATATATATTTTAATAAGAAATAAAAAACCCACATTATTTTACTCGTCCATAATGCTATAGATTTTCTCAGTACCGTTTTTGGAGAGTTTCAGTATCAACTGAGAGTGAAGAAGCCAAGTTTGTAACAAATGAGTTTGATTCATGAATTGGGTACCCTGAGAAAGCCTCCATAGTTCTGATTGTTGGATCTTCATTTGCTTCAGCGTAGATTGTAGAAATGGAACAGAAGATTACGAGAACCAGAAGAAGATGATACAGTGAGTGAGAGTTGCAGAACCTCAAAGACATTTTTTTTTGGCAGGGCTTCTTCTTGTGGATGATGATGCTATGATTGGCTTACTGCTGCTACTATGTTAGTGTTATTATGCTAGTGCGTTTGGTGCTACACGTGGCTTTCAAACTGGGACTCTGACACGTGTTCTTTTTTTTTTTGGGGGCCACTTTTGTGTGATATCACATTTCAAGTTTCTTTAATTATTTAATGAATTGAATAATAAATCTATCCAAAAAAAATTCGTCCCAGCACAAACATGAATTAAAAAAAGAAATATCTTGATTGATTTATAACCAACTAGGCTATTCCATTCGAGCTTCAAAAAAAAAAAAACTAGGCTATTCCATTCGGATATAACTTTGATTCCCATTTTTATTTTCTTTCTTATTAAAATTCAACGTAACATTAAAATAATTTGATAATTTAGTAAAAAAATTATTTATTTTTTAAATATTAGAGTCTTTTTCCATTTTTTTAAATATAATGCCCTCCAACAAAGTAAGTCACTCCTCATTATATTTATTTTATTTTTTTAAAATATTATGATGGTTGTTGTGTTAAAAATAATTCAATCTTTATAGAATAGATGATGTAATTTTTTTTTATAAGAAAGTAAACATTTCCATTAATCACAACACCATTACACTTGAAACCTCTGTTAGTATTGTTTATAATCAGGTAGTAGGGGCATTTCCTCTTAAGGCTAATTTGGAATTTGGACTTTAACATTTAAAAAAAAAAATTCATTGTTTTTTAATGTGTGAAATTATCCAATAGATTCGATGAAAAACCATTACTTAATCCCATTAATTAGGGGACAGCCTTAACAAAATCTAGGTCTTGATTTGAAATATTGTGTGATACGCCTACGTGTTTAATTAATAAAATGTTAATAATTTATATTTTTATCTTTAAAAAAATAATTATTCATTTTCAATTTTCATAGACATGGTCATATCCTAATATTTATTTACAGCATCTATATAAATATGTGCGAAAAGTCCAAATTCCAAAACACGCAACTCGAAAAGGCGGGAAGATTTCTGCACTCGCGCTTGGGGCTTCTCGAGGAAGGAGCTCAGAAAAAATGGAGACGAGACATACATGTCTAAAGCTGGAGATTTCGGACGCCACCGATCCCATTTTCGTCAAAGGCACGTGGTTTCAGACCCACTTCGATCTCTCCATCACCGACGGTCTCAACGCTTGGCTCTGCAACGGTATTATAAGTTAAAACCTGTAACAAATTTTAATTTTAATTTGTCTTTTTTTTTTTTATGTGTCTCAAAGTAACAGCATTTTCGTCTTTTTGATAGCGTCTGAGGAGCAGGTGAAAGATAGGGCGGCGCAGTGGGACCAGCCGGTGACTGAATACGTCAAATTGGCTGAGCGCTATTTAGGGTTTCAGCAGCCTGGTTCTGTTTACGGTTTTACTGATGCTGCTGATGGATGTAAAAGAGTAAGTTTTTGTTATTATAATTTAAAATTTAATTTAGTTTATCGAAATTGAAATTGGAAAAAGGTGAAGTTTAAAATTATGTGGGTATGTCTGTGATTGTGATGTATTGCAGTTGTCATGGACATTTGAGAAGGAGGGGACTAAGCTTGAATGGCGGTGGAAATGCGGACCGGCGCCTAATAGCAAGAAGGTTACTGCAGGGATTTTGGACTTTCTTATGGATGCAAACATTAGGCTCAGTGTAAGATTCTTTTGCGTTTTGTTTGGCTGAAACTTCGAAGATTGTTAGTTGAAACAATTTTACTGTATTAGACGTGTATGTAATGCTTGTTAGATTTCAATGACTTGGTACGTGTCGTAAGTAATGTTTAAAGGGCAATGAAAGAAAAGACTTGAGATCTGCCTATACTGGGTTCTTTTATATTCAATAGAAGGGATTTCTCTTGATGTTTGATTCAAAACTATCAATGGTTGTGCATTGACTTGGTTCTTTGTATTTTGTTTCATGTGGACAATGCTAAATATAGTTTCCATGATAGACATTTATATCTTTAGAAGTTCACTTTCTCTGTAGGTGGTAGGGGTGGGCATTTTCGGGTTCGGGTCGGGTTCGGATCAACCCAATCGGATTTCGGGTTGATCGGGTTAGAAGGACCATTCGAACTCAACTGGTTGAAAATTTATGGTCTTCACCCATCCAATATATTCGATCGGATCGTCAAATAATCGGGTTAACGCACCGGATCGCCAAATAACCAGAATTAATCATGACTAATTCTATTCATTAAAAACAAAACAAAAAAAAAATCAATTCATACTTATAATTTAAAGCTTCCACGGACTGATAAATTAAGCTCCAAAATTTTCCACATGCACGAATTTCCTCATTTTATTATTAACATTTAACAATACATATACTTAGTGAATTAACAGATAATATATAACATATTGCTATTATATACTCATCAAAACATCAAAAAGAAAAGAATTTGGGTTGCCGTCTGTGTGGAACTGGTGACGTGGAGGCTGCAGCAGATCTGATAGTAGCAGCGAGCGGATCCAGCAGCAGCAGAAGATCCGTAGATATCCTGCAACAGCAGATTCAGAAGATGCTACGATGTCGCCAGCAAGGAAGGCAGATCCAGTCGGGTTAGGTGGCTGCATGCGCTGGCTCGCGCTCTCCGCTTCTTCTCTGCGTGGCTGGCTGCCAGCTTTTGCTTTTTGGCTTTTATGGTGTGCGTAAGTCATGAGTAAGTGAGAGGGTGGGAGGATAAGGGCCATGAAGGTAGCGTAAGATTTGTTTGTGTGTGGCTGTGCAAAAGTGTGGGTTAATTTGATTTTGTTTTTTTTAGCCAATTGTTTGAGTTGTGACTTCAGTGTGCCTACATGTGTGTGTCTATGTTCAGTATGTGATGTGTGATGTGTTTATAGGTTAGGAGTTTTTTTTTGCGCGACCCGACCGGTATTTCCGGTTTGTAATTTTTCACCCGTCGGCTCATTAACAACCCAAACCCGAACTTTTTCGGTCGGATCGGGTCGGTTTGGTATTTTGCCCACCCTAGTAGAGATGGTCCAGACTTTAGGTTGGAAGAGCCAGCAGTAGTGGTTGGCAAGGAATGTAATTCAAACATGCTGATTAACTTCTAACTTTGTTTCTTATCAGACGAATTGTTGCCCATGGTCTGTTGGCTGTCCTAGTGGTTGTTAGAATCATCTATAATGATTTTGTATTCATTATGGATTAAGCTGAGGCATTTTTCAATTTTACACACACAGTATGTGAGCTGAATTCGATTTTGGCTACTTGAGGAATCTTTATTTTATACTTTTAGCTACATGTCTTATTGTGGAAAATTTCTTAAATCAGTCAGCTGCATAGTACTAATGGCTGGCTTAGCGTAGCCTTAGCCTGGCTGTTCGAAGCTTCCATTCTTTTATAACCCAAATGAAATAGTCCTGCCAGGCTTGTTCATTTTCTTTATAGAATTTTCAAATGTAATGAGCTATATTGGATTAGTGAAGCAGCCTTTCACCCTAAATTATATACATGGTAAATGTTATTGTAAAAAATGACATTGAACATTTGTTCTATTATCCTTGTTGTTTCTTTTGGACTGATAGATGGATGAAATGCCTATATCAATTAGTTTGGCAAATGAAGTTCTGTCATATTATAACTCTTTCATGTTTTATCACTTCTTATAGGATGAAGTTGTCACAAAACTCAATCATTTGAGGTGAGACTGCAGGTAGAGTGGAGGCAGAATCGATTTAACCTTAGCAATAAAGTGAGAGATTTAACTGAACGAAGCACATCAGAATTTGAATCGTAATCTACTCAAATAAAAAGTGGAATAAATAAGTCATCAGTAATATTGCTCAAAACAGGAGATCCAAGACAAAGACCAAAAAGAATAAAACTTAAACTAGGATTCTATCAGATACCAGGCTGCTCTTTCCAATCTAAGCTCCAATGAAAATGTAAAGAATGCTGGAATTTATATGTATGGCGCTGAGATTTCCAGATGATGTTTCAGAAGATCCTGAACAGTTGTAATTTCCAAGGATCTTTTGAACCTGGGCATGCAAGCTATTAAAGGATGAACAGATCTGGGGATCATCACTTACCTTTTAGTATGTAAGACTGACTTCAAAAGCCCTGTTTGAAGTTCGGTGTGTTGAATTAAAGAACAAACTCAGAGAGCTTCGAGACAAGCTTTCAAACAGGCAGTCATGGGGGATTTGCAAAGAAGAGAAGAATGCTGCCCAGCAGACAAAACTGAGAGTTTTGATGTAGTACCGATGATGACAAGAGTGAGTGTAAACCCAAAGGAGTACAAGGAAGTTACTCTGGCTGGTGTTCCAGAAGCTGCAGGGCTCGTGGTAGAAAGAGTGATTTCACGCAAATTGCATCCAAGCAATTAAATTTAGATTTGATATGAACAACCTCCTTTTTCTTACTTATAATGCAAATCATGTAATGAATGTGCTGAGCTGTGTAGAGGGATACAGATTTCTTCGTTCGAACAAGTAATGCGCAAAATCACTTTAAGTCCCTTTGGGGCGTTTCAGCACCGTTTTCATGCACCAATTCTATTTTCTTTTTATAAATTCAAGTGAAATAAGGTTTGGCAGCCTTTCCTCGTAAAACGTAATTGTAAAACATGAACTGACTTACTTGACAGAAGTTGTAAATTATAAAACAACTTATATGCTTTACTGGTTTTATATAAAAACAAATTGTGAAATAAAAATATAATAATAAATACGTATAAAATAACAGATAGTCTCTGGTTCTTTAAGATTTTGACATCCTGTCATCTCTCACCCATTCTAACTCATCTCTCCATGATTTAAGGAACCACCGTTCTTTCTTCTTTCTTCTTCCCTCTGTTTTTCTTGTTTTCTCTTCTGCAGTTCTTTTTTGCCTGCTGGATCGTTTTTTTTCCACGTAATGGATTCTTTTACATTTTATTAGTTTTGATTTGATAAAATCACCAAAGATCTAGCAGAGATTTATACACTGAACTTTGTAAACATGGGTATTCTTCATATTAATTGTATGCCATGTAATCTTTTTTTTAAACTACATTAATAATTTTAATTTGATCAAATGTTAAAATGTTGAAAGAATTCAATTGATTTTTTTTCTTTTGATAAAAAGGAGAATTAGATTTAATATTTATAAAATTCTTTTTCTCCTTTTAAATCCTTTTCAAACTGCCGCATTATCTGAACTAATAAATTGAATTAACAATTTTAATAGATCTAAATGTTCGAATCAATAATACGTTTGCTTTTTTCATTCAATCTCATAATATTATATTAAGCTGTTTTTTTTAACTTAAAAAACTGAAAAATATATACTTTATACCAGATCCTTATTAAATTTGAATAACAAATAATAGTATTAAAATACTGCAATATTTTTAATATTTAGTAAACTATATTTATTAATATATAATGATTAATTTAATATATAAATACTATAAATTCAAATTATCATATAATATACAGTTAAAATTAAGGCACGGTCAGCTACCGATTTTATATTTCATCTCGTTTGCTGGTGAGAATTTTGATCTTCAATACTTCGAAATAAGAAAAGATTAGCTGTGGTTTTGATTGCTAAGACCACTTTCAGTTCGTTAACTTCATCATTTTCATATATTGAGCACAATGTATCATCGACATTTTCAAGAAATTATGAATCTACGCACAACCACCATTTTTCTCGTATCAAATGAGTATGGTGCCATCCTTTTAGTATTGGAAAATGCTCTTTTAGGTAACAATCAAAAGCACGCCTAATAATATTTCAATTGATATGGGTAATACTTGAATATTCTCCTTCTAGCTGATCATACTACGAAGTCACCTAACTAATAACGAAGTATGACGTGTATGGTGCCATGAAACTCTTCAAGTGTGAATGCGCGTATCAATCAAATAGATTAATCTAGAAAGTAACATTCAACATGAGTGACTAAATGTAAAATTATAAATTAATGAATAAATTGGTAAAATTATTTCGCTGCAACTCTATATGAGAATTTGTTTATCGCTTGAATACATGCATGAATAAGAGTTCCATCAATTGGCACCAACTAATCCCCTACATATTAGTAATTAAATTATTTAACAATCAAAATAAAAAAGCTTTATTCTTCAAATATTATATTAGTATACAGAAAGTTTTATATAAGGTAGAAAGACTAATTGAATAATGAGCATGTTAAAAAATAATTATTTAAAAGTTATTGATTATTATTGTTTTTTTAAAGTTGGTATATTGAAAAATATATTATTTTATATGAATTCAAAACATAAATTTAACTTGGTCGTAGTAAAACTGTTAATAGATACTAAACGATATTATTAATATTTTTTTTCGTGTCATATGACAATATGTGTCACCAAACGACAAGCTTAACTGGAAATATAACCAAAACACATTTCATTCTATTTTTTATTTTAGTTAAAGGCAATTTAAAAACAACATCGACCGCGCTTTAATTTTCTCAAATTTTGGTGCTTAGAAAGCAGATCTACAGCATATAATTGCCTGCTAACGTTTGTCTTCACTAATTCAGTGAGTTTGTATACCAAAATTAGAAATTTGAATACTTGCTTCCGGTGAAGTGCATTGATTCTCGTTCAGTGGAATCAGTCAGATCATTAAGATGCGTGCGTTTAGGATTGAGTCATTTAATTTGTCTGCAGGCAAAAGAACAGGTAAATGTAGGTAGACAATTTTACAATTTCCGAAATCAGAACCTTGTATAAAACTCAATACAAGGGCGACAAAGCTGATAAGGAAGAAAGTGAAGGGAGACGGTATGGGCAAACTTCTTGGTACATTAGACCACAAGATAGGCATTGTTATGTAGGATGTGATGATTATTATCAGTTCACCCACTTAGAATTAACAGAAAAGAAACCTGCAAATGTACACAATCTTAAATGTCTGTATCATTATGTAATAAAACAAATATCCAATTGCAACAAATATGAATATGACAAAATGCTAAACGCAAATCTGAAAACTTTTTACATCTTTGAACGTGTAAATTGAACTTCACTATTACATTTAGAAAAAAAGGACATTTTATTATCTCCCACCTCACAGATGAAAGTAGTTACTGATTACGCGCATCTCTCTCTCCGTCATTTTATTCATAACATTGTATAGACCTTGGTAAAGAGTTCTGAAGAATATTTGGGAGGCCACGGTTGCGTCGTCACAGAATCTACAAATAGAGTTCTAGCAGCATCTGCCATTTGTTCACGGTGAAGTTCTCTGCATATTCTTTTTCAAGAAGCTTGACTGTTTCATTGCTCTGATTTTTCACAAGAAAACTTCGAATAACGGCAGTGTTGAAATGATGATATAGAGTCTGGAAAACATCCTTCTCTTCCATCATTTGACAACCATCACTCATTATCATCCTTTCGTAGAGGCCACGGATCAGAATGCTATATGTTACAAACCCCAGGAACCAAACCTTTCCCTGACAGTTGATCTAACTTTTCAGTTTCTTCCCATCTGCCCACTTTACATAACCCATCAATGACTAAACCAAACCTCAATATTCAGCTCAAACTTGTCTCTCCGATAACTGAAGCAGAGCTACTGCCTATCTGACGTGGGCCACTTTTGAAAAGGTCATCTCTCACCTGAATATGTGAATAAATCCGGAACAGATCAGCTGCAGCAATTGAACAGATTTTTTAAAGCTTCTGCCACTGAACCTGACAAAAGTCTGTTAGAAGTATAAATTAATCGTATTGGCTTCAATCACAATAGTTATTTTCGAAAAGATGCTAATAGCTTTTTCAGTCTCTTCAAACTCTGTAACAGCTAGCTAACTAGCCAGGCCGTAGGTAAAAACATCGGGCTCAAGTCCTCATCTACCATCGATCTTTACAAACAGCTTTCAGCATCAATTCACTGACTGACCAACCAAATATAAACCAATTGATGAGTGAATTATAAGTTAATAGTTCAGGCTCCTTCAAAGCTAATCATCAAAACTGAAATCTTCTGCTTCTCCCAATATTCTGTCTTTTATACATAATCATTAGTATCAGGAACGTTACACACTAGGCAAAATTCCTTCACCCAACATTTGATAAAAAAATCCTAGTTGCCCTTCCACAAATCCCATTCAACAAAACCATGAATCACTGAGAGTTATAAGTGACTGTTGAATTATGCAATACTCATAAACCATTTTATCAAAAAAGCTCAACAGCTCTTTAACTTATTAAAGCTACACAACCCATTAATCAACGAACTATAAAACAAAACATCGAGGTAAAATAATTTTCCTATCATTTCAGGAATATTTTATTGTGTCATCAACAGACCCATTCTCACAAAAAGACCATCAATTATTACTGTAAGCAGTCCATCAGCCTCACAAGTCATCCTCCATGCAAATCTCTAATAGCAGAATCAATCTCACGAATCTTGCACATCCCATTAATGCGAATCCCATAGACATGAAATTACTCAGAAAATGTTGTTCGGTCAAATAAACTACTCAACCGCATCAAATAACTTCTTACCATCTAAACACAAACCATTAAATGAGTACCTATATACTAATTAAATCAGGCTTAAAAACTCCCTTTATAATCTCTACCAAATACACAAAACCCAATTTATTTTCCTCTCGTTTGGTAAAAAACAATTGATCAAAATATTAAATGCACAAATCAGGACTCACAGCAGGTAAATTTCGTCTATTGAAAACAGAATTCCACAATTTATTTTCTCCTGTTTGACAAAAAATAAATTGATCAAAACATTAAATCAGGCCCACCTGCACGACCGCAATTTCGCACATTGAAAAACATCATAACGCTTAGGGCTTAAATTGAATTACTGGGTATTAGGAATGTGGGCTTGGATGGACTAGCTGATAAAATATTCTTGGCTTTTTTAGAGATTGATTGCAATTCCAACCCATAGTGGTGCCTCACGCACTAACTTGTTTGACCCAAACAGAGATTGGTTTTTGTAAGCGGTTACTGGTTTTGTATTTAAGAAGGGCTTTGAGGGCTTCAAATAGAGAGAATGTGTTTGCGTTTTGCTGCTTTTCATTAACATGATTTGAATGAAAGGCACCTGAATTGGGTAGTCTTTTTATCCTTTTGCATACCAAAATAGTGTTAAATTTTGACATATATATTTGAGATCACAGGTCTAACTTTAATTTATCAACCATATTTATGCAACTTAATGTATACAAAGTCAATGTAGTATAAAAGATCAGCCAAAATAATAACAGTTTTTTTTTAATTATATGAACTTATTTATGAGTAATTTTATACAACTAATATTCTCATATCGTCAATTTGTGGGCAATTATTTGTACAAAAGTAATTGTGATTTTATCATTACTTTTTATTTATACATTTCTATGTTAGGTTAGTCATGATTCTTGAATAGTTATTATCTTTTATCTATTTGAGTATGATAATTGTGGGAAAAAGATAATCAACAACAACAGGGCATCTTTTATAACTACATTCTTCCAACAATAAAATAGTATATCGATTTGTTAAAATGAGTTGTCGAAGGTTTATAATATTCTTATTCCAAAGTTTATGTCAATCAACAAAATCTAGAATCTTTCTTTAAATGTTACAGGTTTTATTTTCTATATTTGAAGAATAGTCTTGAAGTTTAAAGATGGAGATAAAAGCCCTGAAGCCTTTATATATGCATACACAAGAAAATCTCCATCAACCACCAAAAAAAAAAAAAAAATGAGTTCCAGAATGAAATATCTGCTTCTTCTGCAATTTTGTTCATGTTCATTTTGTTCGCTTCAAGCAGCACAATGCAATCTGAATTCAGCCTTGAGGCCATTGTAATAGTCGCATATTCGTGTAATCCTTATTAGGCCATGCGACCTCCAGAGGGGGCCTGCCAACGTATTGGCGGTAATCCCGGCAGTACGCGATTCTGGCAGGCAGGATCAGCCCTCCTCCGCCACCGGTCACCGACGATTGATTTTTTTCGGTGCTTATTAGCGCAAGTAATAAAAAAATTAGTTTATAAGGTAAAACTTCAAAAGGGCTCTTTTCATTCTTATATAATTTTGTAATAAATAAATAAAATGGAATTGTAAAGGTTTGCTTATTGCCCATCGAGCCATGTCTGTTTTATTTCCATCCTCACATTTGACAAAATTCTGAAGTCAAATCCTTTACTCATCTTTTTTTCATTTGTGGCTTTCTTAAGGCAAAAAAAAAAAATTAAGGAAATTTGAGGAAAATGGAATAGATAGTTTCAATGATTACTAATTTTATACCAATGGAGAAAAAACAAAACATTACTTGGTTACCATTTTTAATGCAATCACATGGCACTGCAAGAATATGTGGGAGTCGATAATGAGCCCAAATTTCAGATTCATATTATCAGATTTGAATAGATAACAGTTGTTTTTCAGAAACAAGCATGCTTCCACATTCAGATCAGATGTCGCTAAAGTAATGCTTCCAGAGTTCAAGGCTAAGAATTGAACGATGGAATTGTCGCACCAAGAGATGATATTGTGTGGCCCTCGCAACAAAATGATAAAGATATGCAACAAAAAATTTAATTAATAATTAAGTCGATTAGTGCCAGCAAACATGCGTTATGTGATTTGGAGAAGAATTGACGGGCAGGAAAGATTTAATTAATAAAGGGTGAAATATTTTATTTACAAGGAATCAGAATTAATTCATTGGTGCTTAGAAGCTAACTTCCAACACAAATCTTTTGATTGAAAAAAAAATTATAATTTTAAATCCTAATTGCAATGAGAAAAACCTAATATTGATTGAAACCTATTATTTGAATTTACAAAGGAATCAGAATTAATTGTAACCAGTCAAAGGACAAGCTCTTTTATAACTGTACAAGGACTCAAGTAATTTGAATTTAGATAGTTGAAGTACAATTGCGTACCAAGGAAGTTGCATCTAACAAGCGTGTAGAGATATAAAATTATCAATAATGATGAGAGAAAACAAAATTAACTTACACCCAGGACAAAAAATTTACGACATATCATCAGAAATAAAAACTATGTACACTATAAAACAATATACTGCCGAAACCCAGCCACAATGGATGTGTGTTACCAACGTCATAAACCCACGCTGTCTATCAATTTAAGTTAAACTGGAAGTCCTGAAATTGCTTTAGACCCACTGGCTGCTTCTATTCAAGTTAGCTTATCCAGTCAAACGGTTCCTGTCCCCTGGCAAAAGTTGGTAAATCTTCGCTTGTTTTTGTGTTCCACAGATTCACGCGCCTCCTACGACGGTGAAGCATGTCTTCCCTCAGGTTGTGCTACGCTCTTAAGACGCTTATCCTGAAGTTGTTTTCAAACTGTGTCATCAATACATGGACGTAGAACCCTTATTTAGACCAAACCAACGTGGAAGTGTAAGGGAAAGTCCTTTGAATCGTCCTGGACGCAAGTCTTCCTTCTGGCACTTGCATCAATTAACTTTTGCATTGGTGCTGGTCTCCATTCATCTTCATAGGCTTCATCAATTGCCTGAAATAGTCAATATTTCTGATACTTGTACCGCATGTATTGAGACAAAAGACCGTACATACATGTACATGCAACAAAAGAGGTGTTCATGTGGAGGGAGGATCAGTTCAAAAACATGAACTTTATGGACATTACTTTATTATGCAAGCTATGTACATGCCATGCCAAGTTCCAATTTAATGACAAATGTGCAACTAATTTGGCAATAACGGGAATCCTACTAACAGTTACAAGTAGCAAAAACATCTTTATTTAGGGCTACTGAATTAACTACGTTGTCAGTTGCCAAAGTAGAAGTATAATATAGACAAGGAGAACCAGAAGAACAATAGAGAGAATGAAGACGGAATTAACCTTCTTGAAATAGACAGGGCCTGGTTTTCGCACCTTCTTGGGGTAAAGGAATGCACTAATCAAACAATGGAAGAGACGTTGTTGTCCGTAAACCCACTGTTTCGGAGAAATACTACCCTTCTCTGTATCAAACACTATGTAGCATTTTTGTGCTACGAATCCCCAAGCATGACTGTCAACGGTTCAGTCGCTAAACTCATGCTGCAAAGCAGAACCTTAATCATTGTAGAGTCAACCCTAAAATCAAGTCAACCTCTTATGATGGAATAAAGGTCAATCACAAGAGAACAAAGGGGGATTCTTTCTGTTCGGTTAACAGACATAAACCCCAAGTAGTAACCTCCATAAGATATAATATTGGCGTTCAACAGTTTTGCATCATGTGAGTCAAACCCAGACATGAGTTTACATCTCACTCCTTAAGACCACCCTTACCACTGGGCCACCCATTCAGATTAAATAACTTCCATCGGATAGTAGCATGTTGAACTTAAATTATTCAAAAAGTGACGGAAATTTCACACTAGAAGGTAGGTAGAAAGAAGCAGAATCGATTTAACTTTGTAATACGTAATTGAATCAGCACAACGA